>SJXQ01010220.1:0-94830 GCA_006408695.1 Aepyceros melampus | reverse complement strand
GGACAGCCTCCCAAAGAGGATGATGTTTGAATTGAGTCTTAAGGGTCAAATTAAAGTCACTAAGTATTTGGTGACAGCCTGCTAAGTTGTGGATACCCTACTAGGCATTATGGTGGTGAACAGGATGGTGAGCAATAGGGATGTGGTTTACCCTTATGGAACTTTCTGGCTATTGGGAACGATATTAAACAAACAAACAAACAAAAAGTATTGAGCAATTACGGGTAAAAAAGAGTGAAGAGCATCCCGGGCAAATAAAATGACCATAGCATGTGCAGAGACTCTGTGGTCAAGAAATTGAAAGCAACAGATTGGGATTGCTCATGGTAAGAGAAGCAGCAGAACAGATAAGCAGCTTCCAGATCATGAAGGTCCCCACTTACAGATCTCATTGGTCTGGTTTTAAAAGCGGTGATGCTTGGTTGCTCAGTCGTGTCCAACTCTTTGTGACCCCATGGACTGTAGCTCACCAGGCTCCTCTGTCCGTGGGATTTTCCAGGCAAGAAGACTGGAGTGGGTTGCCATGTCCTCTTCCAGGGTAAAAGCGGTGAAGGCATTATAAGACAAGTGACTCCTGTTTTTGGTGTGCGAATACTTGAAAATGGATTGACATTATTTTCAAAGTCAGGCTGGGTTGCACCATTCTCAGGCCAGGTGAAGCTACATTTGAAACCAAAGAAGACGTGCATGTAAAAGGTACATAATCTGCACCACAAAAAATGAGAAAAATCTGTCCCTGAGATGACCTAACATTTGACCTTACTGTGGTTATCTCAGCCCTGTCTTCATTCTGAATGTTTCTTTTCAACATTTTGGTCCAGTTCATGTAAACAGTCATTACAAGTAAACAAACCCCCTTCTTTCAAGCATCAGTGTCTCTCTGGAAACCTAGCACACATAAGGAGCCACTGGTCCCCCGCAAGGATGCTTTGTCCACTGATTATGAACCAGGAAGTCCTAGGACTGTTCCCACTGTATCTATGTTTATGTTTACCTTCCTGGGACACACAGATAGGCCGGTGGGTGAAAATGCTCTTTTCTCTCATGCTGCAGAAAGAAGGAGGCTGCTACCATCTGTTGGGACTTCAAAAGTGTATGTTAGACCCCATGACCTTGTACTGTCTCCTTCTAATCACTTATGAATTTAGCACCCAGTTAACATTAAAAGCCAGCCCTTGGAGAAATGAAAGATAAGAGACTGCTAGGTTCTGTCTTTCTTCAAACTGATCTTAGTCATCCATTACCCCCAGAGGTTTCTGATGATCCTTGTTAGTATCATCTGGCTTTCTGTGACTCCCTTCTGCTACGTGTTCTCATCTAAACAATCTGGACAATTAATAGAGAAATTAAAGCTGACATAGATTAGACAAAAGTAAGAAATTGAAGGCAAAAGGAGAAGAAGGCGGCAAAGGATGAGGTGGTTAGGTGGCGTCACCAACTCAAGAGACATGAGTTTGAGGGCACTCTGGGACATAGTGAAGGACAGGGAAGCTGGGCATGCTGCAGTCCATGGAGTTGCAAAGAGTCAGACATGACTTAGTGACTGAACAACAATAAAAAATCACTCCCTCCAAGGTCATGGACAAAATATTTATGAATTAAAGGTGGCCTGAGAATAAACAAGTACTTATTAAGCACATACTACATGGGCAACACTAAACTAGAGGTCACATGAATAAAAAGGACCCAATGTTTTGCTCTCAAAGCACATGTGTCTTCCTGAGAAATCTGTTCTGCAAAACTGCACACTAAACATAACAGAATTTCTGGGGAAAGCGTGGTTAGGGAAGATCACTTAGTGCAACTTTTTAGCCAGAGCACTAATGAAAACGCTAGCCATCCTAATAAAAACACTCAGGAGGTTGAATCTCCACTGGCCCAGTGTCACAGTCGTCAGTGCTTTGTATCCTTCATGCTTCCTCTCTCCCTGATGTGAAGCCTCAAGGGCATTTACTTTTAATAGATGCCATTTTCTTCAGAATTAAAAATCTAATTGAAGAGTACCCAACTTTGTAGAAGATCCCCTGGAGGAGGGCATGGCAGCCCACTCCGATATCTTGCCCGGAGAATCCCATGGATAGAGGAGCCTGTTGGACTACAGTCCATAGGGTCTCAAGGAGTCAGACAGAACTGAAGTGACTGAGCGTGCATGTACAGCTTTGTAGAGGGCTTCCCTGGTGGCTCAGACAGTAAAGAATCCGCCTGCAGTGCAGAAGACCTGGGTTTGATCCCTGGATCAGGAAGATCCCCTGGAGAAGGGAATGGCAACCCACTCCAGTATTCTTGCCTGGAGAATTCCACGGACAGAGGAGACTCATGGGCTACAGTCCATGGCGTCGCAAAGAGTCAGACACGACTGACCAACTAAACAACAACTTTGTAGACACACATAATGAAAGGTCTTCACAGCTTCACCAACTAGTTAATGTAGTGGGCAACTTAGAGGTTGTTGAAACCACTAAACCAGTCACACAAAAGGGACAGAGTTTGGGACAGAATTATTATTTTATTTCTGAAAGCCTTCATATATCATGAAGGCTTCTCTTTAATTGTGAGAAAGCTGGCTCCTGATCATGTTGAAACTTAAAGTGCTAAACCACTTTGCATGTGAACCAGCTGGCCTTCCACCTAATTTTAGTGACACCGTTCTCCTACTGACCAATCACTAATGTGCTATTTGTGATGCACAAACCCTTGTAATAGAACAGACTGTAAAATATATGTTCCTTGCCATCGATAGGTATAAAATCTGCTTGAGGAAACAAAAAAGTGAAATGTGTAGAACTGTAAGAGAAAAGTGGCTGCCTAATTCTGAGGTGAGAAAAAAAAGAAGTGAAAGTCATTCAGTTGTGTCCAATTCTTAGTGACCCTATCCTATGGACTGTAGCCCACCAGGCTCCTCGGTGCGTGGGATTTCCCAGGCAAAAACACTGGAGCAAGTAGCCATTCCCTTCTCCACAGGATCTTCCCAACCCAGGGGTTGAACCCAGGTCTCCTGCATTGCACAGATTCTTTACGGTCTGAGCCAATGAGGTACTAACTGGAAATTCAGGATAACATGGTGAAGGGGTGAGATGGTCAGACCTAGAATAGATGAAGAAGTTTTCAAGGAGAACTTGAGCTGCCAAGGCCTGAAAAAGAAATGAGACTTGAATAGGCAAAGCAAAGAAAGGAAGTGAGGCAAAGACAACATATAGAATGGCCTGGAAACAATACTGGCCAAAGGGGCTTGAGTAGAATGGTGAGAATATAGATTTTGAATAATAGTAGGAAACATGGTTCTCCCCATAGCGTTTGCCCAGCACGTAAACAGATTTGAATATCAGACATGATAGTAATGACTGATAAGACTCTAGCAGAAATGTTATAAAATAAAGGAATATTTTAAGGAGCAGATCTGGCAATGTTATGCAGAATAACTGGACACTGATTTTCAAACTTATTTTTCTCTCAGTCCAAATTTTTTGTCCCCAAACAAAAACTTTACAGAAACTCAGTATGAGTTTCTGTAAGAAACAGATATGAATCTCGCTGACCTGTAGAAGTGGAGATTACAGTCCTCATGACCACTTGGCTTTTCTCATCCTCTGAGGCGACCCTCTGAGGCACCAGTGCTGAACTCTAGCTGAAAAAAGTCCTGGCTGAAGAAAGTCATGAGGATCAGAACTAAAGTGGCCCCAGAGGAAATGAAGAAAAGGAACGAATCCAAGAAATATTTAAAGGAACACACTGTTCCTCTCCACAGATTACAGACAGGATGCAAATGAAAAGAAAAAGGAAACAAGAATTACTAAAACCCTGGCTCAAGGCAATAAAAACCCAGTAGTAAAAAGGGAGATAATATCTCAGCAGGTACTTGTTGTTGGCACACAGAGCCAGACCAAGGAGCCTGATACCCAGACACTAAAGAGACTCGTTAGGGCAGGACAAGAAAACTAACAAGATTCCTATAGTCACCAACAGAAAGAGTCTGGGAATGCTGGAAAAACAGAAAGATTGTGTAACAGTAGGCAAGAAGCAGGCAGACAGCTAAACTCTGGAAGTCCAACAATGGATGTCCTGGCTGGCAGGCAGAGAATAAAATCCACTCTGTAGGCAGAGCTGAAGCAATCAGTATGTAGCAGGAATCCAATCATGGGAATTGGGATTAAGAAACAAATGAGCAATTCCTTAAGAAGTCTGGCAAATCAGTGCTAAACAAGGCAATGTTCCATGCCTAAAGGAACTGGCACATCAGATGAAGTCCAGGAAAAGAGGCAGAGACAGGAGAATAAAAATGGCACACAAGACACCCAGTTACTTCAAGTAATCTGTGAGCTCAGAGTAGGGACCACAAATAATAGGTCCACAGGGTGCTAAATGACCCAAACTACTGAAATAATGGCTGCTTGAATCGTCTCTGACTAGGAACAGGATTGGTCCCAGCAGAAAAAAAGTGGACAACAAGAAAAGGCCTGGGAACAGTAATGACCAATAATGGCCACCTACCTGGAGGTAAAAGTTAGCATGTTCTGTTGTGAGGATTTACAGGGTTTGGTGCAGCCACAGCCCCACAAAAAAATTAGTCCAAGAGACAATAGTGACAATGTCTCCTTTGGGGGAAAATGTTGAGACTGGCAGAGATTTTGAGAATGCCCAGATTCGTCTCATCTATGGTTTTATACAGTATGCTGAAAAGCAACCCTTCGATTTTTACCTGGAAAAATATGCGTCTAACAAAGAACAGAATTCCTGTTCCACATTAACCAAAGACCTAGAGTGATCTTCAAAAGTGGCTTGACAGGTCACGTATGGTGACTGCCCAATCTATAAGTTACTAAGACATAGATGTAGTAATAAACTGAGAGAAAAACATGGCTTGCTTGCTAATGTATGTGAACCAGTGAAGCACTCATGGGATGCTATTCATTTTTGAAGTTGAGGGTTTCTTTGTTTAATCAGTGTAAACAGTTTCTTGAAGATGAGTAAGTTCAAGACTACAATTATGCAATTAAAATTGATTCTCTCTTTTATGTTGTGGTTTGTGTTTACTTTCTAACTTTTTCAAAATAGAATTACTTGAAAATTAAGGAATACCTGTTTGACATCTGTAAATAATAATAAAAACATGTTCTCATATCTGGCATCAGTAGTTAGGCAAGTCTTAGAAGTAGGTTTATTTTGTTTTGTATATTGTCTCATATGAATTTTAACAACTTTATTGACATATAGTTTGCATAGCATACAATTCACATTTGTAAATGTATAATTCAGTGGTTTTTAGTATATTCCCCCAAGTTGTATAACCGTCATCACAATCAATTTTAGAATCTTTTCATCACACCAAAAAAATGATCCCTTCTTTAGCCGTCTCAACTCCCCAGTTCCAAGCCACTCCCTGCACCCTCTCCCCTAGCCCCCGACCTGAAGGCACCACTAATTCACTTTTTATCTCTGTAGATTTGCCTATTCTGGACATTTTACATAAACAGTATCATACAACACAGGTTTGTATACAATGCGCAGAGTTTTGCAACTGGCTTGTTTTCTCTGAGAATAATATTTTTCAGGATTCAAGCATCCCACATCAGTTTTTATTTGTTCATTATTATCTTGTTTTTTCTTAGACACAAATGCAGATCAGTTGTTTAAACCACATCCCCTGTTATACACACAGTGACATATACCTACTTGAAATTGAAAAGAATTGATATCCTCACACAAACACCAACCTTGCCTCCCTTTCCTGGCAAAAGCAGGAGATGTGGAGGATTGATTTTCCTATACAGTGATATAATAGAATAATTTCTTTCTAAGCCAGGACCTGCTATTTTATGTAAAGGACCACAAATGCTATATTTAATCACCTATACATTATGTACCAGAACAATTCTTAGATGTTTATATTAATGAATTAAACAGAGAAACCCAAAAACCAATTACATTAAATTATATTTTACCTAATACAGTAGCAGAGAATATATAGGTCTTTACTTTCAAGTCTTCCATTATAATATATTAGAAGCTAAAATGTGTAGTAGAGTCATTTAGAAGGCCTTCCTTGAGATTTACACATGATTTTCCAGGAAAGTTTTTAGGAAGGACTTTTGGTCACTGGATGATTTCTTGGAAACTAGATTCAAATATCTCTGTCTTGCAGCTACTTTATCATATTTATTTTCTCAAGTAGCCCTGTATCATTGACTTTCTGCTGCCTTCAAACTGGAAAGGCTAATTTGAGCTGCCATCTCTTCAGTACTAACAGCTTCATCTTACACCTTGACATTACACAAGGGCAGACCTGCCTCTAAACTCTATGAACCAATGCTGATTTGTATAAAAATTTCCATCCTTAAATTCCTCACCATGTTGTTGCTTTATACCATCAAAATGCCCAAAGTCTTGGCTTGGAGAGTGGCCAAATTCAAAGATACACAGGGTCAAGCTTGATCCCAAATCTACAGAAGAAATCTTCCATCACAGGCACTGCCCAATGATAAAACTGTTATTAGAAGATTGCTTTTTTCCCCTTTTATACTACTTTTGATGATTAAAACTATACAATAATTAGATTTTATTTTAGCTAGCATATTAGAGCATATACATATAATTTAAATTGAGATATTAATGCATATTGAGTAGTAACTATGTCTAGGGCATGGTGCTAAGAATAAATGACTGCTATACTATTCATCATCTCAATGGGCTTAAAATGTAGTCAAGGCAACTGGCAGGTATAGATTTAACTGCAAAAGAATGTTACAGAAGCACATGGGAGGAAGAGAATGGGGACTATTTCATGGAAAAGCTGAACCTTTTAAGTGTAAGTAGTATCCCCAAACTTGAAACTTAAAAGGGTATTTGATGGAGAGGGAACAGCATGACCTCCAGCATAGAGATAGAAAAATGTGGGCTGAATTTGGACTAGTCATCTAATGGGACTGGAGAGTAGGTTTTGAAGTTGTATGGTGTGTGCTTAGTCGCTCAGTCGTATCCAATTCTTTGTGACCTCATGGACCGTAGCCCGCCAGGTTCCTCTGTCGATGGAATTTTCCAGGCAAGAATGCTAGAGTGAGTTGCCATTCCCTTCTCCAGGGTACCTTCCCAACTCAGGGATACAACCCAGGTCTCCTGCATTGCAGGCAGATTCTTTACCATCTGAGCCACCAGGGAAGCCCTTGTAATTTACAGTGGGAGATAAAGCTGAGAAAGCACGATGAGGCCAAGTTGGGAAAACTTGAAATGCCATCCTGAACTCTGAATTTATTCTTTAAGTCGTGAGAGATTTATGAACAGAAAAAAAACACATGATTAGCCCTATATTTTGGGGAATTGCTCTGGCATTGCTATGTAGGATGGTTTGTAAGATGAGAAACTAGAGGCAGGGAGATACATTAGGATATCACATTCAAAAGCCATTCTTTTATTGGGGAATAAGAATGTTAACTCAACCTGAGTGCCAGCAAGAAGGCATGACACCATGCAGTTATCCACAATAGTCCAGAGAAGGAGGAACTGCAAGGGTGAGCCAAGGAGAAATCTACTATGAATAACCAGGAGGCAAAAATCAATAAAGACAATGTAAAGGACTAACATCCCCATTAGACTTGACATGTAGACCCAAGAACTTGTAAGGTAGAGTCAGGATCATAATGAGAAGCTGTCTTAAAGAACAAAGGGGAATTGGTGGTAAATAACCTGGAGGTATCCATAGCTTAACTTTATTGGTTGGTGGATATGAGATGCATGGATGTGTTGGACTGGTTCAAGGGACCAAGGACAGTTAGTTAGATATTTTGATGATATTCTCACGATAATTAGTCCATGAACTGAAACAGTAGAAAAGAGAATAGAAAGATAGGAACAGATTTTACAGGTATTAGTCTCAGGATTTGATTACCTTATATAGGTAATTGGGGAATGGGAAGAGTAGAAGATAATTCTGACATTTCAGTCTCGAATAACAGAGTGATAAAATTGCAGGTTAGGAATCTAGGAGGAGAAACATATTTGGAAAATATCAATATAATGCTTAGTTATGTGTGAAGGAAGCCACATTTCAGGTGCCTGCAGATGGAAATGGCATTAGACATTAGATTTGGTGTTTCTGAGAAAGTTCAGAGACAGAGATGAAGATTTAGAGTCATTTACCTAACTAGCAGGTGACGATGTGGGAGTAGGTGAAATGACCAGGGAAGAGACTATAGAGGTTATGAGAACCAAAGAAAAAAGTTGATTGAAAGCTCATTTTTAAGTGTGGACAGGGGAAAGAAATCATCTAAGGCTATCACCTAACAAAGTTTATTACTCATAGTAGATCCTTTGATTTTAGTACTGAGTGACAAGGAGGGTCATGATAGCAGGATGCTAGAATGCAGATTGGGAATCTGGGAAAATAAACATTTTTGGTATTGGATGGCAGGATGTTAAGAAAATGTTCAGAAACATCCATTCAGGTACAGTGGGATCCAGGAAAGTACAGTGATACAGAGGCCAGACATTAAAGAGATGGTAACCAGCAGAAAAGTAGAGAAGGATGAAGTCTTTCTGTATAAAATATAAAAATCAGGAAACTGAGGAACAGATTTCTTCTTGGAAACAGTACACACTTGGGAGACTATACACACATTAAAATACAGCTCATGTTGCTCAGAACTCCACCTTTGAGATGGCTGTCAGAGACAGTTCATCAGCCAAACAAGGAAAAGTGTAGTTTCTTCAGAGAGCGCTCATTCTTGACGTACCCATGCTGTTGGCTTCTTTCACTCTTTGATTCCTCTTTTCTCTCTTCCCTCCTTGCTCTCTTTTTTCCACCATAGTTCACTATCCTCCCCATCCTCCAAGGTGTAGCAGTTCCAACCCCCGCTGCGGTGTGAAAGTCTCTGCTGGTGTTGGCTTGTGACCAGACACAGGGCAGAGTGGCTATAAAAGGTGGAGGCTAGCTCCAAGGAGTCCAGCTGGAGCTAAGAGCCTAGGGGGGCAGTACTCAGAATGTATCAGAACAGTCTTGGACTCTGTGGGAGAGGGTGAGGGTGGGATGATGTGGGGAAATGGCATTGAAACATGTATAATATCATATATGAAATGAATCGCCAGTCCAGGTTCAATGCATGATACAGGATGCTCGGGGCTGGTGCACTGAGACGACCCAGAGGGATGGTACAGGGAGGGAGGAGGGAGGGGGTTCAGGATGGGGAACACGTGTATACCTGTGGCAGATTCATGTTGATTATGGCAAAACCAATACAATATTGTAAAGTAATTAACTTCCAAAAAAAAAAAAAAAGAGAGAGATGACCTGATATATTTTATTTGTGGGCCAGAAGCCTGCTCTAAGTCCTAGAGGTTTATGTGTGCTCAGCTGTATCTGCATCTTTCTGGCCCCATGGACTGTAGCTGCCAGGCTCCTCTGTCCATGTGATTCTCCAGGCAAGAATACTGGAGTGGGTTGCCATTTCCTTCACCAGGGGATCTTCCTGACCAAGGAATTGAACCTACGTCTCTTGCATCTCCTGCATTGGCAGGCGGATTCTTTACCACTGAGCCACCCATGAAGCCTGCTAAAGGTTTATACATCATATCAATTACATTAAGTTAAGGATTACTTAGCTTCCCTCGTAGCTCAGTGGGTAAAGAATCTGCCTGCAATGCAGAAGACCTGGGTTCAATTCCTGCTGCTGCTACTGCTGCTAAATCACTTCAGTCGTGTCTGACTCTGTGCGACCCCATAGATGGCAGCCCACCAGGCTCCCCCATCCTTGGGATTCTCCAGGCAAGAATACCAGAGTAGGTTGCCATTTCCTTCTCCAATGCATGAAAGTGAAAAGTAAAAGTGAAGTCGCTCAGTCATGTCTGACTCTTAGCGACCCCATGGACTGCAGCCTACCAGGCTCCTCTGTCCATGGGATTTTCCAGGCAAGAGTACTGGAGTGGGGTGCCATTGCCTTCTCCGGGTTCGATTCCTAGGTCTGGTTATTCAGGAGTAAGTTGCACCTCATTTTCTAATCTATTCTGTTACTTTGAGAAAGCTGAGCTAGGTTAATTTGGACAGTAAACTACACTTTAGAAATATGTTTCAGAAGCTTTATTACATAAATCCTACATCTTGATACTGAGTTCTTACCTCAAGGGAACACAGAGAATTTCTACCTTTAGGATAACCCAAGATCATGGGCTCTAATTTAAAGACTTGCCTCTGGGTGATGGTGGCATATCCAGGGGTTTTACCATGTAGACCTCAGAGGTCAGTATTTTAGCCACACCCACCAGTTTTGCCCACCAAGGCAATTCACAAGAAAGGGCCTAATAGACAAGCCATGAGACAGAGCAGTGATCTATATGAACAGCATTGAGCTAGAACAGTGGTTCACAGAGCATTAGCATCAGAATCACTTGGAAGCTTGTTAGAACTAAAAATTATCGAGCACCAACCTAAACCTACTGGATCAAAAACTATGATGTAATCCAGCAATCTGTGTTTAATGAACCCTCCACATGATTCTGATGCATGCTCAGATGTGAGGACCACTCTGGTAAAATAAAACAAATCATGAACAGGAGGGTTAGAGGACAGAGGAGAGAGAAAAAAACAAGGTACCAGTGAGGGATGAAGTTGAATGAAGGTAGGGGAATCCTGAGTTGTACCTTTCCGATTGTCATCCCAAGAACAACACTTCTATTCAGATGTTTTTAAAAGTGCTGAACTGCATGTTTAACACATAGCAATAAATGGAATGGAATGAGAGACCAAATGTTGAATGAAGGGCAAGAACAGAGACAGGAGTAACCGGTAAAGGAAAAGGATCAGATCCAAGCCAGCAGGAGCTATCAGGAGTAAAGCAAAGCACAGCAGGGGTAGAAGAGAAAAAGAAGTAAATTGGTTGCTTGTAATAGTTTAGGAGAAGTCTGATGCCCCTGACAGTACTGTAGTATCAGAGAGAACAAGCAGCTCCAAGGGTGGGAATGGGGTCAAGGAGATGGAGATATTTATATTCCAAAATTATATGAATGTGCCCCTGTAATAATCAAGCTGCTGCTGCTGCTGCTGCTAAGACATTACTGTAAACCAGGCCATTGATATTTCAGCAGGGAGTATGCCTTATGAAAGAAACCACTTTATTCCACATTAACATCTCTCAGCTGTGCATTGAATTTCTAATGCAAATAGAATCAATGGATCTATAAGAAAGTGTGTGCATGTTAAGTCACTTCAGTTGTGTCCAACTCTTTGGACCCTATGAACTGTAGTCCACCAGTCTCCTCAGTCCATGGGATCTCCAGGTAAGAATACTGGAATGGGTTGTCATGCCCTCTTCCAGGGCATCGTCCTGACCCAGAGATTGAACCCGAATCTCCTGTGTCTCCTGCATTGCAGGCAGATTCTTCAAGCACTGAGCCACCAGGGAAGCCCCTATAAGAAAGTAGATACATTTAAATTTGAATTAGATGGTTTGTGAATTAGTCTTTGTCATAACTTGAAAATACACTACTAGGAGGCTTTATGGCTCTCAGTAACACAGTCCGTAAGAAGAGGAAACTAACTAGGACTGGTAGAGACAGAAATTTAAGGTCAAGGATCTGGGGAAACCAATTTATCTGTATAGTCTGGCTTGGCGGGAAAGGGCAAGGAGGCAGTCAGTCAGGTAGTAAGGCTTGGCAGGCTCCACTGTAATGGAAGATGTAGTCCTTGCCTGAGTATCTAGTCAGACACATGGACCAAGGCAGTGAGGGATTCATACAACAAATGTCTGTGTTCAGCATCAAGGAAAGAGTTATCTGTCTGATCAGGAAAGTATCAGATCTATCTACATGCACCACCTATATTCTCCTGGGACTCAGCTGATGGATGAAGATCCTTGGTTCAGATCTCCACTCCTCCACTGCATGGGTGCATACTGAGTCACTTCACTCATATCTGATTCTTTGTGACCCTATGGAGTATAGCCCTTGAGGCTCCTCTGTCCATGGAATTTCCCAGGCAAGAATACTGGAGTGAGTTGCCATACCTCCTCCAGGGGATTGTCCCAACCCAGGGATCAAACCTGTGTCCCATGTCTCCTGCATTGGCATGCAAGTTCTTTACCACTAGCACCACCTAGGAAGCCCCTCCCTCCCACACTACTTGCTATATACTTTGGAGCATGTAACTTCATTCCACTGTGCCAGTTTTCTCCTTTGTAATGTAGTAACTACTTTATAGTGTTGATGAGGCTGAAATGAGATATGTGCATGTCAAATGATTTACTCAGGGTCTGCTACATAAAGTACTTGAATACATTTCAGCTGTCATTAAAAGAGAAGTACACATTATGATTTACCCCACGTTTTACAAGACTTTATGACCTTGACTGTGTAATTCAACTAGTACTGCTGTTAGTAAAGCGAATGAATGTGATGAAATTCCAGCAGAACTATTCATATCCCTAAAGAAGAATGCCATCAAGGTTTTGCATTCATTATGTCAGCAAATCTGGAAGACACAACAGTGGCCACATGACTCAGAAAAGGCCAGTCCTCATCCCAGTTCCCAAGAAGGGTAGTACCAAAGAATGGGCTAACCATTGGGCAGTTGCAGTCATCTCCCATGCCAGTAAGGTCATGCTTAAAATCTTGCATGCTAGCCTTCAGCATTACACGAACCAAGAACTTCCAGATGTTCAAGCTCAATTTAGAAAAGGAAGAGAACTAGAGATCAAATTGCCAACATTTACTAGATTATAAAGAAAGCAAGGGAATTTCAGGAAAACAACTATCTCTGTTTCATCAGCTATGCTAAAGCCTTTGACTGTGTGGATCATGACAAACTATGGAAAGCTCTTAGAGAGATGGGAATACCAGACCATCTTACCTGTCTCCTGAGAAACCTGTATGTGGGTAAAGAAGTAACAGTTAGAGCTCTGTATGGAACAACTGATTGGTTTAAGATGGAGACTGGAGTACCACAGGGCTGTCTGCTGTCATCCTGTTTATTTAACCTATATGCTGGCCATATGAGAAATGCTGGACTGGATGAGATACAAGCCAAATCAAGATAGGCAGGAGAAATATCAACAATCTCAGATATGCAGATGATACCACTCTAATGGCAGAAAGTGAAGAGGAACTAAAGAGCCTCTTGATGAGGATGAAGGAGGAGAGAGAAAGAGCTGGCTTAAGACTAAACACTAAAACAAAACAAAACAAAACAAAACTAAGATCATGGCATTCGATCCCATTACTTCATGGCAAATAGAAGGGGAAAAGTTAGAAGTAGTGGCATATTTCGTCTTCTTGGGCTCCAAAATCACTGTGGATAGTGACTGCAGCCACAAAAACAGAAACAATCACTTCTTGAAAGAAAAGTGATGACAAACCTAGACAGTGTGCTGAAAAGCAGAGACGTTACTATGCTGACAAAGGTCTGTATAGTCAAGGCTATGGTCTTCCCAGTGATCATGTACAGTTGTGAGAGCTGGACCTTAAAAAAGGCAGAACGCCAAAGAATTGATGCCTCTGAACTGTGGTGCTAGAGAAGACTCCTGAAAGTCCTTTGGACAGCAAGGAGATCAAGCCAGTCAATCTTAAGAGATATCAACCCTGAATACTCACTGGAAGGACTGATGCTGAAGCTGAATGAACCATCAACCATCAACATGTGCTTAGTTGCTCAGTCATGTCTACTCTTTGCAACCCCATGAACTGTAGCCCCCTAGGCTCCTCTGTCCACAGGGATTCTCCAGGCAAGAATACTGAAGTGGGTTGCCATTCCCTCCTCCACAGGATCTTCCCAACCCAGGGATTGAACCCAGGTCTCCCGCATTGCAGGCAGATTCTTTACCAACTCCAGTATTTTGGTCATCTGATGCAAATAGCCGACTCATTGGAAAAGTCCCTGATGCTTGGAAAGATTGAGGGCAGAAGGAGAAGAAGGTGTCAGAGGATGAGATGGCTGGATGGTGTCACTGATGTAATGAATATGAATTTGGGCAAACTCTGGGAGATGGTGAGGGACAGGGAGGCCTGGTGTGCTGCAGTCCATGGGGTCACAAAGAGTTGGATGTGACTGGGCAACTGAACAACAACCACATGCATTAATTTCCTCATAAATAAAATGGGGTTAAGAATAATACTTCCATTATAGGTTCCTTTCAGAATAAGATTAATTGATGCATAGAAAATGCTAGTGCACTTCCTGACACATAGTAATACTCATTAACTGTTAACTACAGTTATTACTTCTCAAAGTTATGTGTAATTTCCTGAACCCTTTATTGAGCTGCAATTGACATATGACAAACTACACATATTAAAGTATGAGTTGATCAAATTTGTATCCAAAATAGTCAAATTTATACATCCACAAATAGAATGGGGGTTTCCAGAGATGAGGATAAGGAGTGAAAGGGGAATTGCTAATCAACAGGTATAAAGTTTCAGTTATGAAAGATGAATAGGCTCTACAGATCTGCTATACAATATCATGCCATTAGAGAATACTGTATTGTACACATGAAAATCTGTTAAGAGGGTAGATCTCCTGTTAAATGTTCTTACCACAAAAAGTAATATTTTTAAATAGACATTTGTATATAACCTTGTGCAACTATCACTTCAATCAAGAAAATGAATGTATCCATCAGCCCAGAACTTTCCTCCTGCCGCTATGTAGCTTCTCAATCCCATTCCAGCCTTGTCCCCAGGCAAACGCTGATCTGCTTTCTGTCACTGCGATTACTTTGCGTTTTTATACAGTTTCATATAAATGCAATCCTTATAGTATATACTCATTTTTCCTCTGGCTTATTTCACTTGGCATCTTTATTTGAGATTCAACCATGCTGTTGGATTCTTACTGTTGAGTAGTATTCCATTTTATGACTATACCACACTATGTGTATTCAACTATAAGTCTTTGTGTATGCATAGTATTACATTCAAGGAATGATTCAAGGGATTAGATCTGATAGACAGAACGCCTGAAGAACTGTAGAAGGTTTGTAACATTGTATAGGAGGCAGTGACTGAAACCATCCACAAGAAAACGGAATGCAACAAGGTGAAATGGTTGAGGAGGGCTTACAGATAGCTGAGAAAAGAGAAGACATGGAAGACAAAGGAGAAAAGGAAGTGGAAAGGGAAAGTCACTCAGTCATGTCCGAGTCTTTGCGACCCCATGGACTATACAGTCCTTGGAATTCTCCAGGCCAGAATACTGGAGTGGGTAGCCATTCCCTTCTCCAG
Source organism: Aepyceros melampus (assembly GCA_006408695.1). Lineage (NCBI taxonomy): Eukaryota > Metazoa > Chordata > Mammalia > Artiodactyla > Bovidae > Aepyceros > Aepyceros melampus. The sequence continues at coordinate 79,632 of SJXQ01010220.1, read as the reverse complement.
GGGATCTTCCCAACCCAGGGATTGAACCCAGGTCTCTGAATTGCAGCAGATTCTTTAGCAGATACCCAACTAAATGTAGAGTTGCATAGAATAGCAAGGAGAGATAAGAAAGCTTTCTTAAGTGAACAATGCAAGGAAGTAGAGGGAAAAAATAGAATAGTAAAGACTAGAGATCTCTTCAAGGAAATTAGAGATACCAAGGAAACATTTAACACAAAGATGGGCACAATAAAGGACAGAAACGGTATGGACATAACAGAAGCAGAAGATTAATTAAGAAGAAGTGGTAAGAATACACAGAACTACACAGAAAAGGTCTTAAAGACCTGGATAACCACCATGGTGTGATCACTCACCTAGAGCCAGATATCCTGACTTGTGAAGCCAAGTGGGCCTTAGGAAGCTTTACTATGGACAAAGCTGGTGGAAGTAATGGAATTCCAGCTGAGCTATTTCGAATGCTAAAAGATGATGCTGTGAAAGTGCTGCACTCAATGTGCCATAAATTTGGAAAACTCAGCAATGGCCACAGGACTTGAAAAGGTCAGTTTTCATTCCAGTCCCAAAAAGGGCAGTGCCAAAGAATGTTCAAACTACCATACAATTGCACTCATTTCACATGCTAGCAGGTAATGCTTAAAATCCTTCAAGCTAGGTTTCAACAGTACATGAAACAAGAAATTTCAGATGTATAAGCTGAATTTAGAAAAGGCAGAGGACCCAGAGATCGAATTGCCATCTTCTGTTGGATTATACAAAAAGCAAGGGATTTCCAGAAAAACATCTACTTCTGCTTCATTGACTATGCTAAAGCCTTTGACTGTGGATCACAACCAACTGTGGAAAATTTTTCATGAGATGAAAATACCCGACCACCTGACCTGCCTCTCGAGAAACGTGTATGCATGTCAAGAAGCAACAGTTAGAACCAGACATGGAACAACAGACTAGCTCCAAATTGGGAAAGGAGTACATCAAGGCTGAATATTTGTCACTCTGCTTATTTAACTTATATGCAGAGTACATTATGAGAAATGCTGGGCTGGAAGAAGCACAAGCTGGAATCAAGATTGCTGGGAGAAATATCAATAACCTGAGATATGCAAATGACACCATCCTAAAGGCAGAAAGCAAAGAGGAACTCAAGAGCCTCTTGATGAAGGTAAAGAGGAGAGTGAAAAAGCTGGCTTAAAATTCAACATTCAGAAAGCTAAGATCATGGCATCTGGTCCCATCACTTCATGGCAAATAGATGGGGAAACATGGAAACAGACTTTATACTTTCTTGGCCTCCAAAATCACTGCAGACAATGAATACAGACATGAAATTTAAAGAGCTTGCTCCTCAGAAGAAAAGCTATGACGAACCTAGACTGGGTATTAAAAAGCAGAGACAGCACTTTGTTGACAGAGGTCCGTCTACTCAAAGCTATGGTTTCTCCAGTATTCATGTATGGATGTGAGAGCTGGACTATAAAGAAAGCTGAGCACTGAAGAATTGATGCTTTCGAACTGTGATGCTGGAGAAGACACTTGAGAGTCTCTTAAACAGCAAGGAGATCCAGCCAGTCTGGATCAGGAAATCAGTCCTGAATATTCATTGGAAGGACTGATATTGAAGCTGAAGGTCTAATACTTTGGCACCTGATGTGAAGAGCTGAGTCATTTGAAAAGACCTTGATGCTGGGAAAGATTGAGGCCAGGAAGAGAAGGGGGTGACAGAGGATGTGATGGTTTGATGGCATCATCAACTTGATAAACATGAGTTTAAACAAATTCTAGGAGATAATGAAGGACAGGGAAGCCTGGCATGCTGTAGTCCATGGGGTTGCAAAGAGTCGGACCCAACTGAGTGACTGAATAACAACAAAAAGGCTTTTATTTCTTTCAAGAAAAAACCTAGGAGTGGAATTGACTGGGTCATATGGTAGATGTATATTTAACTTGTTAAGAAACTGCCGAAATTAGGGTGCATCCATACAGTAGCAATAAAAGGATGAAAAGTTCATATGGAAAAAAAAATAGATAAGTCTCAAAATAACTATACCAACTCAAAAAGTCTGATGGAAAATAGTGCATAATATATGATTCCATTTTCTATAATATGCTTGGGAATACCAAATAAACTATAGTGACACAAAAGGATCTATGGTTGCCTGGGCATCAGGAGACGGAGACTATAGGGGCAGAGAGAAGGATTAGAGAGGGACTGATGGATCTTCTGGGGCTGAGGTGATCATGGTGATGATTTCATGAGTATATGAATATATCAGGGGTATCAAATTGTTCTTCTAGATATATACAATTTATTTTATGTCAGTGATGCCTTTAACAGTGAGCTGTTAAAATTGTCATGAATAAAAATGTTTTCTATATCCAAAAAAAGATGTATAATGGGATTAACATAATTGACACTGGTGTATGTTATATATGAAAGTTAAGAGAATAAATCCCCAGAGTTCACATCATAAGGAAAAGATCTTTTTTCTTTTATTTTCTTTCTTTATGAGTTGATGGATGGTCATTAAAATTATTGCGGTAATCATTTCGTGATGTATGTAAATCACTATGTTATATACCATAAATTTATACAGTGCTATGTGTCACTTACAGGGATTTCCAGGTGGCTCAGTGGTAGAGTCCACATGCCAATGCAGGAGAAGCAGGAGACGTAGGTTCGATCCTGGGTTGGGAAGATCCCCTGGAAGAGGAAATGGCATCCCACTCCAGTGTTCTTGTTTGGAAAACACCATGGACAGAAAAGGCTGGTGGGTTACAGTCTGTAAGGGTCACAAAGAGTCGGACACGACTGAGCAACTGAGCACACACATATGTCAATTATATCTCAGTAAAACTGGATGAAAATAAAAGAAACTGCCAAAGTGTTTTCCAAAGAAATTGTATCATTTTACATTCCCAGCAGCAATGAATAAGAGTTCCAGTTGGCCTGCATCCTTGGCAATATTTTTAATGCCTATGTCTTTTAATTTACTCATTCTGATAGATTCATGGTGATGTCTTATGATTTTAATTTGTATTTATCTCGTGACTAGTAATCAGAGAGTGGAATGGCACCCCACTCCAGTATTCTTGCCTGGAAAATCCCATGGACAGAGGAGCCTGGTAGGCTCCAGTCCACGGGGTCGTGAAGAGTCAGACACGACTGAGCGACTTCATTTTCACTTTTCACTTTCATGCATTGGAGAAGGAATGGCAACCCACTCTAGTGTTCTTGCGTGGAGCATCCCAGGGACAGCAGAGCCTGGTAGGCTGCCATCTATGGGGTCGCACAGAGTCGGACACGACTGAACCGACTTAGCAGCAGCAGCAGCAGCAGCATGACTAGCAATACTGAGCATCCTTCAGTTCAGTTCAGTTCAGTTCAGCCGCTCAGTCCTGTTCGACTCTTTGCGACCCCATGGACTGCAGCATGCCAGGCCTCCCTGTCCATCACCAACTCCCGGAGTTTACTCAAACTCATGTCCATTGAGTTGGTGATGCCATCCAACCATCTCATCCTCTGTCATCCCCTTCTCCTCCCACCTTCAATCTTTCCCAGCATCAGGGTCTTTTCAAATGAGTCAATTCTTTGCATCAGGTGGCCAAAGTATTGGAGTTTCAGCTTCAGCGTCAGTCCTTCCAATGAATATTCAGGACTAATTTCCTTTAGGAGAGACTGGCTGGATCTCCTTGCTGTTTAAAAGACTCTCAAGAGTCTTCTCCACGGAGAAGGCAATGGCACCCCACTCCATTACTCTTGCCTGGAAAATCCCATGGACGGAGGAGCCTGGAACGCTGCAGTCCATGGGGTCGCTAAGAGTCGGACACGACTGAGCGATTTCACTTTCACTTTTCAATTTCATGCATTGGAGAAGGAAATGGCAACCCACTCCAGTGTTCTTGCCTGGAGAATCCCAGGGACGGGGAGCCTGGTGGGCTGCTGTCTATGGGGTCGCACAGAGTCGGACACGACTGAGGCGACTTAGCAGCAGCAGCAGCAAGAGTCTTCTCCAGCATCACAGTTCAAAAGCATCAATTCTTCAGTGCTCAGCTTTCACATCCATACATGAGTACTGGAAAACTATAGCTTTGACTAGATGGACTTTTGTTGGCAAAGTAATGTCTGCTTTTTTTAATATGTTATCTATGTTGGTTATAGCTTTTCTTCCAAGGAGCAAGCATCTTTTAATTTCATGGCTGCAGTCACCATCTGCAGTGATTTTGGAACCCCAAAAATAAAGTCTGACACTGTTTCCATCCCCATCTATTTGCCATGAAGTGATGGGACCAGATGCCATGATCTTAGTTTTCTGAATGTTGAGCTTTAAGCCAACTTTTTCACTCTCCTCTTTCACTTTCATCAAGAGGCTTTTGAGTTCCTCTTCACTTTCTGCCATAAGGGTGGTATCATCTGCATGTCTGTGGTTATTGATATTTCTCCCAGCAATCTTGATTCCAGCTTGTGCTTCCTCCAGCCTAGCGTTTCTCATGATGTGCTCTGCATATAAGTTAAATAATCAGTTTGACAATATACAGCCTGGGCGTACTCCTTTCCCGATTTGGAACCAGTCTGTTGTTCCATGTCTGTTGCTTCTCGACTTGTATACCGATGTCTCAGGAGGCAGGTCAGGTGGTCTGATATTCCCATCTCTTGAAGAATTTTCTATAGTTTGTTGTGATCCACACAGTCAAAGGCTTTGGCATAGCCAAAAGAGCAGAAGTAGGTGTTTTTCTGGAACTCTCTTGCTTTATCAACGATCCAACAGATGTTGGCAATTTGATCTCTGAGTCCTCTGCCTTTTCTAAAACCAGCTTGAACATCAGGAAGTTCATGATTCACATAATGTTGAAGCCTGGCTTGGAGAATTTTGAGCATTACTTTGCTAGCTTGTGAGAGATTTACTTTGCTAGTGTGTCACATGTTTATTTCCTATCTAAATGACTGAAATGTCTCCTCTAATATTTATTTTTAATTGGGTTGATGTTTTTCTCATTACTGAATTTTGACATTCTTTTTGTATTCTGAATGAAAGTCTTATACCAGATATGTGCTTTGCAAATATTTTCTCCAAAATCTGTGCCTTGTTTTCTCATTCCATTAACCGAATCTTTTGAAAAACAGAGGTTTTAAATTTTGATGAAATGACAATTTACTGATTTTAATCAACTGTACACTAGGAGTGATGTCTAAAAAAATTAAATAACCCAAGTTCATTAATTTTGTCTGTTTTCTTCTAGAAACTTTTTATAGTTTAGTTGTTAAATTTTGGTTTATGATCCTTCCTTTGAATTAAATTTTGTAATGGGGCAAGGGATTGAAATTCTAGTTTCATTTGTGATTTTGTATGTAGACATTCAGTTGTTCCACTACTATTGAAAAACCATTTTCCATCCACTTTGCACTTTTCTCCATTTCCACCTTTGCAAGATATCCGTTGTAATACATGTGTGGGTTTATTTCTGAACCATTTATATTTATTTTATTCATCTATTTGTCTATCAGGTTAAAACCACACTGTTTTGATTGCTGTAGTTCTATAAGTTTTGAAATTAGATAGTTTTAGCCCTTCAAGTTTGCTCTTCTCTTTCAAAGTTGCTTGCATTTCTATGTGAATTTTAGAATGAACTTGTAATTTTGGACTCTGTAGGAGAGGGATAGGCTGGGATGATTAGGGAGAATGGCACTGAAACATGTATACTATCATGTAAGAAACGAATTGCCAGTCTAGGTTTGATACTGGACACAGAATGTTTGGGGCTGGTGCACTGGGATGACCCAGTGAGATGATATGGGGAGGGAGGTGGGAGAGGGGTTCAGGATTGGGAACTCATGTACACCCGTGGCGGATTCATGTCAATGTATGTCAAAACCAATACAGTATTGCAAAGTAAAATAAAGTAAAATTAAAAAAAAAAAAGAGAAAAGGAAGACTATTTTGGAGAAAAAGAACAATATTCTGAAACCAAAGTACAATGAAATGCCTAACTGCATATCATTCTATTAAAATGCTAAATAAAACAAAATAATTACTACAAGAGAAAAATAAAATTAAAAAGCCTGCTGGGGCTTTGTAGGAATGCATTGATTCTACAGATATATTGGGGAAGAATTGGCTTCCTTACAAAATTTAGTCCTTCAATTCATGAAAAAGTATCTCTCTCCATTTATTTAGGTCTTTTCTATTTTCTCAGTAATGGTTTCTGTTTTCAGTTTAAAGATTTCACTTCTTTTGTCAGATCTGTTCCTGAAGGTTTTATAGTTTTTGGTCTACTATAATGGTGTTGATATTTTAAAAAGTTTAGCTTCCTATAGTTATTGAAAGTATATAAAAATACAATTGATTTTTATTTATTGGTTTTATATCTTGCAACTTGGCTAAACTCACTTAAGAGTTCTAGTAGCTTTTTTGTAAATTCTATTGAATTTTCAACATAAGCAATCACGTCTTCTGCAAATAAAGGCAGTTTTACTTAATCATTGGCAATCTTGATGTATTTCATTTCTCTTTCCTGCTGGCTGAAAGTAAAGTATTAGTTACTCAGTCGTGTCTGACTCTTTGTGACCCAATGGGCTGTAGCCATCAGGCTCCTCTGTCCATTGAATTCTCCAGGCAAGAATACTGTAGTGGGTTGCCATTTCCTTCTCCAGGGGATCTTCCTGACCCAGGGATTGAACTCAGGTCTCCCACATTGCAGGCAGATTCTTTACCATCTGAGCCACTAGGGAAGCCCAGCACAAGCTAAACCATTAGTAATACCGTTGAATAGAAGTGGCTTGAGAGAGAATTCCCTAGTGATCCAGTGGTTAGGACTCCATGCTTTCACTGACATGGGCTCAGGTTCAATCTCTAGTTGGGGAAACTAAGATCCCATAAGCCCCATAGTGCAGTCAAAAAAAAAAAAAAAAACCTGTCTACAGAGTGTTAGAGTCTTGGATTTTGTCAACTTCCTGATATCAGAATTTATCAGAAAGCTATAATGAAGATTGTGTAGTACTCTCATAAAAATAAACCAGAACTAAACCACTTATGGTCTATTTATTTATTAGCCATGCACGTGGCTTTCAGGATCTTAGTTCCTCAACCAGGGATCGAACCTAGTACCTAGACCAACAGGAATTTCCTGTTCAACTGATTTTTAACAAAAGAAATTTTCAGTGCAAAACAGTAGTCATTTCAACAAATAGCACTGAGTCAACTAGGTATACACATGAAAAGGAAGTTCACTTCTCTTCTTGACATCATATTTCAATACAACAGTTAACTCAAAATGGACCAAAGACCTAAATGGAGAAATTAAGCTATAAAACCCTTAAAAGAAACATAGTAAGTAAGTAAAGTCACTCAGTCATGTCCGACTCTTTGTGACCCCATGGACTGCAGCCCACCAGGCTCCTCAGTCCATGAGATTCTCCAAGCAAGAATACTGGAGTGGGTTGCCATTTCCTTCTCGAGGGGATCTTCCCAACCCAGGGATTGAACCCGGGTCTCCCGCATTGGAGGCAGAGGCTTTAACCTCTGAGCCACCAGGAAGAAACACAGGTGTAAATATTCCAGACTTTGGTTTCTTATGTATAACAACAACAAAAAGAAACCTCATAATTAAAGATGATGTCCTCATGCTTTGGAAGACATTATCAAGAAAGTATTTGCAAATTACATATCAGGTAAGGGTCTAGTATCCTGAATATATATTAAAAAAAAAACTCTTACAACTCACCAATAAAAAACAAATAATCCAATATAAAAAGGGGCAAAGGATTTGAATAAACATTTCTCAGAGGAAGATCTGAAAATGACCATTAAACACATGAAAAGATGCTCAGTATCACTAGCCATTAAGGAAATGCAAATCATAACCACAATGAGATACCACTTCACATTCACTATAATGGCTATAATCAAGAAGACAGAAAATAACAAGTTTTGACAAGAATGTAGAGAAATTGGAACCCTTTTACATAGCTGGTGGGAATATAAAATGGTACACCTGCTTTGGAAGACCGTTTGGTAGTTTTTAGAAAGCTGAACACAGTTTCTATGTGATGCTACAATTTCACTGTTAGTTATATACTCAAGAGGATTAAAAATATATGTTCTCACAAAAACTGGTACATGAATATTCATGCCACTATTGTTCATAATAGTCAAAAGATGGAAACAGCCCAAATGCCTATCAGCTTCAGTTCAGTTCAGTTCAGCCGCTCATTCGTGTCCAAATGCTCAGATAGGCAGTAGGTTACACAAGTTTGGAGTTTCAGAGGTAGAGCCAGGTTTCATGGGTTTGATGCTTAAACATTTGAAAGAATCTTCTTTAAGGAAGAAGATGAAAAATACCTAAAAATCACATAGAAGAGAAGTTCAAAAGCTTTAACTCCACTAGCTCATAGAGAGCTACCTTTGGGAAGGTTTCAGGGAAAGTACATGCTAGAAATAAAAATGTGTATGTATTAACACAGGGATAGTATTTCTTGTCATGAGATTGCATATATTCAAGTCCTAACCTTGACACCTGTGAATGTGACCTTATTTGGAAATGGGACCTTTGCAGATGTAATCAAGTTAAGAGAGGTCATATTGAATTGTGGAGGGGCATAAAGCCAATATTGTTGTACCTGTCAAAAAAGGGAAAATTAGATACGGACACATAGTGGAAGAAGGCATGAAATATAGAGACAGAGATTGGAATAATGCAGTTTCAGGCCAAAGAAAATCAAGAGTTGCCAACAAACACCAGAATCTGGGAAGCAACAAGGAAGGGTTCTCCCTTAAGTCTTTAGAGAGAGCATGGCCCTGCCAACACGTTCACTTCAGACTTGTAGTTTCCAGAACCATGAAACCAACCTGGGAAATTAACACAGTGAGGGAGGGAGTGAGGAAGAAAAACACCAGAATCAGGCTTGAGGTTCATCAGGGAAAGATGAGATGTAGGAGAGCAGGTGGAGAAGATGTGACCATGGGGTGGGAAGGGATCCTGAGATCCTGAGGGCAGTGTTATGATGGCCAGTGAACTAAAAATATCAAGGAGGAAGGGGTGAAATGCCATCTCCAGGTCACACTCCAGAAGGCCAAGCCCTGACCACTGGACTCAGCCTAGAGGAGGTCACAGTCAAGAATGACCTTGGTGGAATATTGATGGTGAAGGTCGTTTTGGCGTTGGTTTCCCTGGTGGCTTAGACAGTAAAGGATCTGCCTGCAATGCAAGAGACCTGGGTTTGATCCCTGGGTTGGGAAGGTCACCTGGGAAAGGGATGCCTACCCATTCCAGTATTCTTGCCTTGAGAATCCCATGGACAGAGGAGTCTGGCAGGCTACAGTCCGTGGGATCACAAAGTTGGACACAACTGAGTAACTAACACTTTCATTTTTTAAAGAGAGGCCAGGAGGAGATAGCTGGGAGGCAGAAAGTGAAGGTGGTGTTTTTAGGGATAACTACAGAGGAAAGCAAAAGCATAAGATGGTATCTGTCAGAGACATAGGGACAAGACTTTTTTTTTAATGGAAGGAAGAATGGCATGTTTGGATACAAGTGGAAATGATCTGGTAGAGATTAAAATATTGATCATATAGGAGATGAAGGGGAGAACTTCAAGGCATGTCCTTGATCGAGTGAGGAGGAGCAGAACTTGTATATGGGATAAGGAACCTCAGTTTTACCACTTTCTTTCTCACCACTTATTCTCACATCTCGGACCTTCCTTCTGGGATAACTTCCCTCTTTCTGAAGTACATCCTTGAGAAGCTTCCTTAATGGGGTCTTGTTGGTAGTGAACTCCCTCAAGTTTGTTTTTGTTTTTGTTCTGTTGCTGTAAATATCTTCATTTCATCTCCCCCTTTTTTTTCATCTCCCTTCTTGAAAGACTGTTTTGTTGGATGTACAGCCTTCAGTTGGCAGTTATTTTCTCTCAGCACATGAAAATCTTAGTCAATGTCTCCTGAGACTTATTGCTGCAGTTGAGAAATCAGCTGTCCGTCTAATTGTCATTTCCCTTTTCCTGAGTGCACTTGAGATAGTCTCTTTATCTTTGCCTTCCGTGTTTTCACTACAATGTATCAGGCAAGGCTCTGTTTTTTGCATTTTCTGATTGGCATTCCCAGGTTCAACAGGCTTCTTGAACCTGTGGATGACTGGATGGTTCTGAAAAGGAGAAACTCCTTCAGTGTTTCTCCCAGGGCTAATCACTCTAGAATCACAAACCTGAGAGGTGAAGGGGCTTAGAGGTCCATGCCTCCCTGAAAACCAAACATCCAGAAAGTCTCACTTAAACACCTCATATTCATGGAGTGGTATTGGGAAGCTGCAGGGAATCCCTTTGGTGACAGAAATGATCCACTATCTTTTCTATGTGTATCCTTCCTCCTGTGCTTGGTGATTTTTTTCTTATGACCATGTGGTCTAAAAGCTGCACCACAGATAAAATAAAAATGCTTTAACTCCAGTTAATGCATCTACATCATTCCTGAATTTGCCCTTAAAAATCCAAGGAGTGTGATTGTCTTCCGTATAATTTAAGCTGCAGATGTGTTAAATCAAACAAGTCAAAGTAACATCTTGAAAAAATTGCTAAATTCTAAATTAATAACAATGCAATTTCTAATTATGTTGGGATTTTAAATCTCATTCCTCAGATAAACATAAATTGTGACTAAATATTGTCTAAATAATTAAATTTAATATTTTTAATAATAATGACATTGTGGTTATGTTCATAATTAATCATTACCCCCTTCCTGTAAAACCTGTTTCATTTTAAATCAAACTTAGAACTAAGAGATTTTCAGATTGCTTTTTAAAATGTTGCCACTTTAAGATGCCAAATTGTCACACCTTTGAGCAATAAAGTTTTGCTTTCAGACTTTAATTTTCTCAGTTGGAAAACTCCTTCAGTGTTTCTCCCAGGGCTAATCACTCTATCACAAACCTGAGAGATGAAGGGGCTTAGAGGTCCATGCCTCCCTGAAAACCAAACATCCAGAAAGTCTCACTTAAACACCTCATATTCATGGAGTGGTATTGGGAAGCTGCAGGGAATCCCTTTGGTGACAGAAGTGATCCACTATCTTTTCTATGTGTATCCCTAAATTCATTGCTACTGAAGTTTTATAATGCCAAGGCTCGCAAAAATGTCACTTTAATAGACAATGAAATGTGTAGCAAAACAAATACAGTATTGTAAAGCAAAACAAACTAAAAAAATAAAAATTAAAAAAAAAATAAAGAACATGGAATTGAACTGTAAAAAAAAAATAAAATAAAATTTTGAAGATCATAAAAAAAAAATAGACAATGAAATGAAATCTCATTTAATGATTATTTCAACATGAAGACACACCTTATTATGAAAGCACACACACCTGGTAAAAATAAAGGACAAAGGATAGGTAATAAAAATTGTCTCTTTCACCACTTTCCCCCAGACCCATGCTCAGAGGTAACAGGCATCATAATTGGTTTTTAGGTTACTGATGGGAGTGTCCCAGCCCTCCCCTCCTCTCTACCCCACCCCTTTTCTTCTGGCTTCTAGGCAGGGAGTGGGCTTGGAGATTGGACTGGTGGTCAAGCGGTTCAGCTCTGGGCCATTCCTGCAGGAAGGAGAGGAGAGAAGTTTGGGTAGGCTGTACACTATTTGTCAGTGCAGGGCTGAAGCTCTGCTCGTGAGATCTTCTCTACTCCTCAGAGTGTTACCCAGCCAGACTTGGGTCCGCTTGACTGTGTGCAATAAAGTCAGTCCACTGACACCAGGCTGTGGTGAAGGGAGGTACAGCATTTATTGCATGGCACCATTCAAGAAGAACGGGCAGTTCATGCTCAAAAGACCCAACCCGCTCACAGCTTTCAGGGAAGGAGTTTTAGAGGCAGTTTGAGGGAGGGGGCTGCAGGATGTGATCAGCTCATGCATAATTCTCAGATTGGGTGGTATCAAGGTGAAGTTTAAAGTGTCATCATCAGTTGTCTAGTTTCAACCAGTCTAGGCTCTATGTTCTTGGGGTCAGCAGTTTTCATCTGATGGGGGTCTGCTTCCTAGAAAAACAACATAGGAAGCTGTGTCAAGCCTTTATCCATATCTTTAAGGGACCTGGAAGTTTGGTGATTCTGCTATGTGGCAGAATTATAGTCTAAATTGTTACCAGTTCCCCAGCGGAACAGTTGTTTTTTGTTTCTACATCTTCACATTTACTAATCATGACTCTTTTTTCTTTTTTTTTTACAATTAACAAAAGTTCTATTTTAAAAACTTGACTTGTAATTCAGTATAATTAATTCCCGTACTTGGGAATATACAAAAATACATATGACTAAAATTGTATTTTAAACAGAAAACAATGAATGATATTTCATGGTTTAATTTTGGTGATCATTTTTTTTCACCTGTTAAGCAACAGGGTATCAACATTTAATCATTAATTCTTGAGCCAGTCTTTTGACATTCAAGGGAGGTCTTAGAGACTAAAGCAGAAGCCTTTTTAGTTCAGATAACACAGACTCAGGCACTTGTTTATGGGTTCATTACCTGTTTTTTGATACTTCTCAATTTTGAGGGGATGTGCTTGAGGTTCAGGAAAAGAAAGGGTGTAAAATTTAGGGTAGAGAGATTCAACCATAAACTCAGCAGGGGAACTCAGTTTTAGGGGGACTTGGTTTTGAGAGCAGCTCCAGAGGTAGATATATTTTCCCCATTTTATAGTGAAGTGACCAAGTATCTAAGCCACCAAATGTTCAGCTCACAGCCACAGGGGCAGTGGTAATAGGAACAAACCCAGTGCACTCTTGTCCCTACCGTGCTGGTGGGAGGAGGCCTCGTGTACAGCTAACTCTGCAAAAGAGGCCAGTTCCTCCCCTACCCGGAGCTCTCTCTGCCCCTTGACATTCTCTGCCTTGGCTGCAAGGCGAAGTATGAGCTGTTTTCTGAGGCTCCTCTGGTCCCAGATGTGAATGGAGACTGGAGGTGAAACCAGTAGTACCTGCATGAGCCAAAGTGACCCCAACAGGATTCGAGCATGTTTCTTCGTTGAATCAGATCTTTCCTTGCAAATTCAAGATGACCTGTCTCACACACCTGAATTCTAAATGAGGACATCACTCAGGATGAGTGAATGTGCAGTAGAAAGTGTAAAGCAATTATTCAATCACATTTACTTGTACTAATTGGCTGTTAAGCTATAAGAGAAAAATATTACATGCTGAGAGGTTTCGTTATGGCCATTCTTTCTCTTTAATGTAGGGATTGTCTGTGCAGACCAGCATGGCCAAGCAGGGGTTATGTTCATCCCCTCAGCTTGAGGTTGGGGGGAAGAGGTGTCAAGGCAACAGGCACCCATCAGAGGCAGGAGTGGGTCTGGGAGGCAGAGTGTATTTGGCTCATGAGGTCAGAATTAGAATTCAGTGAGGTCCCTCATGCTGGCTGTGCCCATTCAGCCAGCTCCCCTCCACCCCTGACAGCAGCAGTCATCCTGTCCTCAGAGAGCTCTCAGGAGCCCTTCACACTCTTAGGATTCAATGAGGATCTCAGAGAGCTTTTGATTATGTACATATTGCATCTATCAATAGTCACTGTCTTTGGGTTAAAACTGGAGGAATTGTAAAGTGTAAGAACACACAGCATCACGTGTTCCACGAGCTGTCAGAGTGACCTCATCATCATGTCATACAGCTTTTGAAAAACACTGCTGCACTAGAAGGGCCTGAAGTGGGAGCTGCTGGTCTTAGGGACATTACAGGGACAGTGTGGGTGCCTGGGCCACACTTTGAGAACCTCTGTATTAGGCACACCCCTGAGAACCAGCCAGAAGGAGCTGACCACGTCCCTGGCAAGACCAGAGGCAACCTTATGCCATGGTCAGTGTCTCCTTTGGCCTGCTGCCTCTTTGGCTCTCTCACCGGCAACAGCCTGGACAGGTGGCCATCAAAGGCTGTTGACTCTATATGAACAGTCTTCCTGTCCCCAGTCTACCTTCTTTGCTTATTTGCCTGTTTCCTTGGAGCTTTTTGGAGCTCTCCAACAGGAAGCACATTATGAGTTATTTGAGATTCATGATCTAGATTCCTCTCCTGACTCATTTGTGCAGGAAGTCTGGCTTTCCCCACGTTGTCAATATCCCTATAAAACTGAATCCCCGTAACTCAACCCCTGTAACTCCATCCTTGCTACACGAGGAAGATCCTTGTTCGAGGAAGATCCTGGGATAGTGCTTTGTGGTTGCTGTTTGAGCTACAAATAGAAATGCAATGAGAGGGCCTGGAGTGGGAACTGCTCTGGGGCCTCGAAGGCTGCGGGGGAGCCCACTCTTGCCCATCATTCCTAGTTCACTGTCAGGAGGCTCTCATAAAGAAGCCCGCCAGGACTGGGAACACATGTTTATTTTATGAATGACTTCAGGGAGAGAGGAAAAAAAAATCATCCAGAATGTCATCCAGGAGGCTGTGTTCTTTTTATTATGTTTTGTCGGTAAACAAAAAAAATTGCCACATTTAATACTTACACCGGTCCCGTGGGATTTCTCTGACTAATGTAAAATGACAGTTGTCGCAACATTCTATATAAATACAAGTCTGTTTGCGGGAGCCTGTTCTATTTTTAATGTAAACCACACCTAACTTGCTCTGAAGGATGGTACCCTTGGAATTTGGAGTCCTGTCTGTTATCTCTTCATGGTCCTGGATTGTTTTAGGAGCAGCCTGGAAGAAAAACTAAAGGCAACCAAACTTTGTAGTTTAATGTGAGAATTATTCACCTAATTTTCCCGCAGCTATTGTGTTCCTTAATTTATTGTTGTGCGGAGCTGCGAGATGACGTGGTTAATGAGTGACACAGTGCACTTGGTGAGCTGATCTATAATTTAGGAGGCTTCTGATGGTCTTAGAGCTGTCTGCAGTCTGAGCAAAGCAGGCAGTAAAAATAAAGAATATACTCACAGATTATACAAATATGCACAGATCCATGGATACATGCAACACGATACCTATTAGCAGCCTGTTGCCCCCTTGACATCAAGGGACATGAACTTACCCTTTCACGGTGAACAGGGAAAGCTGACATAGGGTTTTGTAAGTTTACAGTGGACTCTGTGGATGGCCCTTTGGAGGACCGTGAGCTTATGGAGAGTTGGGGGCAGCCAGGAGATTCCATCAAAGGGAGTAAACACAGTGACCTTGACACCCTGCCCCCTCTCATTTCTCAGCCATTTCTTCCTAAGCCCATTTGAAATGCCACTGGTAACAGGATGCCCTTAATCACAGCAGTGGGCACCTACAGCTAATTAGCTTTCCAGAGCTGAACCAATAGGAGACTTGGGGACGGCACCCTTCACAGTTTTCAGACAGGAATGGCAACCATGTGTCAGAACTTGACTCTGAATGGGATGACAAGCTTCCCTGATGAGCCTGGGCTCTCGGCAGTTACCACCGAGCCGTGGAAATTGGCATCAGTTGAATCCACCTGTCCTTCCGGTCAATGAGGAAAAGACCATGGGTGATTACAGAGGTGCACCTTCATTCAAGGTCACACCTGGAACAAAAAGCATCCTGAGTGGGTGCAGATAGAACACACTCTTCTTTCTGCTTTGAAATTTCCTTTTCATGGTGGATTACCAGGCAGAGGTCCTGTATTTTACCAATGAGAAATGGCATGGGGCTTCCGCCACGTGCAGCCGTGGGCATCAGGTTCTTTGTGTCTGATACAGACAGACAGCCTGTGAAGGGAAAAGTCTAGGCTGGCATCTTTCAGGGATTCTTGACAGCCTCCCGACACCATACTGCAGATTTTCCAATAAATACATCGAGTCTCCGTGTACCTCTATGGAATGGAGAGCACAGCATATTTACATACTGTGTACTAGGTTTAAAAATCAACTTTAGATTTGCTTTGCCTTTTGCAATCTCTTGAATAAAGCATTTTTGTAGCCTACTCAAAATCCTCTCTCTGTGTTTACATTTTAATGGGCATTCCAGTGAAATGGAGGATTTTTTTTTATAACTTACATTTATCAGGAGAGGAGGTGGGGATGGAAACAGCCAAATAGCAGGCTCTCTCTAGCCCACCCGCTTCTCTCTTCATCAATGGGTTACAGCCTCATGTAAGTGAAGCATGCCATTAAGCAGAAGGAGGAGAAGGCCCATTTTTTAAATTTTGGTTTAAAATATACATCCCTATGAGGTTGCAGGATTTTAAAATAGTAATTTAGGGTCTCAAACATCACTGAAAGAAATGAGCGTGTGTAAGGAGAATATGAAATCTCACTGGCCAGTGTGGAAGGCAACACCTGTTTTATTTAATGAGATACCATGTAAGAACTGTCCTTACTGAGGGGATTTCTCTGGTGGTCCATTGGCTAAGACTCCATGCTCCCAATGCAGGGGGCTCAGGTTCAATCCCTGGGTCAGGGAACTAGTCGCACATGCCACAACTAAGAGTTCAAATGCTGCAGCTAAAGAACCTGTGTGCCCAACTAAGACCCAGTGCAGCTGAATAAATAAATAAATATTTTTAAAAAGAAGAATCATCCTTACCAAACAAGGAAGGAAAAAACAAAAACAAAAAATAACCTCCACTGCAGGGCCGAGAAGCCTCTTGACTGCTTCCTTGTGGCCCATGCTCTTGGCAAGAGACTTGGAAGTGACCTCAACAACGTGGGGGCATTTTAGGGACAGATTTAGTTTCTGTAGCTGCTTGAAGGAAGTGGCAACCCACTCAAGTATTCTTGCTTGGGAAATCCCATGGACAGGGAGCCTGGTGGGCTACCGACCTGGGGTCACAAGAGTTAGACACAACTGAGCGACTGAAAAACAGCAACATATAAGGGAAACCCTTCTTGGATCTTGGGGCACAGAAGGTACTTTCTGGATGCAATAGATACTTTCAGATGTGGAGACAGAATTTCTGCTTATCCTAGCATCTCACTAATATTAAGATCCTCTTGGACAAAGGGCCCCCTTATCACAGTGGATCATACAATTTAATAAAATCGGGCCAAGGCAGCTTCCTGGGCTTTGCATCAGTGGAACTGCCAACGGCTTAATCTTCCCCTGGGGATGTCTCTCTTTTCTTCCTCCCCTGACATTCCCGGGAGATCCCCAATTAAAGCTACAGAGGCGATTTAAAAGTACACTCACCAGATGTTAGTTTAAAATGACCTATAACTGGCAGCAGAGATAGAAGAGGCTAAGCGTGTCTGAGGCCTCCCGTGGCTTTTTCCTCTGCTGTCATTCGGTATGCAAATGAAGCCCCGCAGAACCTCCAAGCCAGCCCCGCCAAGCCATAAAACCAACTGCTTTGAAAGCAATGCATCAGTAATTCTCATCACCTGGCATCTGGAGTTCAGGACTCTCGCTTCTAACTAGAACATGTCATAGCATGACTTAGGAGGAAGCTCAGATTTTGTACTCTGCAGACAGTTTAGACTGATGAGTCTGCTGGCTGAAGCTCATACAGCTCCCTTTAGGACAAACCATTTTTCAAGCCAAATCCAGGCCTGAGATGCACCTGCCATGATTCGACTGGACCTGAGCCCTGTGAACAAGAAGTCACATCAAGTGTCTGAAACACAAGAGACCACCAACAGGGAGGTGGGGGGCAAGTCAGACTGAAGGCCACCCTTCTGGGGTTCCGTTTTTATTTTTTTGCTGTGAAAGTTCTCAGTAAGTTGGAAGTGATTTAGATCTCAGACTCTTAGTGCAGTCCTGGTTTGCCCTGCAGAGCTGAGAGCTGGGAACCCATGTCTTTGGAAACAGAAGCCTTCTTTTCTTTTGCAGAGAACTGAAATTTATAGCAGCATGTTCCTATCGGCGTATTTATCAAAGTAAACATGTAGGTTAAATCACAGTTTACCCAGCAGCCACCTGTCAGTTCCTTGGGATGCCCACAGTCCCCGAGATGCCCATCAGAACAGCTGAGTGCTTTCAGCTCTGCTCATCACCGGCCTGATGCCCCTGAGCTGGGCTCCAGCCTGCAGCTTCCTGATGCTCTGGATAAAAGGATGACCCTGCACCTGAGAGTCATAAACATCTCGCTCTGGGGGCCTGGAGGTGGGGTGGGGAGCCAAGGCTGGGCTTTCACATGGAGGCAGAGAGAAGCCACTGTTTGGATTCAGAGAGATGGCAGCTCACACTACTTGTGTGTCCTCCAGGACAGGGGAAGGGGGGAACGTGGCAGGTGGATTTGGGGCACAGGAATTCTGCCAGTCAGGGGAGGTAGATGTATTCACAGACAATGCAGAAAATGAGACCTCTGCCACCTTGGTGTTTTAGAGGCAGACATAGGTTTGTGTAGTGAGTGAAATGTGGTTAAATAAGATTAATTTATCCACAGTGGAAAAGAGCACCTATAAGGCAGATTGGGCATCTCAAAGGCATAATTATTTATCAAATTAATTAAAATGTAACCACTGACTCCAATAACTAGGCTTTCCGCCCCCAAAACAGCCCTCTTCTGGGCACCTGGGATGTTTCTTCATTCATTGTCCCACAAGGACAA
This sequence comes from Aepyceros melampus, assembly GCA_006408695.1. NCBI lineage: Eukaryota > Metazoa > Chordata > Mammalia > Artiodactyla > Bovidae > Aepyceros > Aepyceros melampus. The sequence goes on along the minus strand of SJXQ01010220.1, from coordinate 61,163 downwards.
ACAACAACAAAGGCCTGGGTTGGTCATCTGGAGTAGACACTCCCAGCGTCTGCCTGGCTGTTACCAACCTGGATGTATGTCAGGAGGGGTCACTTGGGGTGGTTCAGTTCACTGGAAAGGGTGAGCACAGCTGACCTGCCATGAAGCCCCAAGTGGGACTGAGCAGCTCGGCTAGCCGGCAGCCTGGGGCTGGAACAGGAGAGTGTGTGTGTGTGTGTGTGTGTGTGTACAGGAGAGAGAGAGAGAGGGTGTGTGTGTACAGGAGAGAGAGGGAGAGGGTGTGTGTGTACAGGAGAGAGTGTGTGTACATGTGTATGTTGCACCAGAAGCCTGGGCCATCCACAAAGCCCAGGGCTGCCTGGTGGGACTCCAACATGGAAACCTAGCGTGGGGGAACCAACCTGGTTAGAATGAGCATGTGAGCTCAGAAATGGTTAGTTAATTGCTAGGCACAGGGCTTGTTATGTAAGGGAAGGCTAAAGAGGTGCAGAAAGTTCTATTGAAAAGTGACCAGCAGTGCAATTGAGGTGGACATGGCCAGGGCAAGGACCCCCTATGGGAAGCCTTGAATGATCATGGTGCCACATTTCGTGTCCTGAGACAGGAAGGGTGGCTGAAAGTGAACCATCCAGGCTCAATGCTGGGCTTGGTCCACAGAGCCCCTCGAGCAGGCCCTTCTCTCATCCATCCTTCTGTGTCCTGAGGAAACGGAAGCCACCTTTCACATCTTGCTCCGAGTGATAGCTCCCAGGGCCCATTCGGGAAGAGAGTGCATGGTGGGGGCAGGGCCCAGAGGCCATATTTCTGCTTGGTTTATGTTCCTGAAGCCATGGAAGCAGCAGCCAATTCATAATGAACACAGTTTCTGAGGATCTGACTCTCCGAGTGGCTGCTTACACAGGCTATGACAGGTCTTTGAGCGGACTGTTGGCAAGTCCACAGTCATGCGGCTGTTCCTGGAGGCCTGGCCTGTGAGGGATGGGCGCCAAGGGCCTGTGTCCTCTCTGCAGCCTTTAACCAGGTGTGCACTCTGACCACTACATGGCCCCCTTCTTTTGCAAGGGGGTAAAAGGACTTGCAGGGCTTCCCAGGAGGTGCTAGTGGAAAAGGCCAACGCAGGAGAGGTAAGAGATGCAGGTTTGATCCTTGAGTTGGGAAGATCCACTGAAGGAGGAAATGGCAACCCACTCCAGTGTTCTTGCCTGGAGAATCCCAGGGACAGCGGAGCCTGGTGGGCTATGGTCTATGGGGTCAGAGTCGAACACGACTGAGTGACTGAGGATGTATATGTGTGTGTGTGCACGCGTCTTTATGGTTCTGCTCCTCTGGGGAACCTGAACAGTATATGGATGATGGTGTCCCCTCCCCTCCCCCAGAGTTTTGGGGGTTCTGCTCCTGACTCTCCTGTGTTTTGACCCTCCCAGCCCCCAGCCTAGAGTTAGGACCCAGAAGGAAGGACTTGGAAGAAGTATGAGACCACACTCCCTCCTGTGGAAAACAACTGCATGCCAGCGGCCACATAACTTACACATTCACACCAGGTGATGAGGGATGAAGGCTACTCACAGGGACCGGGAATGCCTCACAAAGGCACCAGACACATGCCTAAGCCTTTTATGTAAAGTACCCTGCGTGCACAGTGATGGGCTCAGTATGCTGACCCATTGTTCCTCCATTTATTTGAAGCTTTATTGAGCACTCGTCAGGTCCTGACACTCTTCCAAGCATTGGGGATAGTGGACCAGACCAAATCCTGACCTCATGGGATTTACACAACAAAGACACCCAGTAAACAATACATGTATTGTTTATTTTGGGGGTAGATGTAAGTGTCACAAGAAAAAAAAATGTAGACCAAAAAGATGGCCCAGTAGTGGTGATGGTTGCAAACAATTCGACTGTACTTAATGCCACTGGATGGCACACTTAGAATGGGTAAGAGGGCACATTTCACACCAGGCATATTCTGGCACAATTTTTAAACAAAATTTTAAAGTGTTCTAAAATTTATTGTTTAGATGGGGAAACAATGGAAACAGTGACAGATTTTGTTTTCTTGGGCTCCAAAATCACTGCAGTTGCTGACTGCAGCCTTGAAATTAAAAGATACTTGCTCCTTGGAAGAAAAGCTATGACAAACCTAGACAGCATATTAAAAAGCAGAGACATTACTTTGCCAACAAAGGCTTGTCTAGTCAAAGCTATGGTTTTTCCAGTAGCCATGTATGGATATGAGAGTTCGAGCATCAAGAAGGCTGAGCACCAAAGAACATGCTTTTTAACTGTGGTTTTGGAGAATACTCTTGAGAATCCCTTGGACTGCAAGATCAAATCAGTCCATCTTAAAAGAAATCAGTCCTGATATTCATTGGAAGGACTGTTTACTGAAGCTGAAGCTCCAATACTCTGGCCACCTGATGTGAAGAACTGACTCATTTGAAAAGATCCTGATTCTTGGAAAGATTGAAGGCAAGAGAAGGGGACAACAGAGGCTGAGATGGTTGGATGACATCAGCGACTTGATGGACATGAGTTTGAGCAAGCTCCAGGAGTTGGTGATGGACAGGGAAGCCTGGCACGCTGCAGTCCATAGGGTCTCAAAGAGTCGAAATGACTGAGCAACTGAACTGAGTTGAAAAAGTATTGTACTTTTCAATACACAAGATTATAAATAAATCAAAATCACTGAATTGTGGGTTTAAATTGGATGAATTGAATGGTCTTTGAGCTATATCTCAATAAAGTTGTTTTTGAAAAAAGAGTGACAGTCAGATGAAGGTGGATTATTTCAGAACAGTGGGCAGGGACGAACAATCTAAGAAGGCGACCTTTGGTGGAAATTACTGTCTTGTGGAAGTCGATGCCCTGCCCACAGTGGCAGGTCTAAGATGCAAACCCAGGCCTGCCATCTCTAGAGCTAGGACTGCTCTGTTTGCCCGTTCTGAGTGCTGTTTGTTTTTCCTCTTTTACAAGCCCTTTCATACTGATCATCTCACTCTGCTCTGTTCCAGGCATCCTCATTTTCTGTCTTTTTTCCAGCAGACAGAGTGAGAAGCAGATGTTCAGGGCTTGACCCAAGTCCCACTGTCAGTGGCAGGGACCCACACAATACTGTCCTGGGGGTCAGCAGACTTGTTCTGCAAAGGGCCAGTGAGGCAGTATTTTAGACTTTGTAGGCTGTATGAGCTCTGTGGCAACTCCTCAACTTTGCTGTAATGGCACAAAAGCAACCATAGTATTGTAAACACACAGAGGTGGCTGTGTTCCAACTTTATTTACAAAAACAGGCAGCAGGCTGGATTTGACCCAAGGACCATAGTTTGCCAACTCTTGCTCTAGCTTGTCATTTTCTCTTCTCTGGAAGGACTCCTTATTAAGGAAGATCAATTGGAGGGAGTCTCTCCCACTTAAATCTGTGTCCAGGAGAAGGCATGTGAAGTGCTCCAACCAGCTGGATTTCCCCAGGGCAACAGGATGAAGGAGGAATATACACACAGAAACATCTGCATAGAGGACAAGGTTAAGGGAAGGCCTAGGAAGTAGCCCTTTATGGATGGTTGCTTTCTTCCATAGACAGCCAATGAGATGTCATCCATCCATCCATCTATACATATATACAAGTATACACACACGCATTCTCTCATCCATCCATCCACACATGTCTCCATCAGTCTGCACTACCTCATTCTCAAACATTCTCAGCTCCTATTCTGCTCCTGGCCATGAATTAGGCCCTCAGGCTTCAGTGGAGAACAGGACAGAATCCCTGTTCTCAAGGAGCTTCCACTACAAACAATCCCATACATAGTCTATAAACTCAGGGAATGGATGATAAAGATAAGGCATGGAGTAGCCTGAATGGTTCACCCTGGGATCCCTTCCTTCTCAGACCAAACTGAGGCCAACTCTTGTCAGCAGTCCCTCGCGTTCTTTCAAGATCCCAGCTCCTCAACCCTAAATGGTGTCTGAGGTAGAAGTTTTCCCATAGGACTGTAGGCCAGCCTGCCCACTAAGCTATGGATCTCTGTCCCAGGCAGGTAGAGGCCTGCCTTTCAGTCATGCAGGGCCCTCAGGAGCCCTGTGATCTGGAGTGGAAAGAGAGTCAGTCCCTAAGGGCACACAGGTGGTGCTGAGGAGTGTCTGGCTGTTGGGAGGGAGGTGGGATCATGAAGAAGAGAAGCAAGGTCACCTCTCTCCTTACCCCACAGAAATGGGGGACCAGCCCATGTGTGCTGAGCAGACTGGGACCCCCTCTAGAAGGTGGGGAGCAGTTGTCATCATGTCCAGTGAAATGAAAAATATCTCCTTTCTCTTTGTCATCTAGGAGCAAACAAAACAGGTTGGGGTGGTTTTGGGTAATGACAACTAGGGTGAGTTCTTGAGAGGGGCGCCCATGGCTCCCCTGATTGAGCTGTCGCCCAGTTAGGAGCTGGCTCCCCTGCCAACGACAATGAAAGCGTTTGCCAGCCTGGGTTTCCCGGCTGCCACCCGCCTAATGTCGGCGTGATTGTTCTGCCATAAACATCATCTGTGTGTGTGTTATCTTCAGACAGCCTGGGCCCGGCCGCTTGGCCAGGGTCCAGGGCTTCTCTCTTCCCCAGAAACCCAGAATCGTGGCTGTCTCGTCTCCATGGCAGAAATGAGTTGAGGCGTTCGTTCATACCCTGGGTGGGAAGCAGAATTAAATTTTAGAAGGCACTGCGGAGCTGACCGCCCACTGTAAGGGGAGATGGGGGCGGCCAGCCTGGGCATTGTCTAGTGCCCTCATGCTGGGTGGGAGGGCAGATCACAGGAGCAACGATGCTGAATGGTACTGGGAAGCACTGGGTTGAACGTGTGTTTGCCCTGTCCTCCAACCTGTCACCTGCCTCATCTCATCTTTACACTAAGTCTATGAGATAGGTTGTTGTCTTTAACTATTTTACAAAAGCAGAAACTGGGGTGCATAGCAGTTCCCTCTCAGGAAGCCAGGTGTGCAGAGTCCTGCTCTCTGCGGGCTGTCCAAGTCACCTTGAGGCCTTCTCTGGAGTGGCTGCAGGTCTTAGATGGCATAGAGGGAGGGCAGCCACTGCTCCCAGGTGACCTCCGAGTCCTCCAGGCCCCATGGCCTGTCCAGAGACAGTGAGGCGGGTGCTGAGCCCAGGGGAGCCTGGGGTGGGAAGCAGACTCCCTCCACCCTCCCAGCATGAACTCACCTGACTGCTCCTCTTGCAGTTCCAGGGTTCCTAGTGAACCATTTAGGGGTCAAGGTGGCAGGATTGAAGTTCTTTCCTTGCTAACCCATGACCTGCGTGGGAACTGACTCAGAACCTGCTCAGGCTGCAGAAAGGAGGTGGGGCCAGAGGGCTCAGAGGTCTGGTATGGGGAGAGATTGACTCATGGTGCTCGTGGAAGGTGCCCATCGTAACAGAGAAGACTGTTTCTACCCCTGAACTCCTAAAGTCCTACAACACTTAGGATCCTAGAATGCGGGGCTGAACCCTCTTTGTTGTTCTGGAGTCGCTCAGTTGTGTCCAACTCTTTGCGACCCCATGGACTGCAACATGCCAGGCTTTTCTGTCCCTCACCATCTCCTGGAGTTTGCTCAGACATGTCCATTGAGTTGGTGATGCCATCTTTAGGAAACATAATTCAGCTTCTGTATTGGAAATAGGAAGTTGTTTGGGGGAAGGATGGTGTCCAAATGCCACCATAGGTCCCTGGAGGGCCTCACCTGGAACTCAGGGGCTGAAGACAAAGGCTGGCTCAAGCCTGAGTGTCCCCTGTCCTGACTGTCACCTCCCCAGTGGTTTCCCATCAGCCACGCATGTCTTCTGAGAGGTATTTCCCACTGGGCCCATCAGTCAGATGCTGTCTCCTTGCTCCCATGAAGGCCTGAAGCCCCCTTTGCTCTGCGGACACTTGTTCTCCTCCTTGCAGCTCATGGCTGGGCCCTGAGCCCCTTCTCCCTGCCCCTGAGTGCTGCTAAAATACTGTCCTGTGGATAGGAAATGAAAAGGGTACAACCTCATTTCTTCAAAGATCGCCCAATCTAGCCCAGAGGTATAATAAACCCCCAAACTTTCCTTTCAGGAATCATCTTTTCTAAGTCATATCTTTCTGTGTTAAGCGGTAGGCACACAATTGGGAAATAAAACTGAAAGCTTGGGGATGCCGAGTGACTCGAGGTGTTTGGGGGAATGCTGCCTTTTACGGTGGCACTTTTCCTAGGCTCAGCCTGCCTCGACTGTGGGGCACGTGGCAGCTAGAGTTGGTTGATGACACATCATGCTCTACCAGCTAAAGCTAGAGCCCTCTGCCTGGGTCATCCTGGCCATCCTCCTGTGGTCTTGTAGAACTATGGCCTTGATTATCTGTCCAGTGAGGGATTTGCTTTTAAAACGGGAATTTGAGTAATTGGGTTGCATAATCTTAGTTCACAACAGACCATTATTGTTTGGATTCCAGTGTGGTTTCATTTTATGACAATGAATGCAGCTCCCTTTGTGCTCCACGGGGATGGCCCATCCTCCCCTGCCTCTCCTCCCAGAGATCATCACAGCCCTGAATTCATGCTTAGATTTCCTTTCCTGTTGTTCCTGTCATCACTTCTACGTGTGTCCCTAAATAACTCATCATTTGGGTTCACCTGTTTTTGAACATCATGTCACTGAGACCCATTTATGTTGGTATGCAGCCAGATTCAACTCTTTTTCACAGCTGTGTAATATTCCACAGTTGTAGTCTCTGCTACAATTCACTTAACCCTCCTCTTGCCTGTGGTCATTTAGTTGTTTCTAAGTTTCTGCTTTTCATACTGTTCATGGGGTTCTTGAGGCAAGAATCACTAGAGTGGTTTGCCATTCCCTTCTCCAGTGGACCATATTTTGTTCATTGGAAGGACTTATGCTGGTGCTGAAGCTCCAACGCTTTGGCCACCTGATATGAAGAGCTGACTCATTGGAAAAGACCTTGAGGCTGGGAAAGATTGAAGGCAGGAGAAGAAGGGGATAACAGAGGATGAGATGATTGGATGGCATGACCCAATGGACATGAATTTGAATAAACTCTAGGAGATGGTAAAGGATAGGGAAGCCTGGCATGCTGCAGTCCATGGGGTCACAAAGAGTTGGACATGACTTAGCAACTGAACAACAACAACAAGGTTTTTGCTCTTATAAACAGCACTGCCCAGAGTCACCATGTGCATCTATGTGTCTCCTGGTTGTTACTTACCTGGGAGTTTCTCTCAGGAGTGGGCCATGCTGGGTGACCACTTATCTACTGCTGTGACACATACTACCCATCATGAATGCCATTCCCAGGGCCCACAGGGGTGGCTGGAGTGGTTGGGGCAATAGCACTGGGCCTGGCCTGGCACCTTTCCTCTCTGTGGAGCCCAGGACTTCTCCATGAGGTCTTTTCACCTCGTCCCTCCCAGCATGGCAACTCAAGCTTCCCAAGTGAGTTTTTCCAGTTGCCGAGTTGAAGCTCTGGCTTCTATGGTCAACCCCAAAGTCTCAGAACTCAGATAGGAGTCTCACTCCCATCACATTCTGGGGGTAAGGATGATCACTAAGAACAGAGCAGATTGAAGGGCAGAGGAACAGCATTTCAACTCTGAGGAGTAGCAAAGCACTTGTCTTGACTAGATCCCATACAACAGGCGGCTCCTTGTCTTTACAAGCTAACCCAAGAGATCACATCACTAACAGCTACTGCCCGATGCTGGCCATGCACAAATGATTCCCAAGCTCATCATGCTCTGCAGACCTTGTCAGGGTCTTACTGATGTCAGTGGAGTGGATATCAGCTGGGATCTGGTCCTGGTCTGATTTGCATTTCTGATCATGAGAAAAGTGAGACATCTCCTAAAATTATCAGCCACATGTTTTTCCTCTTTCCTGTTCAAGTTCGTTGCCCATTTTTCTACTTGGTTGTCTCTGTTGTTGTAAGAATTCTTTGTATTTAATGGATGCTCATCCTTTGTCCTTTTTATGTATTGCAAATATATTTTATTTTCCAGTTTGTAGTTTCTCTGTTTCTTCAAGATGTCTTTTGATGAACAGAAGTTCTTACTTCTAATATGGCAGATTTATCAATATTTTATTTTACAGTTAGCATGTTTTAATCTTCTTTAAGAAAAAGATATCCTTCCCTGTCTCAACGTCAGATGGATGTTCATCACCACTTTTCTTAAAGTTTTGACATTAACAGTTTAATTCTGAATCTATCTGGAGTTGATTTCCTTTTTATTTTTTCACTTTGGGGAAAACCAGTGTTGCTAACTCCTTTCCCATGATCTGCTGTGCTATTTCTGATGCATCAACAATGGTGGATGCATCCTGAGAGCCCTCTCATTGTGTTTAGAAGCTTTTATGAGTGATTTGTTTTTTTAATCCTCCCTGGTGAAGCTTCCCTAATTGCTTAGTTGGTACAAATGATTCCCAAGCTCATCATGCTCTGCAGACCTTGTCAGGGTCTTACTGATGTCAGTGGAGTGGATATCAGCTGGGATCTGGTCCTGGTCTGATTTGCATTTCTGATCATGAGAAAAGTGAGACATCTCCTAAAATTATCAGCCACATGTTTTTCCTCTTTCCTGTTCAAGTTCGTTGCCCATTTTTCTACTTGGTTGTCTCTGTTGTTGTAAGAATTCTTTGTATTTAATGGATGCTCATCCTTTGTCCTTTTTATGTATTGCAAATATATTTTATTTTCCAGTTTGTAGTTTCTCTGTTTCTTCAAGATGTCTTTTGATGAACAGAAGTTCTTACTTCTAATATGGCAGATTTATCAATATTTTATTTTACAGTTAGCATGTTTTAATCTTCTTTAAGAAAAAGATATCCTTCCCTGTCTCAACGTCAGATGGATGTTCATCACCACTTTTCTTAAAGTTTTGACATTAACAGTTTAATTCTGAATCTATCTGGAGTTGATTTCCTTTTTATTTTTTCACTTTGGGGAAAACCAGTGTTGCTAACTCCTTTCCCATGATCTGCTGTGCTATTTCTGATGCATCAACAATGGTGGATGCATCCTGAGAGCCCTCTCATTGTGTTTAGAAGCTTTTATGAGTGATTTGTTTTTTTAATCCTCCCTGGTGAAGCTTCCCTAATTGCTTAGTTGGTAAAGAATCTGCCTGTGATGCAGGAGACCACCTGAAGCACAGGAGACCTGGGTTCAATCCCTGGATCGGGAAGATCCCCTGGAGAAGGAAATGGCGACCCGCTCCAGATTCTTGCCTGGAGAATCCCGTGGACAGAGGAGCCTGGCGGGCTACAGTCCATGAGGTCACAAGAGTCAGACACGACTTAGTGACTAAAACCACCATCATCACCATATGTTCCAGGCTTCCCAGGTGGCACTAGTGGTTAAAAAAAAAAAAAAAAAAACGCCTGCCAATGCAGGAGACTTAAGAGAAATGGGTTCGGCCTCTGGGTCGGGAAGATCCCCTGGAGAAGATTATAGCAACCCACTCCAGTATTCTTGCCTGGAAAATACCATGGACAGAGAAGCCTGGCGGGCTACAGTCTATAGGGTCACAAAGAGTCAGATATGATTAAAGCGACTTAGCACCCATGCATGTACCATATGACCCAGCAATCCTCCTGAGCATATACCTGGAGAAAACCATCATTCCAAAAGGTACACGTACCCCATTATTTATTGTAGTACTGTTTACAATAGCCAGGACACAGAAGTAACCTAAATGTCCACTGACAGATGAGTGGGTAAGAAAGGTGTGGCACAGACATACAGTGGAATGTTACTCAGTTATGAGAGGAACAGACTGTGCCATCCACAACGATGTGGATGGGCCTAGAGCCAGTCATGTAGACTGAAGGAGTAAGCCTGCAAGAGAAAAGCAAGCATCATATATTAATGCATGTGTGTGTGATATAGAAAAATAATACAGATGATCTTATTTGCAAAGCAGAAATAGAGACGCAGATGTAAAGAACAAATACCAAGTGGGGGAAAAGGAGGGTGGGATGAATTGGGAGCTTGGACATGACATACCTACACTACTGTGTATAAATATTAATCGATAACTAATGAGAACCTGCCTGGAAAATTCCATGGACAGAGGAGCCTGGCGGGCTACAGTCCGTGGGGTGGCAAAGAGTTGGACACGGCTGCCAACCCACAATAGAGCACAGGGAACTTTACTCAGTGCTCTATGGTAACCTAAACGGGAAGGAAATCCAAAAAGGGAGATATATGTATACAAACTGCTGATTCACTTTGCTATACAGTGCTGCTGCTAAGTTGCTTCAGTTGTGTCCGACTCTCTGCAACCCCATAGATGGCAGCCCACCAGGCTCCCCCGTCCCTGGGATTCTCCAGGCAAGAACACTGGAGTGGGTTGCCATTGCCTTCTCCAATGCATGAAAGTGAAAAGTGAAAGTGAAGTCGCTCAGTTGTGTCCGACTCTTAGCAACCTCATGGGCTGTAGCCCACCAGGCTCCTCTATCGCAGAACCTATTAATAACACAACATTGTTAAGCAACTATACTCCAATAAAAATTAAAAGCAAAACCTTGCAAATAATTCTAGGGGAAAAACAAAATAACAACAACAAAAAGTGGCGTGGTTGAGGCCAAGTAATATCCACGGGAACATTGATTTTTAAACTCCATCCATGCCTCACTGTCCACACCTCCATCACTCTCTGATGGGCCAAGTGGGTAGGGTGAACCATGAGGTCTCCCCGTCTGACTGCTTGGCTCAAACCCACACCCAGACTGAATGAACTGCTTGGACTCCCCATCCCCACTGTGAAGATTCAGTCTAGTTCATTTTGTCTGGAGTCTGTCATGTGATAAGTGCTTAATGCCTGGGAGCTGTCATCTCTAGTCTGACTTTTTTTTTTTTTTTAATTAGCATCTCTGTCTCTCTATTTAAACCCTGTCCTGTCCTAAATTCTGCTGCTGCTGCTGCTGCTGCCATTCGGTCGTTAAGTCTTGTCTGAATCTTTGCAACCCCATGGACTGTAGCCTTCCAGGCTCCTCTGTTCATGGGATTTCCCAGGCAAAAATACTGGAGTGGGTTGCCATTTCCTTCTTCATCTAGTCTGATTTCTTATACATGGGCTCCAGTAAGTCATTCTGGCTGAAACATTGTAGCTGACCTAGCTGCCTTCTGCTCCCAATAGGTGTGAACAATCGCACCACATCTGTGAAGAGACAGAGATGGGGAGTGAGAAACAACAGGATCGCTGGATCCTGAGCAGGGGTTTCAGGTGTGCGGAGAGCGTCAGTCTCCCACTTGCAGTCAGTTCGGTTCATCCCTCGAAGCCAGAGAATCCAGGGACCAGGCTAGCTAACAATGGCATGTGGGAGTGAAGCTGAAGGGGGCTGGTCGCTGTGGTACCGTGGGGCTGGCTTTGGTGGGGTAGTGGTGTTAGGGCTTGAAAGCCCCTGGGGTGAGCCAGTCCATCGCTTGTCCAGGAGTCAGAACATTCTTCCTTGGAACCTAGAAACTGAGAAGAGAAGTGGGCCCCCAAGTTCTGGATCTGGTGCCCCTTCACCTCTGCCTGCTGTGTGACCTTCAGCAGGCCACTCTCTCTCTATGATCTTCAGGTTACTTCTCCTTAGAATGGAGGGGCCATCAGTGGCCCCAGCCTCTCAGCGTCCTCCTCTTGATGGTCTCTGGGTCTACAACGGAGGCAAATGTTTGATGATACCGACCTGTCTCACACTAAGAAATTGAAAACAGAGCAAGAAAAGCCCAAGAATTCACTTTAAACGTAAGCAGCTGAGGGCTTGCCTCTTAACTGGATAAGCTTCAAAAGATAATGGCACACCTCCATATTTTTAAAAATCACCAGCCTGGCCACCCAAGGAGGTGGGTGGGTGTGAAAAGATGGGTTCAGCCATCAAGATTTTCTCCCTTCAGAATTATAACAGTCATCATGTATTATTTTGAAAATCTGGAGTATTTTTTTTTACTTCTTATTTCTTTCTAACTTTATCGAGGTATAATTTACAAACAAATATGGTATATATTTATGGCATGCAACATGATTTGATACGCATATTATGACGTGATTACCACAATCAATTTAATTAGCACATGCAACACTTCACATACTTACATTTTCTTTTTGTGATGAGGAAACTTAGGATCTGATCTCTTGGCACATTTCAAGTATACAACCCAGTATTAACATGGTCACCACGTTGTTCATTTGATCTCCAGAATGTGTTCATCTTATAACTGGAAATTTGTATCCTTGGACCCACATCACCCTATTTCCGCCACTTGAGATATTTTTTTCTATTTCTTTTTCCTGTTTTTAATTTATTTTTTAATTGGAGGAAAATCACTTTACAATGTTGTGTTGGTTTCTGCTGTACCTATCCCCTTCCTGTTGAGCCTCCCTCCCTTCCCCCCAGCCCACCCCTCTGTGTCATCACAGAGCACAGGCTAGGCTCCCTGTGTCATATAGCAACTTCTTGCTGGCTATCTGTTTTACACCTGATGTATATTATATATGTATATGTGTGTGGGTGTGTGTATATATATGTTGATGCTACTTGCTATTTTTTAATGAATTTGTGTGAAAGAGAGTGGCAGGTTAAGCTGGAGCCTCTGAAATGGAGGTGGGCTCAGTGCCAGGAGGAGGCTCACCCTCCTAGCCCTCAGGGCTGGGCGAGAGGCGGCCTCTCAGAGCTCTGACACCCGAAGGGCACTGATTGTTCACTTGAAGGCTGTGGTTCCTCCGGCAGGTACCCAGGCCCCTTCACCTTAGGAGGCCGGGCTCCTGACCCCCAGTTTTTCTCAGGAGCCCCATGGGGCCGAGCCAAGCCACTGAGAGCCCGTGTCCTGATTCCACCCACCGGCTGTCACGCTCTGGAGCCCAGAGTGAATCAGGCAGACGGCATAGACGCGTTTGTCCTCCGTCTCTGCGGGGTGACCTGTCCTGAGCCGCTCAGCTGTTCAGTAACAGTCTCAGATCCCACAGGCTCCTCTCCAACGGCAAAACGCTAAAGAGATCCAGAGCTATTCATGGCAGGAAGTATTCAGCCACCTCCTCCTCGTGCCACGTGAGTCACGGTCCTCGGAGAGGACAGTGGCCAGAGGTTCTAAGAAATGGTTTGGGATCTGTCCCCTGGTCCCTGGCCTGTCCCCATTTCTCCTTCTCCATAGAAATCCACAAAGAGGCCTGATCTGTTTCATTAAGAAGGGGCTTTGAGGCTCAGCCCCTGTTTTCTACAGTGAGACTGAACTCCACTGAAGGGACTAACTCACCCAAGGTCACAGAGTGTGTGGTGGCCTGGCAGATCCAGGGCCAGGTCACTGAGGCCTCTGCTGTCACAAGGTCATGGCCTTCCGTTATTTATTTATGTATTTATTTATTTATTTATTTATTTTTAAAGTGTTCTCCTTTTGGTTGCGAGGAGCTGGGATTGGCTCAGACCAACTTGTGTTAGTTTCCGTAACAAATTAACCACAAACCGGGTGGTTGAAAACAATATAAAGATTATTCATTGGAAGCTCAGGAGCCTGCTGAGCTTCAAATGAAGGTGTGCTTTCCTTAGGGTGTGGGAAGGGTTGGTTCCTTCCAGAAGCTTTGAAGGAGGCTCTGTCCCTGGCTGCTTCTGGTGGCTGCCAGGGATCCTTATCTTGTAGGTGCGTCACCCCAGCCTCTGCCTCCGTCTTCACTTGCCTCCTCTGTCCCTCAGAAGGACAGTCTCACTGGATTTGGGGACCCTCCTAGTCCAGTAGGACATCATCTTCACCTCTTACTAGGTCTGCAGGGAGTTCCCAAATAAGTCCACAGTCACAGCTTCGAAGAGTGAGGTAGTGGATGGACCTTTTTCAATCCACACAATCACCCGAGGAGGAGTATGGTTTGACAGACGGGGTGGAGGGTAGACCTCGCAGCAAAACCAGGCCATGGGCAGCCCCAGGGAGGGGCTGGCAGGGATCTGTGCTCTGTGTTGCTCTGCGATGTTCAGCTCGCTGTGTCTCTGAGTCTCTGCCTTGCTTGGCAGTCTTGCTTCTCTTTTCACGGCCAGTCGGCTTCTACATTCTCTCGTATTTCTCTCTGTGACATCTGCTTCCCCATCTCCGTCGCCTCTCTTGATTTCTCATCGCCTCATTTCAGCTCTTCCTACCTCGATCTAAGCAACTTCTGTACTCCAGTATCTGCTGCTAATCACTTCCTCCTTATACCTTCTTCCACTCTGATTTCCAAGCGGCGAAGTCCTATTGGCTGCACCCATCTTTTCTCCTCTGCAAGGTGACCCCACCCTGGCCAGCTGGCCAACTGGATATCACAGGGTTGTGCGTCCACCTTTGACCCAACAGCAGGATGGAGCAGTGGTACCAAGTACGTCTTCCTCCTCACCTCCTGGGAGGGCCAGGAGTGTTGCAGGTACGTAGTGGAGGTTAGGACGCCCACGAGGGCACAGAGTGACTGCCTGCCCCATGCAGGAGAACTTCAAGGTACCGGAATCCAACCAAATATAATCGTCAAGTTGTCAGTTAACTGAAATGTTTCCAGTTTTATTCTGGTTTGAGAAGAAAGAGACACAGATAATAGGGACCTGGAAAAAAGCAACCACAGGAGAATGTTCTAGCTTCAGTCCAAGTCTCCCCTAAACTGAAAACAGTGACTTCCAGGGATGCTATGGTCCTTTAAGCATCAAAGAGAGATGGAGCCGCGTGCCCTGTATCATGACCCTCATTAGGCAGGAAACAGTATCTGTGATTGAGGAAAGAGTCTCCAGCAACACTCTCGGGTGCCCATCAAAGCTACCTACCCCTCATCTCTCAACTCTCCACGTCGTTGGGCTTTTCTGTACCCCTCTATATCACGATGCTGTTTGCAGCTCTGCCAGTGAGTCATTTCTTCTTACCTAGTTGTTTAATTCTATCGTTTGTCTGTAAGATTCTGTCCTAGGGCATACGGTGTCCCCAGACTGTGGGCTTAAGATGGCAAATCCACACTGTGATATAAACATAAAAGTCATTACCATTCTCCTCGAGTATATGTTAATGACACCACGGAATGGTGATAATTAGATGAAGCATCATTTCACACCATCACCAGTGTGCTTTACATTTATTTATCGCCATTTCTTTCTCCAAAGTCAGCAAAACGGAGACTCGTACAATATCCCAAAGCATCCGATGAGAAAAATATCCTGTGACTGTTAATTACTGTCTTAAGAGCCTGCCGATCCCAACATTCACCTCCAGCCTCTTTCTGGGGATCTCCTTCTGTCCCTCCCATCCCAGAACCCCTGGACATGTGCCCTCTGCTCAGCCACCAGGAATGGCTGCGTTTGTCTGCCACCTTTGATAGACAAAGCACCACAACTTGGGCTTAAACAAATGAAATCTATTTTCTTACAGCCTGGGGACTAAATCCAGGGTGTCCTGAGGCCTCTCCCCTTGGCTTGTTAGATGGCCATCTACATCCTTAGTCCTTACGTGGCCATCCCTCTCTGTGTGTCTGGATCCTGATCTCATCTTTTTTTTTCTTTTTTCCGATTTGTTGAAATTTTAACTAGGAATTTTCAGTTCTTAAGGACAATGTATAGTGTGAATTTAAAGAGTATTTGTAGATAGCATGCAGGCATAATATACGTTCACTTTAGTGATACATTTACATGTATGATATGTATTTTTTCATATTCTTTTATGTTATGGTTTATCACAGGATGTTGGATATAGTTCCCTGTGCTGTGCAGTAGGACCTTGCTGTCTATCCATACTGTATATAATAGTCTGCGTCTGCCAACCCCAACCTCCCACTCCAGCCCTCTCTCATCCCTCTCCACCCTTGCAGCCACAAGTCTGTTCTCAGCGTCTGCGAGTCTGTTTCTGTTTCATAGATAAGTTCGTTTGTGTCATATTTTAGATTCAACATATAAGTGACATCTTACATGTGTTTTTCTCTGACTTACTTAGTATGATAATCTCCAGGTCCATCCATGTTGCTGCAAATGGCATTCTTTTATTCTTTTTTTTTTTTTTTTGATGGCTGGGTAGTATTTCATTGCATGTATATACATACACCACATCTTTATCCATCTCTGTTAGTGGACATTTAGGTTATTTCCATGTCTTGGCTATTGTAAATAGTGCTGCTGTGAATACAGGGGTGCATGTATCTTTCACAATTATAGTTTTCTTCAGATATATGCCCAGGAGTGGGATTGCTGGATCATAAGGCAACTCTATTTTTAATTTTTTGAGGAACATGTGCACTGTTTTTCATAGTGGCTGCACCAATTTACGTTCCCACCAACAATGTGGAGAGTTTTCTTTTCCCCACACCCTGTCTGGTGTATGTCACTTATAGATTTTTTAAATGACAGGCATTCTGACTGGTTTCAGGTGGTACCTCATTGTAGCTTTTATTTGCATTTTGCAACAATTAGCAACATTGAGCATCTTTTCATGTGCCTGTAGGTCATCTATATGTCTTTTTGGAGAAATATGTATTTAGGTCTTCTGCCCATTTTTTGATTGAGTTTGTTTTCTGTTGTTGAATTATATGAGCTGTTTGTATATTTTGGAAGCCCATTTCGGTCTCATCATTTGCAAATATATTCTTGCAGTCCATAGGTTGTCTTTTCATCTTATTTGTGGTTTCCTTTGCTGACAAATGCTTGTAAGTTTGATTTGGTCCAACTTGTTTATTTTTGCTTATATTTCATAAGAGAACATTGGTGTGCTAATCTTCTCTTCTTAGAGGACATTTATCATATTGGATTAAGGTATGTATGTGCTCAGTTGTGTCCCTTTCTTTGTGACCCCATGGACTGTAGCCCACCAGATTCCTCTGGAGAATCCACGGGATTCTCCAGGTAAGAATACTGGAGTGAATTGCCATCTCCTTTTCCAGGGGATCTTCCTGATCCAGGGATCAAACCTGAGTCTTCACCGTTTCCTGATTGGCAGGCTGATTCTTTACCTCTGCGGCACCTGGGAAGATGTTAGGTTAGGGTCCACTTCCAATGACCTCATTTTACCTTCAGTTCAGTTCAGTCGCTCAGTCATGCCCGACTCTTTGTGACCCCATGAATCGCAGCACACCAGGCCGCTCTGTCCATCGCCAACTCCCAGAATTCACTCAAACTCATGTCCATCGAGTCGGTGATGCCATCCAACCATCTCATCCTCTGTTGTTTTCTCCTCCTGCCCCCAATCCCTCCCAGCATCAGAGTCTTTTCCAATGAGTCAACTCTTCGCATGAGGTGGCCACAGTACTGGAGTTTCAGCTTCAGCATCATTCCTTCCAAAGAAATCCCAGGGCTGATCTCCTTCAGAATGGACTGGTTGGATTTCCTTGCAGTCCAAGGGACTCTCGAGTCTTCTCCAACACCACAGTTCAAAAGCATCAATTATTTGGTGCTCAGCCTCTTCACAGTCCAACTCTCACATCCATATAGACCACTGGAAAAACCGTAGCCTTGACTACACGGACCTTTGTAGGCAAAGTAATGTCACTGCTTTTCAATATGCTATCTAGGTTGGTCATAACTTTTCTTCCAAGGAGTAAGGGTCTTTTAATTTCATGGCTGTAGTCACCATCTGCAGTGATTTTGGAGCCCCCCAAAATAAAGTCTGACACTATTTCCACTGTTTCCCCATCAATTTGCCATAAGTGATGGGACCAGATGCCATGATCTTCGTTTTCTGAATGTTGAGCTTTAAGCCAACTTTTTCACTCTCCTCTTTCACTTTCATCAAGAGGCACTTTACCTTAACTCCCTCTTTAAACACCCTACCTCCAAACTCAGCCAGATTCTATGGCACTAGGGGCTAGGACTTCAACATACAAATTTGGGAGGCACTCAGTTCAGCCCGTAACATGCATCAAATTCCCATGGACCTGGTGGCAGCCTTTTCTGAGCAAGTGAGATTCTTTACAGAGCTGCTTTTGTCTGCAGGGCATTAAACTTCCTAGATGCCATGTAATTGTTGATCATCCACCTCCCCCCATGTCAAAAGTATTCTGGTTTGGATAATACATCCCATGGTCCTTCTTTTGGGTGGAGCTGGGAGAGTTGCTGCTTGGAGAGAGTCAGATGGTCCACTGCTCAGAGGCACAACAGAGGCCAGCTCACTGGGGATTGGGTGCCTGTCATGCGTCCATACTTTGTGTCAGGCACTGGTTGGGTGCTAGAATAGATTTGTTGTTTCTTGATCTGAAACACTGGCCAACTAGTATGTGCCAACTACCATACCACAACTTTCTGTTGTTGCTAAGTCATGTCTGACTCTTTGCAGCCCCACAGACTACAGCATGACAGGCTTCCCTGTCCTTCACTATCTCCTGGATTTTGCTCAGATTCATGTCCGCTGAGTCTATGATGCTATCTAATCATCTCACCCTCTGATGCCTCTTACTCTTTTGGCTTTCAATCTTTCCCAGCGTCAGAGTCTTTTCCAGTGAGTTGGCTCTTTGCACAGGTGGCCAAACTATGGGAGCTTCAGCTTTAGGATCAGTCCTTCCAATGAATATTCAGGGTTGATTTCCTTTAGGATGGATGGGTTTGATCTCCTTGAAGTCTGAGGGATTCTCAAGAGTCTTCTCCAGCACCATGATTCGAAAAGCATCAGTTCTTTGGCTCTCAGCCTTCTTTATGGTCCAACTCTCATATCTGTACATGACTAGTGGAAATACCATACTTGGACAACTTTCTATGCAGTGCATGTAATGTTTAGTTTCTCAGTCATGTCTGACTCTTTTCAACATTTTGGACTGTAGCCTACCAGGCTCCTCTGTCCTTGGGATATTTTTGGACAGCTTTCTAGATGTGTTCCTTTATTATCCATACCGTGACTCTGTGTAGGATGCCTCTTATTATCATTCTTTTGGAAGTAGAAACTTGAATTCAGAGGGGTTGTGTAACTTGCTTAAGGTCACACAGGCTTGCTTGTGGTGGAGTGAGATTAGAACCTAGATCTTTTCAATTCCAAAGTCTATGACACTTGTCTCTGACTCATGAGTAACTTGAGACAGAGCCATGATTCCAGCTGGATGCTTTGGTTTCCCTTCCTGTAAATGAAACAAAATTGACAGAATCAGGCTGGGGTGCTTGTAATGTCAGGTTCTTGCTTTAGTTTCCTGGGGCTCTCTCAGCAAAGCTCCACAAACAGGGTGGCTTAAACAACAGGAATTGATTGTCTCACAGTCCTGGAGGCCAGAAGTCAGAATCAGTCAAAGGTTCAGTGGGGTTTGTTCCTTCTGAGGGCCATGGGGGAGCATCTGCCTTAGGCCCCTCCCAGCCTCCAGTGCCTCGGATCCTTCCTCCTTGGCTTGCAGATGGTGTTGTCCTGGTGTCTTCACATGATCTTCTCCATGCATGTCTTTGTGTCCTAATTCCCCATTTTATAAGGACACCAGTCATCTTGGATTAATGCCTGCCCTGATCACCTTACCCTAACTTGATCATTTGCAAAGACTGTATTTCCAAATAAGGTCACATCACAGGTTAGGGCCGGAAGTTAGGACTTCACCATCTTTTGGGGAATACTGTTCACCTCATAATAGGGTGAACAGGACCTCACCCCAGGACCTCTTCTAGAAAGTCAGCCATAATGAGTCACTCTCTTCCCAGCCTTCCAGCCTCAGGCCAGCATGCCAGCTCCTATGCAGAACTTGTGAGGGGAGATGGTTCTTCTGGTGGGAGGGAAGAGAGTGGGGTTTCAGTATGGGCCTGCCCTGGGATCTAACTCTAGGGTGGGCACACCTTTCCAAGTGCCTCTGCCGTGAATCCTTCAGAGTCACCCCTTCCTCTTCGGCTGCACCCCTGGCTCTTGGCCAGGCCCCAGCCCAGCCTTCTGGGTGGGGGAGCTCCCTCCTGGGTGCTTCCTGCCACCCTCTGTCCTGGCACCTCATGTCCCCCTCCACCTGTTTCCCCACAACAAGGACAACTCGGCCTGGAAACTGTGGGTGTGGTGACCCACCTGGAGCTGGGGAAGGTGCCCAGAGTGGGTGCTAATTGACGATGCTGTTTCACTCCCAGTCCTCCAGACCCTCCCACCTCCTGAGTCCCTTCAGTGACCTGAGCCCATAGTCACACACAGTCACATGATTGCAAGCTTGGGGGAGACCTGAAATGTTACCTCTTATGTTATTCATTTCACCCTCCCTTGTCTGGGGGAAGATATAAGGGCTATGTTGGCTCTGTGACGTCAGCCACAAGAAGCAGGCAGCTTGGCCTCTGGAAACTTCCTGTAATGAGATGCTCATAACCCCTTGTTCACTGCAGCCTGCTTTTCGTGCTGGGAAGTGCCAACTGTCAGAAAATCTCATTTAATTTCTTTTTACTGAGCTGAAATCCATCTCCCAGGACTGCTAGCTCATATTGAACTGGTGGTATAGAATCAGAGAGAGGAGTTTATACAAAGGCAATTCTAAGGATGTGTGGGTATGCAGGTGTGAATGTGTGGGTCCAGGTACATATGCAACACACACACACACACACACACACACACACGCAACTACGAACAAGGCAGAACCTTCTTATAGCTGGGGCTGTGTCCCACCATGTCCTTCCCGGGCCCCACTCTTTCTCTTGGGCTGATGGGGAGGGATCACTGCCATTTGAGAATGTCCATACTCTCGGTCTTGGCTGCTCGCTGGGTCCTCCAGGTCTGTCAAGGGCAGGGCTCACCCGCTGTGGCTGCTCTCAGAGCTCCCTTGAAGCATTCTGTCAGTACAGACCTCACTGCCCTAGAACACCTGGGACTCATGGGGCTGGGCAGTGAGACCCCTGGATGCGACGCAGACAGAGCCACCTACCCGAGTAAGTGCTTTCGCTGGGAGAGAGTCCAAGTGGCCTCGCACTTTTCCCGGGCACAACCCTTGTGTCTGAAGAATTACTTTCATTTGGGGAGGGTGCAGAGCTGGCAAAGTGTTCTGCCTTCTAATCTCAGCACCAGGCACTCTGGGAGCTGGAAACAGCCAGGTAGAAACTTCTGGCAGAATGAAGGCCAGAAATGCCTCCAGGCTCCTCACTCGGCCGAAATGCAGATTGCATGGATGGTGCTGCCCTGGTTCAAAGGGCCAAAGCATCTCCCAAAACTCAGAGGTCACCCACCAGTGTGGGAGCCAGTCCAGCCATGCATCAGGGATGTTACAGTGGCCTCTGTCTGGTCTGTAGGTCAGTGGTTTGGCCCCATGGCTGCGCCCTGAGATGGGCTTCCAGGGGAGGCAGGTCAGGTGGGGAGATGAACTTGGAAACTGAGACAGGGGAACAAGTCCATCTTTCATCCAGGGCATCACTCCCTTCTGGGTACATGTCCAGCCAGGGTGGGTCAGTCAGAGGGCCTTCGAGGAGCAACCGTCATTTGGGAAACCTTTTAACTGCCTTTGGAGCTATGCGTAAGCCCCTGAGGTGCAGGGTAAGATGCAAGCACAGTGTATTATTTGGATTGACATTTATGGCAGAGCCAGTCCAGCCATGCATCAGGGATGTTACAGTGGCCTCTGTCTGGTCTGTAGGTCAGTGGTTTGGCCCCATGGCTGCGCCCTGAGATGGGCTTCCAGGGGAGGCAGGTCAGGTGGGGAGATGAACTTGGAAACTGAGACAGGGGAACAAGTCCATCTTTCATCCAGGGCATCACTCCCTTCTGGGTACATGTCCAGCCAGGGTGGGTCAGTCAGAGGGCCTTCGAGGAGCAACCGTCATTTGGGAAACCTTTTAACTGCCTTTGGAGCTATGCATAAGCCCCTGAGGTGCAGGGTAAGATGCAAGCACAGTGTATTATTTGGATTGACATTTTTGGCATGGATAAACAGAGCCTTGTTACTACCGAATCGTGAGCCTCTGACCACAGGGACCGCAGTGCGCTGAGAGCACACGAGTGCAAGAGGAGTTTTCATACAAAAGAGAACAGAGCGCAGAGTGATGAGCTCCTGATTTTTAATACTACTGCTCTAAAGCAGGGAAGCGAAGAGCAGAAAATTGAAACCATCAGAAAAGCGTCAGGTTCCAGGGCAGCCAAGACAGAAGTCAGAGTCGACGCTGATGAAATAAGTGGGCTGGTTCCTCCCACTGGGCCTAGGAAGGGGTGGGAGGAGGAAAGAGGCGGGGAGAAGGAAGGAGGGAGGGGAGGAGGAAGTCAAGGAGGGAAAGGACAGGAAGGAGGCGAGAGAAAGATGGAGAAAATCAGAAGAGGCAGGAGCAGAGGGAGAGTGCAGAAAGGGGGTCAGTGGTCACGGAACTTGGCATTGACTTTTTTTCTCCACTTGGTCCACCTTGAGCTTCCTAGCTGCCTCTGGGGGAGGGGACATGATTTTTGTCATCTACGTCACAGTGGTCCTGGCCGTTTGGCACCAGGGACCAGTTTCATAGAAGATAATTTTTTGCGGATGGTGGAGGGGGTGGCTTTGAGATGATTCAAGCACATTACATGTATTGTGCACTTCATTTCTATTATTATTATATCAACCCCACCTCAGATCATCAGACATTCGATCCCAGAGCTTGGAGACTCCTGATCTAGGAGGCTTGATGGAGGGTATGCCTCAACACCTCCTAATAAGGATAACCGAGAGGATTCTTCAGGCTGTGGACTCCAAAAAGCAGATGTGCTGTTGACATTGTCAAGTGTTTTTGTACTGGCATCTTCACAAAGCCCTCTGGAGGTTACTATCTTGTTGAGTCATTGACAGGGAGAGAGTGGCCACGGTAGGGACGATTCCAGGCTCCAGGGGTCATGTGTGGGGTTTGTGTCAGATGGTGTCTATCCTGGTTGATTTCCCCTCCAGAGAGACTTCACGGCCATCAGCCAGGGCTTCCCTGCCCAGGGGAGGGATCTGTAGTCAGCCATAATGAGCCACATGTTTTCTGGGCCTTGTGGCCTCAGTCCAGCAGGCCAGTTCCTACGTGGCCCTAGGAGGGCAGCTGGACCTTCTGGTGGGAGGGCCAGTGGGTGGGGTCTTGGCATGGGTCTGCTCTGGGGTCCAACTTGGAGGGGCACTCTGTGGACCCATCAGAAGTCCCCCCTCTTCCCCAGCTGGACTCAATCTAGTGAGAAAATGCCAGAAAACTGGTGTGAAAAATTTCTTTCTTCTCCAAACAAGCCGTCCCACCAAGGCACAGACATTGAGGTCAGAGGGAGCCCTGTCCACCCTCCAGAGATAGCCTCAGTACTCAAGATGGCCAGAGATATTTATGGAGCATCTGGAGGTTCAGACACTGGATGAGACACTCAGAGGTCACCACTGGGTGAAAGGGCTGTACACAGAGAGATCAGTGGTCAGGAACCTAGGCAGTCAGCCTGGGTCCTGATGTGACCTTGGTCAAATTATCTAACCTCTCCCAGCGTCACTATCTTTTCACCATTGTTAGGTAAACAGACCCATATTTGGTACCAAATGCTACCTCTTGCCATAGCTTCCCAATTTATTTCTCCAACTTTGACCTCTTTCCTGAACCCCAGACTCCTGTGTCCAGCATTTACTCAGAGTCTCCTCCTGGGGGTCTAATGAAGTAAAGTGAATGTGAAAGTCGCTCAGTCATGTCTGACTCTTTGCAACCCCATGGACTATATAGGCCATGGAATTTTTCAGGCCAGAATACTGGAGTGGGTAGCCTATCCCTTCTCCAGTGGATCTTCCCAACCCAGGATTGAACTGGGGTCTCCTGCATTGCAGGTGGATTCTTTACCAACTAAGCTATCACCTCTCTAATTTAACACCAAAAGTGGAACTCTTTCTAAATAAATATCTACTGAATTCATTCCTTCCAAGTCTTCCTCACCTGCCCGCCCATCCATTTTCTCTAAAAACTGAGGAGGCTCCCTGGATTTCTATCTTGCCCTTTTTTTCTCATTGAATCACTCAGCCCTGATGACTCTGTCCCTGCAATACTGCTCAAGTCCATCCACCTCTTTCCTCCTCAGCAGCAGAAGCTCCCTCCTGAGTCCCCTATGACTCGCTTTGTATTCAGCAGCCAATATGTGGATCAAATCATATTTTCCTCCTTAATATTCTCCAGTGGTTCCTCTTACAGGGTTTTTCAGTTGGTTCAGTGGTAAAGAATCCATCTGCCAGTGCAGGAGACGCAGGAGACATGGGTTTGATCCCTGGGTCAGGAAGATCCCCTGGAGAAGGACATGGCAATATCTGATTCAGTGTTCTTGCCTGGAAAATTCCATGGACAGAGGAGTCTGGCAGAATGGAAGAGTCAGACATGACTGAGCATGCATGCCTGGCTCTTCTTGTGCCTAGAATATAATCCAAACTCCTTCCTGTGGTCTTCCCACCCCTGCTGGGTCAGGCCTGCACTCCAGCCTCAGCTCATACCAAGCTCCCCTGCTGGTCTTCAGGGTGGCTGTGCCTGACCACACCCCAGGGCCTTTACATGCACTCTTCCCATTACTTAGAACACCCTCACTCCAGATGCTGCCAGCTGGCTCCATTTATCCAGGCTAAGCTCAAATGTTCCCTCCTCTTCCCCTGGAGAACTTGGGGATGGCATCACTATGCATGGCCTAGAGACAAAAGCTTTACCCCTCTCCTCACATCCAGAAGTATAGAGAGAGCTCAAGCAGAGACTGTTTGAATAATGGAGACTTCATGTCAGGGATGCTGTTGGTGGGATGATGGTCTGGGCTGAGGACCTCGGGTGCTCCTTCAGCAGACTTGCTCCTTTGGGTTGGGGTGTTCTCATAGAGTTTCCCTGCTTCCCTATCCTGGGTAGACAGGCCTCTGAATAGGTGGGTGCATGCTCCAGGCAGTTCCCAGGGCCTCTGTGTACCCCACACCTGTGACAAACCTGTTGTTTGTCAGTCACTCAGTCATGTGCAACTCTTTGGACTCCATGGACTGCAGCATGACAGGCTTCCCTGTCTTCTACCATCTCCCAGGGTTTCCTCAAACTCATGTCCATTGAGTCAGGGATGCCATACAACCATCTCATTCTCTGCTGCCCTCTTCTCCTCCTGCCCTCAATTTTTCCGAGCATCAGGGTCTTTTCCAGTGAGTTGGCTCTTTGCAACAGGTGGCCAAAGTATTGGAGCTTCAGCATCAGTCCTTCAATGGATATTCAAGGCTGATTTCTTTTAGGATTGACTGGTTTGATCTCCTTGCAGCCCAAGGGAGTCTCAAGAGTCCTCTCCAGCACCACAGTTCGAAAGCATCAGTTCTTCGGTGCTCATCTTTCCTTATGGTCCAACTCACATTCATACATGACTACTGGGCTTTGACTGTATGGACCTTTGTCGACAAAGTGTCGACTCTGCATCTGGGCACTCACTCATTGGGAAATTTTCTGACCTGGCTCTGGGCTTTGACTGACGCTGTTCTGGCTCCATCCTAAGTCATCCACACTAGAGGATCATGTGTGAGACTTGTGTTCACAGAGTCTCTGAGCCTTTTCTACCTCAAGATGCTTGTGGAGACTACAGCTAGTTTGCAGGATGACTTCTCTCCTCACATCCCTAAATCTAGGTGAAGAGGAAGCTCTAAACCTAGGGGCCTCTGGCAGTCTGCCTGTCCCTGGGAGTCCCTGAGCCCACCAGGGCTCAGCTCTCCTAGTACCCAGGCTGCCCTCTTCCCAGTGGCTGCTTCTATAGGGAAGAGATAGGATGTTGATTTAGAACCAGACCGTTGGAGCCATGTAGACCCAGCTGCAAATCTTGCCTCCTCCTCTTACTGACTGAGTGACTGAGGACAAGTTACTTCTCTGAGCCTCCATCTCCTGCTCTGTGCTTAGGCCAGTGTAGTGTCTGCCCCTCGAGATTGGACTGAGGATGTGACGGGGCCCCAAGTTCATGTCAGCCAGTGGCTTTGGTGGTGGTCCCTGCTCAGTGGTCACTGACTTGATGGCTGCCTTCCCTGCTCACTGCCTTGCACAGCCTTCTGCCAGGTCACAGCCAATACAGATGCTCCCTGGAGTCTTCCATCTGTTCTGGCGTCTTCTGGGTCCAGTAGTGCAGAGCCTATTGGTACTTTGGTGGGGTTTTTGGCCCACAGAAGATTTGGGATAAAACCAAGGGCCCTGTGATGTTGTCTAGCTAGCATCATGGTACATCCAGTGGGGGGTGGGGACGTTGTGGACACATCCACGGGCTCCCTCCTTCGCTTTCCTTCCTTACCTAACAATGCAGAGAACCCAAGATCCAGGCTCCCTTTTTTTAAATTTATTTTTGGCTGTGCTGGGTGTTCATTGCTGCATGGGCTTTTCTCTAGTTGCGGCGAGAGGATGCCTTCTAGCTGTGGTGTGCAGCTTCTCATTTCAGTGGCTTCTCCTGGCGCATAGCTTCTGGACATGGGCTCAGTAGTTTCAGCTCCTGGGCTCTAGAGTCAAGGCTCAGTGGTTGTGGCACACGGGCTTAGTTGCTCCACAGCATGTGAGGATCGTCCTGGACCAGGGATCGAACACGTGTCTCCTTCTTTGACAGGTAGATTCTTTATTTCTGAGCCACCAGGGAAACCCTAGGCTCCCTTCTAAGCACTGTTACGTCAGTTCCCCAGGGGCCATCCAGGGCTCCTGAGAAGGGAGGATGTGGCCTGGTGGAGGGGCTGCCTCAAGGGAGAAGAACTAAGTTGCCCAGACGCTCGGATCTCAAGTCTTAACATTTTCCCTCCCAGCTAGGCAACCTTGAGCCAGTTGCTTCATCTCTTTGGGCCTCAGTTTCTTTGTTTATAAAGTAGGGATAATGATTTCCATCTCAGGGATGTTCATTCTTCCATCTAACAAATGTGAGAGGGATCGTGAGGAGGCTGGGAGAGGTGGATTTATACAGGGCCCATCCAGATAGTCCTAAAATTTTCACCATTTCTCCAAAGGGCTCTGAGAGCCATAGAAGGGTTTTTGGTTTATTGGTTGTTTTTTTGTTATTTTTAAACAGGGGACTGTCGTTCATTTGTATTTTTAAGAGATTACCTTGGCTCATAGGTGAGGACTAGGTTGGAGATGTCAGGATGGAGTGAGACGCGTGCATAGCAGGCAGCACAGTTCCTGGCGCATGGGACGCACCCAGGAGCACTAGCTCTTGTTATTGTGTTCACCATGGCAATCGCTGGACAAGCAGCCGGTCTTCCTAACGAAAGTGATGCACTCTAGCTCCGGAAATCCCACTACAAAGGACAAGGGTTTCACCTACAGTTGTAGGTCCTTGTGAGCCTCTGTCTAGGGGCTGAGGTCCAGCGATGTGTAAGAAACAGCTGCCAGTCAGGAGGAAGGGCGTGTGAGGCTGCTCTGAGGTCGGGGGCTGAGTGTGCCTGGCAGTGGGTGGACGGGGTTCTTAGGCAATCGTGGCTCATTGTGAGGTAGGGAAGCCAGTCTCAGGGCTTAGAAAGCAAATTGGTTCTTTGCATTTTCATTGAATTTAGATACAGTGAGTTAAAGTTTTTGGTTTCATACAATCAACCTTGGAGCATTTTGAAGTCCAAGGAAGGGGATTTAGTTCATTGTTGCTGAACATTGAAAAGAGTTTTCCATGAGAGGCCGTGGTTCTCTTCTTGGTGTGTCTTGTCCTGTCCATCCATCTTCTTGTCCTTCCAGCAGGAACCTTGGCTGGGAAACCTGCTGGTCTCTCCTGCCACAGTCATCATGTGTTTGACCATGCTGGGCTTTGTTCTTTTCTCTTCTTTCCTTTTCTCTCCTCCTCTTCCTTTCTTTTAGTTCTTCCTTTACTCTTTTCTCCTTCTCTTCTTTGCTTCTCCCTTTGTTCTGTCCCTCCCTCTCTCCATCCCTCTGCCTCTCTGAAATAGCTCGAGGTGAAGCCCAGGTTAGAGCCGTGAGGACATACTTTCGAATTCCGACTCTGCCACCTGTGAGTTCAGTGACTTTGGGCCAGTTACTTAACACATCCACCCCCTCAGTTTCCACTCCCAGAAAACGGGAACAGTAAACAAATCTGCCTCCAGATGGGCTTGAGGATTCAATGTGAAACACCTGGGCTCTAGAACTTGCTCAGTAAAGGTAAATGTTATTATTTGCCTTCGCGCTAAATGGCTCAGTTGCGTCTGACTCTTTGTGACCCCATGGACTGTAGCATGCCAGGATCCTCTGTCCATGGGATTCTCCAGGCAAAGAATACTGGAGTGGGTTGCCATGTCCTCCTCCAGGGGATCTTTCTGACCCAGGGATCAAACTTGCGTTTCTTAACCTCTTCTGCATTGGCAGGCGGGTTCTCTACCATTAGCACAACTCTCTCAGTAAAGGTAAATGTTATTATTTACAAGTAGGTTTATGAGAGGCGATCCATATGCCATCTCCATTGGCAGCCCTTCCTGATGGCCGAACCAAGACTCAGACTTCATTTTGGATGACGCTGGCTTGTTCTCTGTGTGCTGCCAAGGGACACAGCTACTGGCTGCTCTGCGTGGAGAGCCAGCCTGTTGTCCTGCCTTGTTTCAGCCACAGGACTCCTCTCCTTCCCTCCCATCCCTGTTTGGTATTTGCACACTGTCTGCTGGGATCTGGTGAGTTTGCGCCCCTGGACCTGTCTGTGCCAAGCTCCCTCTGGTTTGGAGAAATTGCTGGGTGGATTCCATTTAGGGCCGGAGCAGGTGCCTCATCCCCAGACCCCCTCCCCACTTGGGATGGTGGGGGACTATCATCATTCCTGCAAGGCTGTACACACCCTCAGTATCCTTTTGGTTGGCTGCAGATGGGGCCCGGGGTTTTTAGGGCTGTGCTGATGCTTCCCTGGTGGCTCGGAGGTTAAAGCATCTGCCTGCAATGTGGGAGACCTGGGCTCGATCCCTGAGTCGGGAAGATCCCCTGGAGAAGCAAATGGCAACCCACTCCAGTATTCTTGGCTGAAAAATCCCATGGACGGAGGAGCCTGGTGGGCTACAGTCCATGGGGTTGCAAAGAGTCAGACACGACTGAGCCACTTCACTTTCACTTTGAGGCTCTCTGTGTGCTGGGAGCATAAGGGGATCACGAATTTCTTTTCAAAAGGAAGGTCCAAGCCCAAATCTTTGAAAGGCGAATGGACACAGAAAACATTCCCTTTCCAGGATCCTCTGAGTTTCCCTTTTGCCAGTAAAGGGACGACGGCAAGGCTGTGGTCAGTGGTCCCAGGAAACTAGAAAGTACAAACCCTGGTGCTTTTGTCCTCCAGCGGAGGAGGTCGGATGTCCACTTGCTTTTCTGTGTCTTCAGCTAAAAACCTTGACTTGATAAATGAGTTGTGACCTTGAAGTAAATTCGCCTGTTATCTAGGAGTCATGGAAGCAGATATTAAAAATGGACTTCATTTATTTTATGAGGAGTCGGAGCATGTCAAGCTTCTCGTAATTAGTAATAAAACTCATCTCCGCTTGATGACTTTTTACACTGTTTGTATTTTTTATTGGTGTGGTCGCGCTCAGGTAGCCATCACTGATGGCAGGCTGCTTGGTGTATGGAGCTGGGTTCTTCCTCCGAGGCCCTCCTGGTCCCTCTGACCCCACAGCCTCCCCACCCTCCCTCCCTTTGCCTCTGCTGCTCCTTCATCGCTATGCTTGGACTCGCCCCTCCAGACCCGGCTACCTGTACAGAAATAAATCTTAGGTGCTGGTATAGCTGTATTTTCCTTCCTCCTCTTCCAAGGGAAAGTGATTTGCAGCTTCCTTCTCATGTCAGCCAGCCACCCTCACGTGCAGCGGCAGCCTCACGGTCAGAGGAAGCACTGCTGTTTCCAGACTAAACGAGGCCTCAGGGTCTTGTTAACCGGGCTCCTTGCCGTGAACTGCGTTGTTTATGGGTCAGCAGGTCGCCCAGCTTTGTCTCCTCAGCCTCTGATTGGCACTGACCATTCTGGAAAGCAATAGAGAGGCTGCAGGCCCCACAGACCAGTAGACCAGCTGCAGCTCTCGCTGCAAAGTCTCCCCTTCAGCAGCCTGGAAGGCACACAGGAAGAGGGGAACCTCCCTTCTAGAAAATTCTGGGAGGGTCATTCTGCTCCAGAGCTCAGGTGGAGTGGGCTTGCCGTGTGCCGGGGGTGATGGCAGAGGGTTCGTGGGTTCCTGCTCCATCTGTATAGCCCCGTTGTCCCTGGGAGGGATCAGGTGATGCCGTCCCAATGAGATTCTGGGGATACGAGGACTCAGAGACCAGCCAGCCTTTTCTCATCCCTGTGCCCTAAGGATGCTTCCACACCGAGGAGGGGCCCCAATGGGTACCAGGATTCACAGGCGAGCTGGCCAGCTGATGGCATCAGACCCAGGACAGGGAAGACAGTTTGCTGTCCCCCCAGAAGAGGCTGCCAAGACCCCACTTCTCTCTTGGCCCCCTCGGTGCTCCTCACGGTGGACCCAGTGCATCAGGAGGAGGGAGACTCAGGCAGCCCACCCACCACCCCTGTGAATCTTAGAACCATCCTCACTTTTCAGCACATAGTCCCCTTCCTCTTGCAGCCTTCACTTTGAATTCATTTCTCTCTCCCCTGCTCTGCTTTTGCAATTAGTTTTTAGCTCTTTTTGTGGCAGGAAGCAGTCTTAATCACTGTCATTTGCAGAGGTATGGCGGTCTGCAGATGGACCCGTGGGCCGTGCTCAAGTGTCTCTTTCAAGCTGGTTACAGGAACTCCAGCCGTGCTCTGGAGTAGAAACTCTGAAAGGGAAGCGAGAAGGCTGTGTGTGAGAGGAGAGAAGATAAAACACCTGCATTCTTCTGAAGCAGGCTCGGGTGGGATTTTTCAGAGCGCGTGTGTTAGTTTGTTAGAGGGAGGCTACTGTGACAGAGCAGCACAGACTCTGCAGCTTGGACCACAGAAATCCATCCTCTCCCCCTTCTGGAATCTGGAAGTCCAGGACAGGGGTTGTCATGGTTTCCTCCTTCCAAAGTCTTTGAGGGAGAGTCTGGTCCATGACTGTCTCCTAGCTCTGGGACTCTGCTGACAGTCCTCAGCGTTCCTCATCTTAGGGACATAGCATCTTTGCCTCCATCTTTACAAAGTGTCCCCCTGGATGCATCTCTGAATCTAAACTTCCCCTTTTTTTAAGCACACCGGTTGTCTTAGGTGAGGACCACCTAGATTCATTCTAACTTAATTACATCCACGAAGACTTTCTCTCCAAATAAGATCATGTTCCAAGATACCAAAGTTAGGGTTTTAACAAATGAGTTTTGGGGATTTCCCTGGTGGTCCAGTGGTTAAGATTCTGTGCTTCCACTGTAGGGAGCATGGGTTCAATCCCTGGTCTGGGAACTAAGATCCTGCATCCTGCTGAGCCAAAAAATAAAAGTAACACATATTTACAACGCATTGCACATTAAAGTGTTGAAAAATATGAATTTTCAGGGGGATACAATTCAGTTCGTAACAGCTAGGAAAGGAGAGAACCAGCCTGCTGGCCTGGCTGCGGTTCACCAAAGAGGCGAGTTCTGACGGTGACTCCCACTGAGAATGTGTCCGACGGGACCACTGTGCTGAAGCAGTGGAGTGTGGACTGAGAAGACAGGCCCCCTAAACCTTGGTTCAAATCTCAGGTCTACTGTTAACGAGCAAATGACCTCCATCCAATGATCTCAGTTCTCCAAAGCACAGTCCCGTTTATGGACGACATGACCGCCCACCTTGGAAGGCCAATGGGGGTCCAGTGAAAAAAACAATGAAAAGTTCCCTGCACCCACCCTGTGCTGGGAACATGATCAGTGCTCACGGACTGTGCCTTGCCCCCCAGACCGCATGCCCCTTGAAGCTCTTCCTTTCTGTCCGGGCCTCTTACCCACATCCTCGCCCAGCCTGGCAGTGTGTTTGGTCAATGCCAGCCACACAGGCACAGGGATTTGCTGCGAGAGAAGAAAGCCAGAGGCTACCCTGTCTCCTGCCACATCTGCCACCTTCTCATCGCCGGATGTGTCTGCAGCCACTTGGCAGTCAGGGCACAGCACGGCTTGGTTGAAGGGAGTTTACTGCTGAACTTAATAGGGTGATTTTCTGCAGCACATAAATCTGTCTGTGCTTGGCTGAGGTCTCCGGGCTCTGGGACACCAGCCATTGTTAATGGGACTTGCCCCCTGGAAAGCAGGGCTGTGAGTGAGAGAGCATCGTTCTGAATGCTTCTTCCTTGAGAAGTGCTATGGCTCATGGGAAGATTTAGCAATAGAAGCTTGCTTTGGCTGTTCAGGTGCTGTCTGCCAGCCTGGCCAAGGGGTTGCCTATGACAGAAAACAGGAGGGATGCTGTGTTTTTTTGGCATTTGTGATCCTTTGGTATAGCAAGCTGCCACCTTAGGGTTAACAAAAAGGGGCGTGGGTACCACACTTCTCTATGAACATACCCTCATTCATTTGTTCCACAAATATCTCCTGAGCCCATAGTCTGGGCCAACCCGGTCATCAGTACTGGGGATAGAAAGAGAACAGGGCAGATTTTGTCCTTAGCTTAATGGAACGTAAAGTCAAGCAGAGAGAACTCAGATCAATATTCTGTAACAACCTGAATGGGGAAAGAATTTGAGAAAGAATAGGTACGTGTGTATGTATAACTGGATCATTTGTTGCGCACTTGAAACTAACGCAGCATTGTTAGTCAACTCTGCTGCTGTGCTTAGTCACTCAGTTGTGTCTGACTCTCTGCAACCCCATGGACTGTAGCATGCCAGGCTTCTCTGTCCTTGGGATCCTCCAGGTGAGAACATAGAGTGGTTGCCATGTCCTTTTCTAGGGGATCTTCCCGATCCAGGGATCAAACCCTGGTCTCCTGCATTGCAGGCAGATTCTTTACCACTGAGCCACAAGGGAAGCCCGTTAATCAACTCTACTCCAATACAAAATGAAGCATTTTTAAAAAGCCAAGCAGAGAACTTTGGGGTAGGCGTGGTCAGGAAAAGCCTCTCTGGAGAGGTGGCCTTCTGGCTGATCCCTGCTGGGTGGTGAGTCAGAGTGGGCCAGGCTGGAAGGGGAGGCTGCAGAACCTGGGCCCCTGAGGAAATGACTTCTCTTCCTTCAAGGACTTTTGTGATTCTCATTGTTTACTGCATAGAAAGAGCCAGAATATACAGGTCCTGTGTGCCCAGTCACCTAAATGACTTTTCCATCGGCTTGACTTTTTAAAAAGTCAAGGTGAATCTCATTTCATGCAATAAATATTAACCTGGAAGGTTGGGGCACATTAAACTTTTATACATCACAATCGATTTCTTACACGAGAGAAGACTTACTATGAGTTAAAGGAGTTGAGGGTGAAAAATTCCCTTGGTGGAAGTCCCCTGGTGCCCCCATTCCTCTGGGTGCGGTCCATGCACATCCTTGGTTCTCCATCCCCTTTTCTCAACATCTGCATCTCTGACTTGATTCCCAGTGGCCTGGGCTGCCCTCTGCCCTGTCTACCCTTTGAGGAGGAGTCTCTGATATCCACCATCTAGGAGTTGGAAAGTGAAAGTGTTAGTCACTTAGTCAAATCCGACTCTTTGTGACCCCATGGACTGTAACCTGTCAGGCTCCTCCATCCTTGGAATTCTCCAGGCAAGAATACTGGAGTGGGTTGCCATTCCCTTCTCTAGGGGATCTTCCCAACCCAGGGATCGAACCTGGGGAATTTAATATACCTAAAATAAGTGGGCCACAGTCCATCTATCTTCAAAAACCCAACCATGAAATTTTCTCTGTACTTGGGCAGGGCCAGGTAGCCCATTTGCAAATAGTCACAGCTATTCGCAGTGACTCAATGTATTCCCATGGTCCTGACCTGCTTCCCATTCCTGTCACCTGGGTTTGTAACTTCCACTTTTTCTGTCTTAGCCTTTCTGTCACAGTTGGTGAGTATAGGTAGAGTTGATGGTCTTGGGTGGAGTCAGTGGGTGTGGATGGAGTTGGTGGGTTGAGTTAATGAGTGTGGGTAGAGTTGGTGAATTGGGGTTCTTGGAACAAAGGCAATTGTCAGAATATGACTGGAGGAACCTGACTATTTTCACCAATCCACTCAGATTGAAGCTCTGTCTAGAAGCTGAAGGATTTGGGGGAATTTTGTAATGCAGACACACCTAGTGGGAAACACATGGATTGTGTGTGGGTGATCCCACACCCTTGTCTGACCTGAGTACTAGGTCATTGAAGATGTGGTACTCCGTCATCATATTACTCATGGACATGGGGCGCTGTTTTTCTTAGCTCCATCTCGTTGGGTGATTAATATTTTTTTTAATGTTCAGCTGCAGTGAATTCTTAATAAATTATTTTGTAACACATTGAAATCACTTTGTAAGCTTTTCGTTAACACCTTTAAGAGGCCTCCAGCTATAAAATATTACTTTATCATCTTCCCCACGCTGGACATTTGATGTAATGCTCACGTCTCAGGGCTTGTTAATAAATAATGAATGGAGAGATGATCTGGGGGGGTGACCTTTTGTAGGACATCATCTGTCAGCCAAACTTCATTTAATCCTTCCTTTTACACCAACTGCAGGCTTGCATGATATGCATGCAGTTTGCAGATCAGCTGGTTTGATTCCTGCCAGTGAGTGATATTTCTGCAGGAAAGACAGCTAATATTGGACATTGCTTGTCTCTGGGATCTTAGGAGGATTTAGGCCCAGTGATAGCAGGTCTGCTTGGGGAACCTGCAGAGCAGGGAGGAGGAAGGCTCTTTGTCTCCTTAAGGTGCTGACCCCAGAGGGGCTCTATGTGTCTGGATGTGGCAGCCCAGTGACCAGCAAGCCAGGTGTGGGTGTCTCTCAAAGAGCTTCTGAAGAAGGGCCCTCTGCTGAATCTTTCACATCTCACTAGCCCTCCTCCAAGGCACACCAAGGCAGAGCAGCACAAGGACCCAGATATGTGTGGCCAGCTCCCAGAGGAGGGTCACAGAACTGGTAAGGCACTGAAGTTTGAAATCAGAAAAAGAAAAAAACCCCCAAGCCCAAGATGTTTGTTTAGCTCGGCTCCATCATTTTGCAGAGAGGAACTAGGTTCAGAAAAGCCGAAGGTCTTTCCCCAGGTCACATGTGGGGCCTAGCAGATTTTCCACTTGACTCTTGAACTCTGGCCTCCGTATCCAGACCTCTCCATTATGGGATGGCTCTAGATTCACTTGGTTTGTTTGTAAACAAATTTTTATTAAGTGCCAACTGTATGCAGCATCCTGGGGACACCGCAGAGAGCAGGGTCCCTGCCCTCTGGGATGATTCCTGTTAAACCAAGCAGCCCACGGTGATCATCACGTCTCCAGGGTGTGCTGTGTCAGGGAAGGGAGGGGACTCCAGCAGTACGGGGGAGGGAGGGTGAGGAAAGGCTTCCCTGAGGACGGCCTTGAAGTGAGACGCAAAGATGATTAGGAGGTCCTGGGCTCTGTGGGAGAAGGGTAGCCCTCTGGGTGGTGCACTAAGGCCACAAAGATGAGGTCCCTTGACTGTGGCACTTGGATAAGGCCAGTGGACCTTATCCAAGCACATGGTGCTTCCGGCATCCGTCAGAGTCCCCAGCACAAAGCAGGGGCTCCGCACACGTGTACACGGGGAATGAATGAACCAGCCAGGGAGCCACCTGTCCACCATGACCTCTCCAACCAGGCAGGTCAGGAGTAGGGGTGGAAGTGGTGATTGGTTCTAGAGTGCGTGACCTCTGGGCCCGGTGTGACTGATGATGAAAGACTGAGAGTCATCCCAAAGGGTGACCTTCTCAGGGAGCAGCTGTGACCTCCAGCCGGCCTCACACTTGGCCTTGAGGCCCTGTGAGGACTGACCCTGGGGCCGTGGTCCTCAGAAGTACACTGCCTTCCTGCCTCTATGAAGAGGTCTTTCTAGCTCCATACACGTGGCTGCCCCTCCCCCAGGTGGGCTTAATGGCCCGAACCTATAACACCAATTCAGGCATCTGAAAATCACCCTAAAAATTATCTCCAGAGTTTTATTTCCTCGAATCCTGAATAGATCACATTTTATTGTTGAATACTGAAATCTCATTACTTTAGGAAGTGCTATTACTAGGCTATTACTTGAAAGGAATTCCTCTCTCCTGTTCTGATTAAAACCTCCTGTTCATATTAAAAAAATAATTTCAGACCTTTTTTTTTTTTCTATGCTTCTAAAACTCTAAATGTGCTGCAAAGTCTCTCTCCCGGGGCCTTGTGCCAGGGTACAGCCTCACCAGGGTAGTCTGGGAGAGCGTGGCCCTGGCTGGGCTGGGAAGCTGGGTCCCCTTCTGACACTCCAGCATGGTGAGTGCTGTGCTATGCTTAGTAGCTTCAGTCATGTCCGGCTCTTTGCGACCGCATGGACTGTAGCCTGCCAGGCTCCTCTGTCCATGGGAATCCTCTAGGCAAGAATACTTCAGTGGGTTGCCATGCCCTCCTCCAGGGGATCTTCCCAACCCAGGGACTGAACCCAGCTCTCCCACACTGCAGGTGGATTCTTCACCATCTGAGCCACCAGGGAAACCCTGCATGGCGAGGATGATCCCCTTTTCTCCCTCTGGCTTGGCTCCTTCATAAGATGGTTATCATATGCTAAGATTAAACATGAAATTCTCATTGCAGTTTTGGCTGAAATGGCGGCTCCCTTGTTACTGGTTTGAGCCAACTCTGGGGTCATTTGCCGGTAAGACAGTTCTGGGAATGGTGGCCATTTATAGTCTAGAGTTTGGCTTTTCCACGGATTGAGGATCTCAGGGGAGCTAGCTCAGTCTCCCAGAGGGCAGTCAGGACCCAGGTCAAGGGACTGGTGGAAAGTGCCACCCCTGGGAAAATTTCTTGTCTTTTCCGTGGATTTCTTCCACCTCTCCAAAGCCTTCTGCTTCCTGGATCTGAGTCTCGAACCAGGGTGGTCATCAAGACTCCACAGGTCTCACAAACTTTCATCACACACTTAGCTGCCAACATCCTGTCTCCTCTGTCTCTGCGTGCTCACCGTGACCCAGGTGGACACAACCCAGCCGCTGACGTGAGGTGCTCAGTGTCTGCTGGAGAGCACTTAACATCAGCACCCAGGAAGCAGCGTGGGTTTGGGGAGGGAGGTGGACTTAGGACTTGTTAAGGACAAAGGTGATGTTTTTGGTACATCTGGGTCCCCCGGGCCAAAGACATCCTGACCAGTCAGTTCCAACATGCTCACCTTCGTTCACTGCTTCCCTTTGTTCTTGGCTAAGTCCATGGATCTAAGCCTTAAGGTATGTTTCCACCTGGATACCCAGTCCTAGTGATGCAGCCTGGGGCAGAGACCCCCACTCCCCACCCCCTGCCAGGTCTGCTGGGGATTACGCTGGGAGAAGGAGCTTCCTGACCTTGGCTGGCAAGGAGCCTGGTGGGGACCCAGCTCCTTCCACTCCAGGGGCTGCTCTGCCAAGGCCACAGTCTGCCTGGGAGAAAGCTCAGAATAGCTCTGCGGCCCCACCCGTGCACTTGGTTGGGTGCACACACAACTAGAATTCTTTTCTGGACTCTCAGCAGATGGAATTATTTACAACTGCCAGGGCCAAGATTTCCTTGCTCCACAGACAACTTGCAGCAGGTGAAGCTGATGCTCTCCTCCTGCTGGGAGCTAATGATAACATTCAACAATCCCTCCCCACCGATGTGTCTTCAGTGGCATGGCCAGGGATGTGTTTATTTCCCCGGGCAAGTCAGCATCTAAACCTTCGCACCTACAGTGAAGAGCTCTCGGAACACAAGCTGGAGGCACCCGCGCTGGTCTCCTGTGTTGATTCAGACAGGCCAGCCAAGCCACCGCCCCCTCTGAGCTGGGTGAGGGTCGGCACTCTATTTCTGGTCCAGCCCATCCACCTGGGTCTCTGGTCCCAAGTAAATCTGGGATGGACCTCACAGATGGCTTCCTTCTGATGATACAAAATCTGACTTTTGCCTCCATCTCCGGGTCCCTTCCCTTCCCCTCACCCCACGCTGCCGCTCGCCTTCATCTCTGCGCTTTTCTTTCCTCTTTAAAAAAATCCTGCTGACAGGAGCTTTCTTCCTTGTCATTTTGGAGATCATCAACAAATTCTATAGAGAGGTGACCTCCATTATGAGAAAGAAACGGTTTGTTGGCCGGGACCCAAGCTGAGGAGTTGGAACTCTTTTGACTGGCAAGGTGACATTGTGTGTCGCATCAGCATTCAGGGCCAGCGCTCTTCTCCTAGGAGAGTAATTATTTCTTTCAGAGCGAAAGGTCCAATTTGCTGTAAAGAACAGAGCCCCAGGTAAAACGGAAGAGCCGGCTGTAAGCTCCCTTGACATAAAGGAGACCCGACTGCCCCCTGTCCCCAGCCTCCATCCAGGCTCTCCGTCATGATGACCACGCCACCAGATTTATGATGTTTATTTCTACTTCTTTCCTGTCATAGCACATTTGGGTGGCTGCGCCTGCCTGGGGTGAGGGCCGGCTTGGCAGTTCCAGACGGCTGCCCAGCCGCTGACATGGGCTCTGGGCCATCAGCCTGGCCCCGCGCTGGGCAGAGGATGAGGGGACTTTTTGGAAACACGTGGGGAGGCCTGCATGCTCTGCACTCTCCTGTTTTTTCCCCAGATCACACCCCCATACACAGCCTCGGGCCATTACAAGGGGGACGGGTGGACCTGGCATACAGCCTTGGACTTAACTCTGCTCTAGACCTCATGTCTTGAGCCTCCCCCTGACCGAGACCCTGAGCAGACACTTGGCACGCTTGGTCTCAATGGGTCCAGACAGCTGGTCCATAGAAGCAGTCCCATATGCCCTTTTGATGGATGAGCAAAGTGAGGTTACAGGTGGTGAAGCTTTTCCAGACCCCACCCTGCACTAGGACAGGGGCTCCGTGTGCTCCTGGGGCAGAACTTATCAACTCTACTGTCCTGGTTCGTCCTCCTGGTTTCTTCTGGAAGGCTGCTGTAGCTTAGCACCCAACGCTGTACCTAGCCTGTGGCAGGCATCCCATATGCTCTTGTTTGATGATTGAATGGAAGTGAAGTGAGATGAATTCCTGTCCGCAGCTGCCTAGCTGGTCACCCACACAGTCTGGATTCAAGCCCTGCTGTTCTACCCCAAAGCCCAGGCCACAGACACTGCCCCTCCTGACTCCCCATCACACCACCCCTGTCATGCAGAGTTTGACCCCCACACCTCCCCTCCTCTCCCTCCGGTTTGAGGGTTCAGTCAGACCTGGCATGTTTCCTGAGACTAGAGGGGAACAGGTGGAGGCACGGGCACCAGAGGAGACTTGGCCAGGTCCTAGGTTGGGTGAGTTGCTTCCTACCCCTTCTCCACCCCATCCCAGGGACCTGGAGGAGGTAGGGTGGTGACCGTGGTGAGAAGGCTCTGAACTGGACCCTCAGCCCCAGGCCTAGGAGCAGGATGTGTGTGTGTGAGCTCAATCATGTCTGGCTCTTTGCGACCCTATGGACTGTAGCCCACCAGGCTCCTCCATCCTTGGGATTCTCCAGGCAAGAATACTGGAGTGGGTTGCCATTTCCTCCTCCAGGGAATCTTCCTAACCCAGGGCTGGAACCCGCATCTGTGTCTCCTGCACTGGCAGACAGGAGCAAAATGGGGGACTTCTAGTTGCCACCCTGGTCTGAGTTGTGAGTCATGATGGCATTCAGATGTGGCTGTTCTGGCCCTATGTTTAAGATTACCTGGCTGGCCGGGGGCAGGGTGGAGTTGAGACTTGAATTCTCTCTGCCACACCCCAGTTTCCACGTGTGAGAGTCAGTGAAGACCACCCTCACCTCACACGTACTCCCTTCGTCGATGGGCTCTCGACATCAACACCCCCTACTCTCCCTCTGCCCCCGCCCATCCATCCTGTCCTCTGTAAGCAGCAGCTGCTCTGAAACCCACCCAGCCCTCTGTTGGGGGCGACAAAACAGGGAGGTTGGTTAGCGGATTGTCTACAGAACAACGGCATCTTCCTTACCTCCGACTGCAGCAACAACTTTATTGGGTTTGATGTATATGAAAGAAATAAAACTCAGAAGCCAATTGACTTAAACATGGAACAAATGCAGCTTGGTTATTATGGTGTATGCTAAATTTTAATGGCATTTAGAAAGCGTTTTGTGGGGTAGAAAATAGAAGCAAACCCATCAAACCTCAACTATGCTCTATGTTTTATAGTGCAGAACATTTTTCTGCTACAATCCAAAGACTTTAAAATGTAATAAGGTACATTTGAACCCAAGGGTTTTAAAATAGACGTCAGAAACATGCATATCCAGAAATGGAGGAAAATAATCCATTATGATCCAGGTTGGATTCGAGGAAAGGCGCACATTATGGGGAACGCTTTTTACATTTCACGTCCCACAGACTGTTCTTCATCGACACATGTTATCGTGTGAGGATGCTCTCCTGGCCAAGTGAGGGGGAAGAGCGGGGTGGGGGAGAAGCCTTCACACTTGGCCTCATTGGACCACTTGCTATTTTTAAAAATTTTAATTTATTTGTTTTTGGCTGTGCTGGGCCTTTGTTTTCTCTGGTTACAGCGAGTGGACTTTTCATTCTCTTGTTGCAGAGCGCAGGCCCTAAAACATGGGCTCAGTAGTTGTGGCCCACTGGCTTAGTTGCTCTATGGCATGAGGGATCCTCCCGGACAAGGGATTGAACCCATGTCCTTTGCATTACGAGGCAGATTCTTAGCCACTGGACCACCAGGGAAGCCCTGGACCTCTTGCTTCTGCCTAATGTGTTTCCTTCCGTGTTTTCAATCACATGGCGTACAAATTAATATATCAGTTGAGAAATGATGCCAACCTCCCATTCTTGTGTTGTGTCCAGAATGTATTCGAACCCTTTGGTGCATCTTTGCCATCTGCAGAGTCCTCACTGTCTAATTCCGTTTTCCTTGCTCTCAGTCCTGGGGTACCCCACACTCTGTCCCACTCTGTGTTTGCACCACCCTGTGTTTAGTATTTTTGGGCATCATCACCTGCCTGATTGTTTCTATGGCTGTAAAACAGCCAAGATTCTCCAGGAATCGGCCCCATCCTGCTTCTGTTGGCAGGAAAGCAATTACCTGCAGAAATCTGCACACATCTTCAAAATGCTTTTGAAGTGTGAATCTGTTCCTAGGATCTTCGAATTTGAGGGCTGAAGAAATCCTCTAGACTAGTCAGTTCAATGGTTTGACACCCAATGGGGTGATGCGGGAGATTTTGCCCCCTGGGACACTTGGCAATGCCTGGAGACATTTTCAAAGGTTGCACCTGGGGTGGAAGGTGAGGCTCCTGGTGTCTAGTGGCACCAAAGATCCAGGAAGGTTTTGTGCCTTTTGCAATCATATAACCAGCCAGTGGTTGAGATGGCCTCTTGAAAACCCCTGGGTTGTTCCCACATCTCAACCAGACCTGAGCTGCCAACCTGGGGAAGTCCTGAGCTGAGTGGGAACCTGTCTTCTTTAATGGGGGCCCCTACTCTTTCCTGTCTCTCAAGTTCTGCTGCTACTGATGTGGTTTGGCCCCACAGTTTTCTCGTGGCTTTTTTTTTTAAATATTATTTATCTATTTATTTGTGCTTCCCTGGTGGCTCCATGTAAAGAATCAACCTGCAGTGCAAGACACTCAGGTTTGATCCCTAGGTTGGGAAGTTTCCCTGGAGAAGGAAATGGCAAAATCCATTCCAATATTCTTAACTGGAGAATGCCATGGACAGAGGGGCCTGGAGGGCTATAGTCCTGGGGGTCACAAAGAGTCGGACACAACTGAGTAGCTGAACAGCAACGGTTTATTTATTTGGCTGCATCAGGTTCAGGTGGGACACACAGGATCTTTAAATGCCATAGTGGCATGCAGGACCTTTAGTTGCAGCATGTGGGATCTGGTTCCCTGACTAGGGATGAACCTGGGCCCCTGCTGTGGGAGTGCAGAGTCTTAGCCACTGGACCACCAGGAGAAATCCCTCTTTCCTATCTTAAATCCTGCCTGCCCTGACCACTCCCTGCTTCTCTAGCCCTGCTCCTTTCCACTATTGACGAGGAGGCCATTGCAGGCTCCATAGGGGGCAGCCCAATACTTTCTGCCAATAAACACAAATCCAGGTAAAACTCATTCTAAGACTGAAAATGATGATTTTTTTTTTTTTTTTTTTGGTGAGGAGTCCAATGTGGTGTGTTTATGGTATTTGACCTTATTTATTTAACTAGCATTTAATTTCTTTTTCCAAAGATAAATATCCAGAAGTCTACAGCCTGGC
The DNA here is from genome assembly GCA_006408695.1 of Aepyceros melampus. Classification (NCBI taxonomy): domain Eukaryota; kingdom Metazoa; phylum Chordata; class Mammalia; order Artiodactyla; family Bovidae; genus Aepyceros; species Aepyceros melampus. The sequence goes on along the minus strand of SJXQ01010220.1, from coordinate 19,162 downwards.
CCACTGCCTAGCGGCTGTGCACACCCTTCCTGGGCTGGGTCTACTGCACACTCACTGCCAAGTGGCAACACGCATAGCGGGCACATGGTTTGGTGTCTCCTTCTCTTACTTAGCCTTAAAGAGCAAGTCTTCTGTGTGTTTCTCAATCAGCTTCATCATCATTGGTATGAATAATGATAACAGCCCATAGTAATGGAGCACCCAGGCGCCTCACTCCGTCAGTGCTTTGCATGTATGAGCTCTTTCAGCACCCACAGCAGCCTGATGAGGCTGTGTGCATGCTTATTACTCCCCGGCATGAGAGTGAAGCTCAAGAGGAATAAACAAGTGGCTTCAGGTCACAGAGCCAGTCGGCAGCAGGGCCAGAATCTGAACGCAGAACAGCCATCCAGAGCCTGGCCTTTTAAGTCATCACTCTCAATGACTTTCGGTTTTCAATGGCTACACCTTATGTTTCAAGGAGGCCGGATGTCACTGAAATGGCCCCGGGCTCGCGAGGTGATTCTGCAATGCCTTGATGGCTCCAGGGCTTGGTAATCAGTCTTGTGTCCCACATGGACGCTCTGAAGGTCCTTACTGGCTCCCTCCACCCACACATAGCTAGCAGGAGGAAATGCATTGGGGACTTTTAGTCTAGATCTTCTCAACCTTGGCACAATCAACCTTTGGTGATGGGAGTGTCTTTGTAGTGGAGGCTGTCTGTGCATCAAAGGATGATCAGCAGTTTCCCCTATCTTCCACCTACTGGAGTATTTCTATCCAGTAAAACATCACTTTGCTGACAAAGGTCTGTATAGTCAAAGCTATGCTTTTTCTAGTAGTCATGTATGGATGTGAGAGCTGGACCACAAAGAAATCTGAGAGCTGAAGAATTGATGCTTTCAAACTGTGGTGCTGCAGAAGACTCTTAAGAGTCCCTTGGATGGCAAGGTCAGACTAGTCAATCCTAAAGGAAATCAACCCTGAATATTCATTGGAAAGACTGAAGCTGAAGCTCTAATAAATACTTGGGCCACCTGATGCAAAGAGTCGACTTACTGTAAAAGACCTTGGTGCTGGGAAAGATGGAAGGCAGGAGGAGAAGGGGCCAGCAGAGGATGAGATGATTAGATAGCATTACTAACTCAACAGACATGAATTTGAGAAAGCCCTGGGAGATAGCGAAGGACAGAGGAGCCTGGAGTGCTGCAGTCCGTGGGGTCACAAAGAGTCAGAGACGACGGAGCGACTGAACAACAGCGGCAACTCCCCTCCCTGCCCAAGTCCTGACAACCATGAGTGTCTCCAGCCTTTGTCAAGTGTTCCTGGTTGTGGGGGGGGGATGCAAAATCACTGGGGCTGAGGACCACCGGCAAAGTTCAAGTGTAAGGAGACAAGCAGGATGCGCAGGGCAGTGGATTCAGTTCTTCTCATCCCCTGGACCCATGAGTTGGTGAAGTGAGGCCCAGGCATGGATGCTGTGCACAGGTGGCATGTGGGCGCTCTTGGCCTCCATCCATCCCTCCTCCGGCACCACGGGTGGGAAGTGTTACAGCCAGACTCCGTCAGAGCCCCACGGAGCTGAGCGAGGAGCCCAGAGACGGCAGGAAACCCCAAGCAACGATCGCCTGCTTCCAGACAACTTTGCTTTTCTGCCTTGTGGGGAAACTTATAAATTATTTGGAGAGCAATATTAGTCTTTTTGCTTCTGAAAAGGGTTCTGCATCTTTAATAGAGCCTGGTTTTGAAACATAACTTATGGAGTTGTACAAATACCCCATCAATAGTACAGGGGCTCATTTCATTGTCTCAGCGCATGGAATCTTCATTATTTGCACTGTTGACAAAGGAGCCATGCCCAGCAGATCCGCACTCCTCCATTTAGCTGAGAGCAATGACTTATTCCTCCCTCACCACTGGACATCCTCAGTTTCCTGGGGGTGATAAAGAACACTCTCACGGATGAGATGAACAGGGAGGACTGACTGCCCTGAGCTTGGCAAAGTCCAGAAAACTGGAAGGAGTCCTGACTGGTGGCCCCTGCGAGGGAGATGGCCTCCCAGCTGGCCCTGGCAACCGCAGCCTCAGGTTAGCATGTGGCATTGACAGATTGGTCAGGAAGCAGCCGGGTCCCTGATGGAAAACCGTCCATCTCAGTGCAGACGGCAAGGGTGCGCCTTGTCCAAACTGCTTGCTCCCACGTGGAGATGCAATTCTAACAGAGCCTTCATCAATACCACTGCTTGCGGCTGGGCCAAGTTGTGAGTGTATGTGTGTGTGTGTGTGCACGTGCACACACCAGTACTGTGTTTTCTCCATATTAGAAAATCCACAGACTGCTGAGAGAGGGGAAATCAGAGTAATAGCCTCAAACTGGAAACGGAAGAACTTTCGCATTCCACATAAAAGGGAATTGTTGCAGTCCCAGGGCAAGCAGGAAAGGAGCTGGCAAATCCTGCAGGTATAGAGGGAAGTGGAGGAGGCTGCTGACTTCTCCTGTGCACAGAAGCAATGGTCTCAGCCTCACCTAGTCAGAGGGGGAAGGTTTGAGAAGACTTTGGGCATTCCCCAGAATAGAGGCTCTGCACGTTTTGGTGGAGTGGCTCCAGGTTAACAGGGAGGCTCCTTCAACGTGGACAAACCCGGAGAGTGTCATACTGAGTGAAGTCAGACAGAGAAGGAGAAATATCTTATGACATCCCTTGTATGTGGATTCTAAAAAGAAATGATACAAATGAACTTACTTAAAAAACAGAAACAGACTTACAGACTTAGAGAAGGAACTTATGGTTGCCAGGGGGAAGGATGAGGTGAAGGGATAGTTACAGAGTTGGGATGGACATGTACACATGGCTATATTTAAAATGAATAACCAACAAGAACCTATTGTATAGCACAGGGAACTCTGGTCAATGTTATGTGGCAACCTGGATGGGAGGGGAGTTTGGGGGAGTGGGAGTTTGGGAAAGAATGGACTCATGTATATGTATGACTGAGTCCCTTCACTGTCCATCTGATACTACTACAGCATTGTTAATTGGCTGTACTCCAATATGAAATAAGAAGTTTCTTTAAAAGAAGGAGCCTTGTTTATAATGAGCTGAGTGGCAGCGGAGGGAGTATATGGGACCCTGAGTGAAGGATCTGCATAATCATTAGAAGCCAAGATGATGGAGGCCCTAGGAAGAGAAGGGTGCTCGCTGGGCCCGCTCACTCTCCCCTATTCCTGCTAAACAACTGGCAGGTAGCTGCCAGCCCAGCTGGGTGGACCAGAGATGCGACGCGGGTTCCTTCCTCCGACTCCCATGCATCATGTTTTTGTAAGTATGCAGGGAGGGGCTGCTTGGTAGAGCTGTGTGTTTCTAAAAGTTACGGGAAGATTCTGGAAGCAGAGTTTGTGGCCTGGGTCATTTCCACTGGGTCACTGAGAAAGCTGAGATGACCTTCGGTGAGAAGGGGCATTTTGGGGCCGTCAGAGAGGACACCCTTGCCGGCAGGGCCGTTGTCCTCAGCCTCCAGCCAGCTGGCAAGCGGTCCCTCGACCTGGTCCTGGGCCGCCCCCACCGGCCTCCGCCCGCCATCGACCGCACCCCCGCCCCTGGCAGGGCATTGGGCCACCTCCCCCAGGGTCTCTGGAAACAGAATCCTTCAAGGAGTAACTGTTACTATGACAGCCTGGCCCCAGGCACTCCCTGGTTGCCCCTGGGGGTCTGAGGTGGATGCAGGTAATGAGTGTGTTAGCGAGTAACAGAAGAACCCAGCCGCGGGGGCTGCACCCCACCAGGAGGGGCGAGTCTGCCGAGGAGCTCAGCTTTCCTGACACATTTCCCTTCCCCAAGCCGCAGTGGTGGGACTTTCCTCCACACAGGCCTGGCCCCAGCTCACAGCCCCTCTGGATGGGGAACCCACATCCCCATGGTTACTGACACTGTAGGATGGTGATAAATAAATACGGGGACCCCAGTTCCCACCAAGAACTCAGGTTTGTTTGTGAATGTGAGGATCAGATAGTTCCCACCTTTATGGTCTTTCCACTGATTAAGGTAAATATTTCTTTAAAAAAATATTGATTGTTTCTTTGTTTAGCTGCTTTGGGTCTTCACTGTGCCATGCGGGGTCATTTTGTTGTTGTTGTTGTTGGGGTGAATGGACACTTTAGTCATCATGCCCGGGCTCTGTAGTTGTGGTGCGTGGGTTTAGTTGCTTCAAAGCATGTGGGATCTTAGTTCCCCGACCAGGGATTGAACCTACATTCCCTGCATTGGAAAATGGGTTCTTAACCACCGGGCCACCAGGGAAGTCCTTAAGGCAGCTATCTTGCTAGGACCATCTTCCTCCAAGCCCCTCAATGCTAGCAGAGATGGAGTTGAGGTGAGAGGGCCCTGGGAGGATGGAGTTGGGGGGGCTGAGAGCAGGGACTGCCATCGGCTGTCCTAAGTGGTTCTTTCCTGTGAGAGCTTCTAGGGACTCCCCCTACTAGGGGCTCCTCCTCAACTTGGACCAAAGGCCTTGGACCAAAAGGCCCGTAGGTTCTTGGCTTTTAAACTGCTAATGGGGAGGCCAAATAAATATTTCAAGGGTCACCCAAGGGCTCCCTTGGGCCTTGTTTATTCACAGCACCTCGGCCACCTCAGTGTAGAAATGTCTCAAACTGCAGAAGTACGAATAGCAAGAACACAGCTCTTTATTTATTTATTTGATTATGAATTTATTTATTTTTACTGTTTCCATCACACAGCTGGGTCTGGGTGTCCCTGGACAGCAAGGGACCTCAGCTCTGGCCGGGCCTGTGTGCTTGTCCAGCGTTGACAGCTGCCTGCCTGCTCTTAAGTGAAAGCCCTGCCCTGCATTCCATCCTCAACTGCAAGCATAAAGTAGCTGGTCCCAGGGGCTGAGGAGGGGCCGCGTGCTGCTACCACACCTGAGCACCAGGCGGGCTGTGCAGTTGGCTTGGTAACCCTGGCCCAGTACCTGGAACTAGTCTGCAAAGAGGCATAGGGCGTGCCCCACAGAGAGAGGCAGGCAGCACCACAGTGGGCAACCTGACTCATCTGTGAGCTCACGGGGCCGCCAGGGCTGACGGAGACTCTGCTTTGTTCCGCCCACCACCTCTGCCCGTGATGGTACTGCCCTACTAAGAGCTCAAGATGAACAGACCCACTTAATACTCCAGACCAGAGGAGGAAAATACTGCCGCCTAGTGGAGTGGGAATTTGGCCCCAGGTCCATCTGACTGTAGGCACCCTCTGCTGTCCAGACCTGGTACTGTTTTTGCTCTGGAGTCAGAAGCCAGTGTCTGTCCATCGTTGATTACCTCCTGCCCACATGAATGAAACTGCCTCTCAGATGGGCACTGCTTCCTGGGGCTGCTTTATCCCGAGTCTAAAGGCTCTTGTGAATGAGATTGCGGACTTGGCCCCTGTTGCACCTGCATTCCGAAGAGGGCTCTGCTGTGGCAGCAACCCAGCAAGCCCCCACCTGGGTCCCAGCACATGGAGAGCCACCCCCCTGGTGGGTTCACAGTGGAGCATGAAATGTCTTGGCTCGGTCCCTGCTCTCTTCATCCTCTACTCCAGGAGAGATCCAAAAGTCTCCAAGCATTCATTCATTTGAAAATGTTTTGCTAAGCACTTAAAAGGTGCTGGGGCCTTCCCAGATGGTACCATGGTAAAGAATCTGCCTACCAATGCAGGAGACACAAGAGATGCAGGTTCAGTCCCTGGATGGGAAAGAGTCCCTGGAGAAGGAAATGGCAACCCACTCCAGTATTCTTGCCAGGAAAATCCCATGGACAGAGGAGCCTGGTAGGCTACAACCATGGGGTTGTAATGAATCGGACATGACTGGGTACATACAAATGGTCAGAATGATAAAAAGTGCTAAGCACTGGGAATATACAGTTAACAAAATCCTGTAATGGAGAGAGAAATGAGTAACAAATGTGTATTTAAGTGCTAAACATTTGGGAATATAGCATTTAACAAAATCCTCTTAATGGAAAGAGAAACAAATAATAGATGTATAAAGGCAATACATATGTTAGAGAGTGAAAGTCCAGATAAGAAATGGAGTTCAGACACGGCTTGATCGAGACTCTAGTCATGTTCTCTTGATCCTTTCAATGCTTCCTTCCTCCCTGGGTTTTCTATATCCCTGGCCGGCTTCTCTTGTATAGTATGATGGCAGTAGGCTTGTCAGGCCTTATAGACACATACGTCACTGTCCAAAAGAAGAGCAAATCATCAAGCAGAAAGTCCTGGGCTTCATTCTGATTGGATCAGTTTAGGTCACCTGACCACTTGGAACCAATCACTCTGGCTGAAAGGGTACAGTTAATTTAGACTTTATTGTTGTTGTTCAGTTGCTAAATCATATCTGACTCTTTGCAATTCCATGGACCACAGCATGCCAGGCTTTCCTGCCCTCCACTATCTTCCAGAGTTTACTCAAATTCATGTCCATTGAATCTATGATTCTGTCTAACCATCTCATCCTTTGCTGCCCCCTTCTCTTTTTGCCTTCAATTTTTCCAGCATCAGGATCTTTTCCAGTGAGTCAACTCTTCGCATCAGGTAGCCAAAGTATTGGAGCTTTAGCTTCAGCAACAGCCCTTGAGTATTCAGGACTGATTTCCTTTAGAATTGACTGGTTTGATCTCCCAAGTGTTGACAACCATGGGCCATGGACCAAATCCATCCTGCCTCTGTTTTGTAAATAAAGTTTTACTGAAACATGACCTTGGCTATTTGTTTACGTATTGTATATGAGTGCAGAACTGATAAGGTAAACAGAGATTATTTTGCCTACAAAGCTCAAAATATGTACTAGCTAAGCTTTAACAGGAAAAGTTTGCCAACCACTGGCTTAACCACATCTGAGTGTATCCTGGAAGGTGGTGTTAGAGGAAATTCCACAGCTGTATGATTGTTACACAGCAGGACATGGGGTGGAATAAATGCTGCAGAGGCATTCAATCTGTTCCCTTTAGCACCCTCTGTTTGTTTATTTATTCAGCAAGTGCAGCTTGGTGGGCTGTGTGGGAATGGCCCCCTTTGCTCTGCCAGAGAGAGCTTGATTTGGAGAGAGAACAAAGCTACATTAAATAGTTGCAAGAGCTAAAAAGTGGAAGCAACCAAATGTCCCTTCACTGAAGACTGGATAAATAAATGTGATCTTTCCATATAATGGAACATCATTCACTCATCAGAGGGGACCGACACATGCTACAGCGTGGATGACATCAAGCGTGGGATGCCGATTAAAGAAGCCAGACACAGAAGGTCACATATTACACGACTGTATCTCTATGAAGCATCCAGGATAGGTAAATTCACACAGACAGGAGGCAGATGGGTGGTGGCCGGGGCTGGAGGAGGGGTATAGGGAGCACGCGATAGACAGGTATGGAGTTTGTTTTGAGGGTGATGAAATTGCTTTGGAACTAGGAAATGCTGATGGTTTTACAATACTGCCAATGTCCTTGTGTGTGTGTGGGCTCAGTTGCTTCAGTCATGTCCAACTCTTTGCTAACCTATGGCCTGTAGCTCACCAGGCTCCTCTGACCATGGGGTTCTCTAGGCAAGAATAGTGGAGTGGGTGCCAGTGTGCTTAATGTCACTGAATTGTATGATTTCAAATAGTTAAATTTGGACTTTCCTGGTGGTCCAGTGGTCATGACACCACACTTCCACAGCAGGGGCTATGGGTTCGATCCCTGGTCTGGGAACTAAGATCCCACATGTTGTGGGTTGCAGCCAAAAAAAGAAAGAATTTTATGGTATGTGAATTTGAACTCAATTAAAAAAAAAAAAAAAAAGACAAAATAGAGCCCGAATCAGCACTGAACTGGTGGAAAGGCTTGTGGCTCTGTAGTTATTCAGAGAAGGAGCCCCGGGGCCAGACTTGGCTCCCTGGCAGAACTCTATTCCCACTTTTCCTGACTCCTGTCTCTCACAATCTCTCTGCCAGCACCCTGAGTGCGCAGGCCCTACTGGCACCTGACATGCAGAGGTACTCTGATGGTGGTTTGTGCATCTTGGGGGGTAGGGGGGGCACCACTGGCAACTTCCTTGCCAGGCTCTTTTTTGCACCCTGGTGGTGAAATGCCACAATGCGTGACGGGGTCTATAAATTTGCCTGCAGGTTTGGCATTTATGTTTGCCACCTTTGTAAAAATATTATTTCCCATTGCTACCTGGTTTTTATAATGTCAATATACTAAGATCTACCTCCCCGCATTACATTTTATACACAGTGCCGCTTTCTTTATACCCTAGAGCACATGTGTTTTTCTAACTTGGCTTTCAGAAATAGTTGGTTTTCAAAGAGATGTCGCAGGAGACTTTCTGTTGGCAGTGCAATAAGTTTTTTGTTTTTTTTTTTATTGTGGTTAGGATATGATTTTTAATTGAAATTCACCTTTAACATTCAAGTTATATTTTTATTACAATTTGAAGTCCATTGTGAGGGATCATTATCTGCAGAGATTCATTTCCTTTGGGAAGGTTCTTCCTCGATGATGTAATTGAAATTCCGGGAGCCAGGAACAAGCACCGGTGTCTCATATTTCGAGCTGGTAGCAGAAAAGTCTGCTAGTGTTTGTGTCCAGGAAAATGGAGAACAAGCGCTTTCTCTCTCTATGGGTTGTCTTCCTGCTGGGTTCTCAGTGGGGAATTCTGGACCACCTCTGAACCTCTCAACCAATAGAATTCCCTAGAAGAAAAGGCAGAGGCAGTGGCTGTCCAAAGGAGTGGGTAGGATTGAAAGGGGACTTGAACCTCTTTCTTATTCCTCACTTTGATCTTTCAGTTTTCCTGCTTGCCTCTCCTCCCTGCTCCTTCCAGGAAAACATTTCCTGTGCTCTCACTTCTCAAGCCATACGCCAGCCAGCCGGAAGCCGAGAAACCCTGTCTGCATCTGTCTGTCTTGTGTCCTCTAGCAGACTTGATGAGTCTGTGGCCAGGTGAAAAGGGCCGCCAAAGTGAGCAGGAGGGGAAGGGTGATTCTTAATCAGCATTCACCACTGCAGGGAAGAAAAGGCAATTTAATTAATTGCCCGATGCCAGTGCTGAGGACCGAGTCTGCAGAAGCTTCTCTAGAGTTGGAGGAAATTATTACAGAGTGTACATTCAACTCTTTTTAGGATAAATGCCCAAATTCAGACATCATATGTTCTGACATGTCTATTATTTATATGCAAATCTGGCTTTCACGAAAGGGTTTCTTGAGAGACCAATGGGTTAGTTTTCCTGCAAGCCCAGAAGGTGACTGTCCATCTGCCTGGCATGTCCCTCTCCTTGGGAATCCTTAAAATATTTCCCAGTGAAGTTGAATTTCACCATTCTTGGCCACACTCTTTCACCACTCTCCGCACTAGGGTTGTGGAGCTGGAAAAATTTTCCCTCTTTGTAGCCCAATTCCACCACACCTAAGTAAGACTTTGGCATATATACATAACTGGCACAAAGAGTTTGAGGACTCTTCTTGGAGCTGAAATAAGAGACTTCCATTCTAATGCTGGGTGGGGAGGGAGCACTTTGGGCTTAATGAAGACTGTCTTTCCTGCCCTCCTTCTTGATGCGGTCATTCTGGATTGCTAAGCACAGCTGTTGGGCAGGGAGGGGTGCATGTCTGCAGATTGCAGCAACAGCTACTGGAGTAATGAGAGCAGTGGCTAGTTAGCCTTTATTGAACATTCACTCTGATCCTGTGCCAAGGGCTTTGTCCTATTGTCCTGAGGTCCTGGAAGGGTGATGAAGATATGCTACTTTCTAAAGATCATGGTTAAGAAAACGTTGCTCTGGAATCAAACAGACCATATTAGTTAAGAGAAGTTCAGCTGCAAGTAACTAAAAGCTCAAAGCAGCGGTGGCTTAAGTAGGATAGTTTGATTTCCCTGCCTTGAAAAAGCTTGGCTAAGGAACCCAGAGACAGCATGGCAGCTGGTGGCTGATCAGAGACTCAGGTTCTCATAACCCAGCATCATATCCTAATACATGGCTTCCACCTCGTGGTGCAACATGGCTGCTTGAGCTCCAGCCATAGTGACTACATTCCAACAGCAAGAAAGGAAAGAACAATAGTTTTTTCTTATCTCCCATTGACCACAACTCAATTACAACTAGATCTAACTACGGAAGAGGTGGGGAAAGATAGTTTTCATTCTAGGTTGCCACATGCCCAACTAAACTTGGGGGTTCCAGTACTCAAGGAAGAAGAGAATGGGTAAAGGGGTGCAGATGGCTGTCTCTGCCATACAGACCTAGATGCAAGGTAGTTGTTTACTTTGGGTAAATTAGGATCTGTCTTCTGAATATTATGCCTTTATCATAAAACTAGGTAAATACTGGTACTTGATAGGGCTGTTAGGAGAAACACATAAGACAGTTTACATTGTGCAGACTGTGTTGGTCCAGGTGTAAGCAAGCACTAAAAGGATGGTGAGAATTAGCCAGGTGATGAAGATGATGAGGGTGATGGTGACATTGACGAAGAGGAGGAAGATGGTGATGTTGACGGGAGGAGATTGTTGAGTTTCCACAGTGTGCCAACCACTACCATGGGTGCTGGGTGTGCAGAGGGGAACAGAGAGAATCTCTGCCTCTATCCCCCCAGTATAGCAGGGAGTGAACACATCCAATGATGTTCACAAGGCAGAGTAAATTCAGTAGGTTAGCGAAAGGAATCTGGGATTCAGGGCTGGTCTCCCACAGGGCTGCCCCACTCCCCACATGGGCCTGGAAAGAGACAAGAGGCATGGGAAAGCTGCAGCCTCCTTTTGTGGAAACTTCCATGGGAAGATTTCCATGCAGGACATATGGTCACCAGGGACAATATATCAAAAGGTGGAAACGGATGCATTCAGGGGTCTATAGACTCCCTTGCAGCACCACGCGTTGCTTCTCATGGAGAGAAAGTGGCCAGTGTCCTCTGTGGTTGAGGTCCTCAGCTGGTGCATGTCCTGAGTGTCCAGCTCTGGCTCTTCTGCACTGTGCTGCAGGCCCTTACCTGTGCAGTGATCCACCAAGTGAATGTATGGGCCGTGGAGAGCCTTTTCTGATCCAGTGCTAATTTTTTAGCCAACAAGTAGCTCAACTGCCTGAAATTTCCCTTTAATTCATTCAAAGTTAAAAGGAGTTTGTGCCCATTTAAGCAGCAAGGGCACGCATTAGATAAATCAGTACACCTTTGCCATTTTGTCACTCCTGATTTTTTTGTTAATTTAATTAGGATGGAGACAGTCAAGTCTAGGTGTGCTAAATCACAGACCATAAAGCCCCATCCATCACTGTGGTGTGTGAGCGGGAGGGGCATGGTGTGTGGCTTTGGGTGTGTGGCAGGGACCCTGAACTGCTTTCCCTCCAGTTCCCAGCTGCCCCCCAGCAGACACACACCTGCCTCTCCTCCCCAGACTTCAGACTCCTTTAGCGCAGCTTCTGTCCCCTGCCCCAGGTCTCCAAGGAGGTCTAGGGACCCTAGTCTCCTGTGGGAGATGCCCCTCTTCTCAAAGCCTTTCTGAAGACAAGCAATCTGAGGCCAAACCACCTTTTCCAACAGGACTCCTCCCCTGTGGGGTTCTCACTCCGCAACACCACTGCCTGCCTCTCCTCCCTTAGAAGTTGCTGTCTTTATCTCTGACTCAGGGCCTGATGGGATGTCCCACCGCACCCTTCGCCTCCACCTCCACCAGAGCCCATTGTTGTTCATTCACTCAGTCACGTCTGACTCTTTGCTGCCCCATGGACTACAGCACTCCAGGCTTCCTTGTTCTTCATCATCTCCCAGAGCTTACTCAGACTCATGTCCATGGAGTTGGTGATGCCATCCAACCATCTCATCCTCTGTTGTCCCCTTCTCCTCCGGCCCTTTTCTTCCAGGCCCTAAGTGTGTGGCATTCTGGCCAGAAGGCCATTCCATAGGCTCTCAGGATGGGGCGGCCCCCAGGGCACCTGTCAACCCAGCTCCCTCATTTATGGAGAATGCTTGGTCCAAGAAGTGGCTGGCGCTGAGCACACCCACAAGCACATAGCCGGCCCTGGGATGGGAGCCGGGGAATGCTGGCCCTGTTAGCCCCCAGCTGTCTCTATACCCTCATTGGAGTCCTGAATCTGTCCTGTGGCTCCTAATGCTGCATCCAGAAGGGCTGAGCGGAGCAGGTGGTGCTGAGATCTTTAGAAATACAACTGACTGCTTCCCAAGCCACAGGGGCATTCTGCCCGTCCCTGCCCCCAACCAGTCAGTGCCTCTGTCTGGGGATGGCTCATGGGTCTGGCTGGGGATGGACCCAGGACTCCAAGCTGTGAGCCCTGGCTGCACCTCGTGGACATCAGGGCCTCCCAGCTTCATTCGGTGCCAATGCCTCCCTGACTGTGGGACCTTGCCTTCCATCCCTGCCTTACTGTTTCCTGGTCCCTGTTGTCTGTTTGCTATTAACAGGACACTTGATTTTAGTAGAACAGCAGCAAGCAATATTTCCAGAACAAATAAAGCTGCATGGACATTTGCTCTAGGCATTTTACATTTCAACTTGAATATGTTTATTTCAGCCTTGCTGTTTGAATAGCATCTCCGTGGGGATGTCTGGGATGTTTAAATTTCCTGCTCACATGCCAGTACTTGAAGTGATGAGAACCAAGCAGTCTGGGGAGGGTCCTGAGGGGCCACTACACACCCACAAGTGGGCAGTGGGAGATGCTGCCACAGAAGGAGATGCAGCAGACCCCAGGGAAATGGGCAGGTGAGGCTACACCAGCCCCTGGGAGACCCCCCCCCCCCCAAGTGCTTGGCCAGGCTATAACCTGGACATCTGATGCCATATTCACTCCTCCTGTGGGGCTGACACTCTCAAGGCAACTTTGGGGTATCCTCTCTACCCCTTCTGCTCCCCCGAAAGCTCAGCTGAGGCTCCACCCTGCCAGCCACTCCATCCACGTCCTGCCTCCTGGTTTCAAGTGCTTCTGACTGCCTGATTGGAAACCCGAGGCTCAGCTGGTGGTTCTGTACCATCCTGTGCAATTTGAGCATCTTTCCAAGTGCCCAAGGGGTACATATGCTCCAGGCACCCCTGGCATCACACCACACCTCCCTCTTTACTGTGAGGAAAGTAAACAATTTATGGGCTACAGATTAGGAACATGTATACACTTCTGCTCAGTTGTGTCTGACTCTTTGAGACCAGCTCCTCTGTCCACAGATTTCCAAGACAAGAATACTGGAATGAGTTTCCATTTCCTCCTTCAGGAGGTCTTCCCAACCCAGGGATCCAACCTGCATCTCCTGCATTGACAGGCGGTTTCTTTACCACTGAGCCACCTGGGAATCCTCAGATTAGGAACAGTTGAAGTAAAAACTACTAGTGATCGGGCCTATTCACTGTTCTGTTTATCTTTTTTGTTCTCAGGAAAGGGAAAGAAGAGAAAGAAAAAATCATTTCTCATTTTTCTTTTTCACTGCCACATTATCTTGCTACCCATTTGGTTCCCAGTCTCCTTTTGCTGGTGTGTGGTCTCCCAGGTGGTGCTAGTGGTAAAGAATCCTCTTGCCAATGCAGGAGACTTGGGAGACACAAGTTTGATCCCTGGGTTGAGAAGATCCGCTGGAGAAAGAAATGGCAACCCACTGCAACATTCTTGCCAGGAAAATCCCATGGACAGAGGAGCCTGGTGGGCTGCAGTCTATGGGGTTGCAAAGAGTTGGACACAACTGAGCACACGCGTGTGGGCGTGGATACACTCCTTTGCTGACATCTCCTGAATGTCCAGGTCCCTGGGGGCCTTGCCCTTGTCCTCCTCCCTTCCTTCTCCAGGTCTCTATATTCTAACCCTGGGGAATCTCACCTGCTCTCGTGACCGATCCATCCCCCCCACGCCCTCACTGAACACCCTCAGACCAGAGCTTCTTAATTCCCAGCCCTCAGCCCTCAGCCCTCAGCCATCAACACCACCAGGACCGATTTTTTTTCTCACATAGTGACAGCAACATCACCATCCTCACAGTCCTGAACCAGGAGACATCATCCTCCCCATTTCCCCCCACCCTCACGTTCCAAGTCCAATCCTTATGAAGAATCCCAACTCTCTCCCAGCTGGTCTGGTTCTGCGAAAGCCAGTCCCAGTCTCTGGGCTCCACAACTACAGCGCCCCTTGCCAGCAGGCTGGGTCCCAGCACCTTGAACCCTGTCACTGTCACGCCCTCCCAGCCTGAGGGGTAGGAGACTGCGCTCCGGCTTCCCAAGGCCTCCCGTGCTCCTCTGCTCATCTTCAAGCTAGGAAGCAGCGTCCTTCACCCAATGCACACACATAGAAAGCTGCAAAATAGATTTTTAAATGTGCATGTTCTAGAAATGAGAGTGGGAGATTGGACACAGATGGGTAGGAGGTTATGACGGAAAAGAATTTTGCTTAATCTTGGGATGAAAAATACCCTGATCCTGGCAGAGTCCAGTCAGAAGGAATTTCCAGCAAGATCCGTCTTCCTGCCACCTTCTCTTCAGCACAATTGATCTTTGCTTTTATTGTTTCTGCCCCCTCCTCCTCACTTGGCTTTTTGGCAGATAATGCTTGGAAAGCCCTTTTCTGTTGTTGGAACCGTTTATGAAGGCGGCCCTCAGAATCCTCGTGGTCTCCTCTCCCAGGGCTGTCTCCTCCATCCCAGGGGACACGTGTCTGTCTTTGTTTGCAATGTGGGACCTTGGAGCGTTCAGCTCCCAGCCCCACCACTGGTTTGGGGCAGGTTGCCACTGGAAAGAGCAGGTTTTTCATCTGGGAAACAGGGACACAGTCCCTTCCCCATAAGGTCCTTGTGACAGTTCAGTGGGATGACACACAGGAGACGTTTAGCTCTAGCAGTTGTGGGGTGTCACGTTGCTCTGTGGTCATCATTGTTACGGTGAAGGTGAACAGAACTCTCATGTCACAAAATCCGAACGTCCCTGTCATCAGGCTTTAACATCCTCTCTCAGGACTTCCCTGGTGGTCCAGTGGTTAAGACGCTGCTCTTCCACTGCAAGGGGCATGGGTTTGATCCCTGGTCGGGGAACTAAAATCTCGTATGCTGTGTAATGTGGCCAAAACATAAAAAATTTAAAAACAAACAAAACACCCTCTCTCTTCTTGAAGGGAACGTCCTGGGAGGGATGGTGGGAAGCTGGAAGTGCAGGTGGCCCAGCCTTAGTTGGAGACACCGTCCTGGGGTCCTGGTGCACGTCCTGGCCTCGGACATCCCATTCCAGGGTGCTTGGCCACCAACCTACCTCTCTGGCCTCTGTGGCCTGGGGACAGCACCTGGCTCCCGCTGAGGATGCACCTGCTGGGGATGCTCTTCCGGTCACAGCTGGGAGTTCAGTGGAGCATTTGTTGCTTCCAGTTGTCAGTTCCCCTTTCCTGTCTAGAGAAGCCAGGCCCGTGGCTGAGCCAGATGCCCAAAGCAGGGCTGGAGGGCCTCGGACCCCTGCACCCACTCTTTCCTGGTTGGGCAGTGTGCCTTGGACCTGGGCTTTTCTCTCTGCCTAGGCCTGCATGTGTGGCCAGGGTGGGGCCAGTGCCAGGCCCAGAGCTTCACAGCACTGGACAGGTGCTCCATGAGTGAAAAGAGGTGTGGGCAGGCCAAATGAAGGACGGGAGGGTCAGGGACTCTATGGAGCTGCTCAGCTCGTGCTGCACAATTTGGCCTATTGGGGCTTCCATGGCATCTACTCTAGTAGGAGATGGTTCTTCAGTCTCCTGAAGAAGGAGCTCTCCCCAAGCCTCTTCTCCCCTGGCCCTGTGGCTCCCGGCTCCATCCTTTTCAGCCTGTCTCTTTGGGGTCACTTCCTTTGCTTCTGATCTCCGCCTGCATTCCCTCCTGCAGTGCCTGCTGGTTCTCTTTGGGTCCCAGAGGGCTCAGGTATCCAGACCATTGCTGTCAGCATATCTAACATGTTCCCTTGGCACCTCTTATAAGCAGCCAGCTCTTTGACCAGAGTGGGGAGAAAGCAGAGAGGAGTGGCTCCCAGGTACCACCTGTCCCAGGCTGAGCAGGAAGGTTAGGTGTGTGGCTCCACCTGAGTGCTTCTGGCTGAGCACCACCGCAGCTTCTCAGCCGATTTGCCCTGGACGAGGCCTCAGTGAGACATGTGTGGCAATTGGTGGGTGGGTAATCAATTTTACTTAGGATGTGGGGAGGGGCATGGTGAGAGCCAGGATGGGAAGACCTATTCTCCAGGTGGTGACAGAAGCCCCTCACAGTGGTCCAGACAGGAAAGTATGGAATCTAAACACTGGGGAGGGGTTGAGACCAAGGGAAGAGGGGATGCAGGTAGGAGAAACTTGGGGACCTCTCAAGCCTTGGAGAAGACAGGATGCTCAGTCCAGATGGGAGGAGTAGGGCGGGGTCAGTCGAGGTCAGTCGAGGGGATCCGCATCGGCAAGGGTCTTGCTTTCCAAGTCCAGGAAACTAATTAAGCACACAGGCACTGTTGATCACCATCCACTGTTTCAGCATCTGGATAACTTTTGTAGACCTACCTACTGCCTGGCCTGCAGCCCTGAATTAGGGACTCACTCACTTTTACCTGCCTCTTACCTGTGGTGCAGCTCTGGCAGAGCCAAAAGTCTGAGGATAGTACAGGGCTGGTCCCTTCCCACCCCTCCCCCATGCACTCTGAGGACTCTGCAGGTGGGCTGCCTAGCCCCACGCTCCATACCAGCCTCCTTCTGGCATTCCACCTGCATCCACGTGGTGGGTGTCACTCCTTGTGTGACACACACCATGGCCGTCCATGGAGCCAGCAGCAGCAGCAGGTACCAGCTTTGGGAAGCAGACAGACTGAGGCTCTCAGAATGACCCTACTCCTCACCAGCCCTGGGACACTGCAGATGATTTCTCTTCTCTGGGCCTCAGTTCCCCTCTGTATAAAATGGAAGTGATAATAATGCCTGTGTCACTGATGACTCTCTAGACATTGTTTTAATGTGCTTCCCAGTTCTGTTCTAATCAGGCACCATAGGTCATGCAGACACAGAAATGACTGTGGTAGAGAAGCTTTATACTCCGGGGTGCCTAGAATCGGGATCAGTGCAGGTCCATGTGGGGAAGCACCAGGGCTGGTCAGAAGAAAGGAGCAGGAAGAAAATGTGGACAAGAGCCTTGATTATGGTTTCCCCGGAAGGCATCAGTGAGGCAGTGTAAGCAGGCTTAGGATTGGCCAGTTTGGGTGATTTCAGTGGACTCTGGGTGGAGGACTGTCCAAGCTGTCTGGTGCTGACCCTGGGATGATTCAGGCAAAGGAGTATTGCTTCCTGGAGTAAGAGAGAGGAAGTGGTTCTCAGGATGGGCCCTGGATTGGTTGGTTTGCATATGAAAGGCACACTCCTGTGCTAGACAAGAATTAGCTAGACCTGGAGGGGCAAGTCCTTCCCATGTTAGGTCATTAGGGACCCAGGAGCCAGAGCTTCAAGAATGCAGAAAATAAGAAAGCATAGTTAACATAAACACCCATCCATGACAAGTTCCTGGCAGGGGCACCACCCTGGTACTGGTGAACACTCAGTACCAAAGAAAGAATGAGGGATGACTGTAAACCAACCCCCACCCCCACCATCAAGTTTATAAAGAAAAAGAGCAAATCTTCCTCACAAGCTCCTGTTAGGAATGAGTAGCCTGCAGCCTGGTGGCATCATCTGCTGCAGTCAAGAACCTCTGTCTGGGCGGGGTCTGGGTCAGACATCTCAACACTGCCCGGGCTGCCAGGACGGAGTGGCCATTCCTCTCAAGATGGTCACTTCGGGCTCCCCCATGGGAAGGAGCTGGGTGGCATGTCCAGCTGGTTCCCTCGTGCTGAGGATAGTTTCCTGCATTCAAGTATCTAGATGTTTCATGGAACCCTTTACTCAGAGCACATAGGCACACCTTTAGCTCATCCTTGGCAGTCCCTAAGTTATTTTATTATACCCTTTATACAGATAAGGAAACTGCTGCTCAGAAAGACCCCTGCCCCAGGTCACATGGCCTGGAAATTCTTGGTCTCCTGCATATCTCAAGAAGATACAATAAACCACCACCACCCCCCTGCCCCTTTGTTTAGTCCTGAGAGCTTTAGTACATGCATGGAGCCTTGTCATCACCACCACAATCAAGACATAGAGCTTTGGGACTTCCCTGATGGTTCAGTGGTTAAGAATCTGCTTTCAAAGCAGAGGACATGGGTTCAATCCCTGGTCAGGGAATTAAGATCCCACAAAGGCCTGCAAGCTACAACTACTGAGCCCACAGGCTTCAGAGCATACCACAACACCAGAGAAGTTGGGCTGAAGAAGCTGGGCTTCCAGAGAAGCCAAAGTGTATCAACTAAGACCCTACATAGCCAAAATAAAACATATTTTTAAAAACAGAAATTACAAAACCCTGATTTTGTACAAAAAAGGCAGTTAAGAATCTGGGGTTTAAAAAAAAGAAATAGAACCTTTTCATCACCTCAAGAAATGTCCCTGAGTCTCAAGCCCTCCCCACATCCCAACCCCTGATATATTTAAAGTCCCCATAGCATTGCCTCTTCCAGAGCCCCTTATGAAGGAACCATACGGAACGTAGCCTTCTGAGTGTGGCTTCTTCCACTGAACATAATGATTATGAGTCTCATACACATGGTTGCGTGTATCAACAGTTGATTCCTTTGTATTATAAGCGGTAGGTATTCCATGGTTCAGATACACAGCAGTTCATTAATCCATTTGCCTGTTGAAGGATATCCGAGCAGTTTCTAGTTTGGGGCTATTACAAGTAATGGGCTATAAGCATCCATATACAGGTTTTTGTGTAAACATAAGTTTTTATTTCTCTAGGGTAAATTCCTAGGAGTGAAATTGCTGGGTCATCTGGTAAATCTGTTTAACTTTCTAAGAAACAGCCAAACTGTTTCCCAAAAAGATTGCCATTTCACGTGTCCATCAGCAGTGTATCAGAGTTCTGGTTTCTCCATATCCTTGCCAGCATTTGGTATTGTCATTTTTTGAGTGATTCTAATAGATATTTGGTAGTTAGTATATGACTGTGATTTTAATTTGTATTTCCCTAATGACCAGTGAAGGGGCTTCCCTGGTGGCTCAGTGGTAAAGAATCTGTCTGCCAATGCAGGAGATTTGGCTTCTATCCCTGGCTCAGAAAGATACCCTGGAGAAGGAAAAGGTAACCCACTCTGGTATTCTTG
>SJXQ01010219.1:2415-44948 GCA_006408695.1 Aepyceros melampus | reverse complement strand
TAGCTTAAATAATCTGCTTTATTTTTCCCTCATTTTCAGCATTTCCAAGCTTGTTTTGTGAAACCCGAGGACCAAAAACAAAAACAACAGAAATGTACTCTACTCTAACAAAGTGTGGAACATAAAGGACTAAAGGTTAATGAATTTCCATGCTGTCAGATGTTTCTTGAGGTAGTATGGGAATGTGCAGTAGAACTGTTAAAGACAGGGATAGTTTCCCCAACTTGTGTGGGAAGGAAACATTTTTCCACAGAGTTATCCGAAGAGCTAGTGTCCACAGAAAATATTCTGTGACTACCTGTCCAAACAGAATTTCCCACCACCTTTAATACGTGTGCCTTTGTTTACTAAGAGCAAGGGAACATATGTTTATAATCATTATAATCTGTTCTTCTCTTTCAGAAATTACTTATTGCTATGAAAATCATTTTATCTTGTCTCATCAGACAGTTTCTCTCCTGCTGAAATCTTTTCAGTTTTTTTATTTTTTTAGTCTTCAGAGATAGCCTCTTTTTCTTAGCATATGTTTGATAGCATGGTAGCAAATATAAGTACAGAAATGCATATCACTCAGCAGTCTTATCTATAGCAAGAAATGTAGCGCCCTCTTCTGGGAAAACAAGAAACAACTGGCCCCTCAGGATGAGCAGACTCAATACATGTCATTTAATACAAATATCCCATACTTTTCCAAAACTCTTTTGCTATTATCCTTTAGTACCGTCACTGGTGGCTCAGATGGTAACGTGTCTGCCTGTGATTCGGGAGACCCAGGTTCAATCCCTGGGTCGGGAAGATCTCCCGGAGAAGGAAATGGCACCCCACTCCAGTATTCTTGCCTGGAAAATCCCACGGACAGAGGATCCTGGTAGACTACAATCCATGGGTCGCAAAGAGTCGGACACGACTGCGCAACTTCACCTTCACCGTTAGTATCTTCAGCTTCCCTGTTTTGAGGCCCTATTATGTGTCAAGTTCTATGATAACCTCGTCTTGTACATTCAGTCATTTAACCCTCAGAAAATCCTGAAAGGGTGCGGTTTCAGTTGACAGATGAGATACATGAGTCAGGAGAGGCTGGGCTATGCTGAAGCCAAAGACAATCTCCAAAGTCAGTGGCTTAAAAATCCCACGGACAGAGGATCCTGGTAGACTACAATCCATGGGTCGCAAAGAGTCGGACACGACTGCGCAACTTCACCTTCACCGTTAGTATCTTCAGCTTCCCTGTTTTGAGGCCCTATTATGTGTCAAGTTCTATGATAACCTCGTCTTGTACATTCAGTCATTTAACCCTCAGAAAATCCTGAAAGGGTGCGGTTTCAGTTGACAGATGAGATACATGAGTCAGGAGAGGCTGGGCTATGCTGAAGCCAAAGACAATCTCCAAAGTCAGTGGCTTATCCCTCACTCCTGGTACATGTCCATGACTCATGCATGGCCATCACATATTGTGTACTCGGAGATCCTATGTACTTTTAGTGGAATGACTTGGAGCCTCAAACCAACAGAGCTCTCACCATCTAGAAAGTTGTCAGATCACTGTGCCTGAAGGAAGAGGGCCCTGGGGCTTGGGGGGATCTCAAGCCAACAGTCACATGGGCAGAAAGGGGCAGAACAGGATTTGCATCCAGTCGGGCATGCCTTCCAGTCAATGTTCTTCTATACCCTTTTTACACCATTGTATGTTATTCTCTTAATGAAATACATACATACATATATATATATATATATATATATATATATACTCTTGACCCTGGAACAACACAAGGCTTGGTGGTGCCAACCCCTTGCACAGTTGAAACTCTGCAGATAATTTTTGATTCTCCCAAAACGTAACTACTCATAGCCTACTGTTGACTGGAAGCCTTCTCCATAACAGAAAGAATGGATTAACACATATTTTCTGGGTTATATGTGTTATGTAATATATTATTGCAAAAAAATAAACCAGAGAAAAGACAATGTTATTACAACAGCCTGAGAAAGAGAAAATACACTCTATACTACTATACTGTATACTGTATTTATCAATACCGAAGTTTACATCATCTGTTTACAAAGTGAATCATTGGTCTTTCAGTACCTGCATCAATACTGTCTTCGACAATCCAATACATATAGATTTTATCCCTGCTACTAACAGTGGACATCAGAAGTAGAAGTGAAACTGCTAGTTTCTCAGTTGTGTCCAAGTCTTTGCGACCCCATGGACTGTAGCCACCAGGTTCCCCCGTCCATTAATCCATTCAGGCAAGAATACTGCTGTGGGCAGCCATTTCCTTCTCCACGGGATCTTCTTCGCCCAGGGACTAAACTCAGGTCTCCCACATTGTAGGCAGATTCTTTACCAACTGAGGTACAGAGAAGCCCTCAAAAGTAGAAAGATGACGTGAAAAAGAAATTCATGTTCTTTATGAGAATTCAGGCATAAAAAAAAAAGAATTCAGGCATTGATAACAAAGAAGCAGCAATATGATTGTTTTATTGTCGTCTAGTGTGATGGATACCATTTCTTCATGGTAGCCTCGCCTATATACTAATCAATGAGCCATTAAAAGTGAAGTCGCTCAGTCGTGTCTGACTCTTTGCAACCCCATGGGCCGTAGCCTACCAGGCTCCTCTGTCCATGGGATTTTCCAGGCAATAGTCCTGGAGTGGATTGCCATTTCCTTCTCCAGGGGATCTTCCCAACCCAGGGATCGAACCCGGGTCTCCCGCATTGCAGACAGACGCTTTACCATCTGAGCCACCAGGGAAGTCATTACAAAACTTTTATGTCATAGAGTATCAAGGTTCATCCACGTCATGACATGTATCAGAAATGTATTCTTTATTATGATTGAATAATATTCTACTATATGTATGTACCAGATTTACTCATCCATTCATCAACTAAAGGGCAGTGGGTTGTTTCCACTTTGGGGCTGTTATGAATAATGCTGCTATGAATGTTCCTGAACAAGTTTTAGAGTGAACATATGTTTTCATTCCTCCTGGTAAGATGCTTAGGAGTGGGATTATTGGGTCATATGCTAAGTCCATGTTTAACATCTTGGGGAGTAACAAAACGTTTTCCAAAACCACTGCTCCATTTTATATTCTCACCAGTAATACATGAGAATTCCAATGTCTCTACATCCTCACCAACACTTGTTACCATTCATTTCATTCATGAAAGCCATCTTAGTGGCTGTGATTTGGTAAATCATTGTGGTTTCACTTTGCATTTCCTTAATAACTAATGATGTTGAGAAGTTTTCCATTTCTTTGTTGGCTATTTATATATCATCTTTGGAGGAATGTCAATTCAGATCCTTTTCCCGTTAAAAAAAATGGATTTTTTGCCTATTTATTTTTGCCAGGATTTCCCTGGTGGCTCAGAGGTTAAAGCGTCTGCCTCCAATGCGGGAGACCCAGGTTCGATCCCTGGGTCGGGAAGATCCCCTGGAGAAGGAAATGGCAACCCACTCCAGTATTCTTGCTTGGAAAATCTCATGGACTGAGGAGGCTGGTGGGCTGCAGTCCATGGGGTCACAAAGAGTCGGACACGACTGAGTGACTTTACTATTTTTGCGTTGCAAGGCTTCTTCATATATTCTTGCCAGATATGTGATTTGCAGATATCTTCTCCCATTCTATTAGTGGGCTTTCACCTTTTTGATACTGTGTACTGATGCCCAGAACTTTTTAATTCTGATGAAGTCAACAATTTATCTACTTTCT
Organism: Aepyceros melampus; assembly: GCA_006408695.1. Lineage (NCBI taxonomy): Eukaryota > Metazoa > Chordata > Mammalia > Artiodactyla > Bovidae > Aepyceros > Aepyceros melampus. Next base: position 41,222 of record SJXQ01010219.1, on the reverse strand, counting down.
TCCTTTGGTTGCTTGTGCTTTTGTTGTCATATGTAAGAAATGATTGCCTAATTCATGAAGACTTACACCTGTATTTTCTTCCCAGATTTTAATAGTCTTTGCTATTGTTGCTGTTCAGTCCTTGTGTCTGACTCTTGGCAACACCATGCACTGCAGCACACCAGGCTTCCCTGTCCTTCTCTATCTCCCAGAGTTTGCTCAAACTGATGTCCATTGAGTCAGTGATGCCATCCAACCATCTCATCCTCTGTCACCCCGTTCTCCTCCTGCCCTCAATCTTTCCCAGTATCAGGGTCTTTTCCAATAAATCAGTTCTTTGCATCAGGTGGCCAAAGTATTGGAGCTTCAGCTTCAACATAGTCCTTCCAGCAAATATTCATGGATGGTTTCCTTCAGCATTGACTGGTTGGATCTCCTTGCAGTACAAGGGACTCTCAAGAGTCTTCTCCAGCACCACAGTTCAAAAGCATCAATTCTTTGGTGCTTAGCCTTCTTTATGTTCCAACTCTCACAACTGTACATGACTACTGGCAAAACTATAGCTTTGACTATACAAACCTTTGTTGGCAAGGTGATGTCTCTGCTTTTTAATACAATGTCTAGGTTTGTCATAACTTTTCTTCCAAGGAGACAAGTCTCTTTTAATATCATGGCTGTAGTCAATATCCACATTGATTTTTGAGACCAAGAAAATAAAACCTCCCACTGTTTCCTTTCTGCCATGAAGAGATGGGACTAGATGCCATGATCTGAGTTTTTTGAATGTTGAGTTTTAAGCAAGCTTTTTGACTCTCCTTGTTCACCTGCATCAAGAGACTCTTTAGTTCCTCTTCACTTTCTGCCATTAGAGTGATATCATCTGCATACCTGAGGTTGTTGATATTTCTCTGGGCAGTCTTGATTTCCAGCTTGTGATTCATCCAGCCTGGCATTTCACAGGAGATAGGCAAGGTGGTCTGGTATTCCCATTTCTTTAAGAATTTTCTAGTTTGTCGTGATCCACACAGTCATAGGCTTTAGCATAGTCCATGAAACAGAAGTAGATGATTTCCTGCAATTGTCTTTTTTTTTTTTCCTATGATCAAACGGATGTTGGCAATTTGATCTCTGGTTCCTCTGGCTTTTCTAAATCCAGCTTGTACATATGGAAGTTTTCAGTTCATGTACTTGTTTAAGCCTAGTTTGAAGGATTTTGAGCATTTCTTTGCTAGCATTTGAAATGAGTACAGTTGTGTGGTAATTTGAACATTCTTTTGCATTGCCCTTCTTTGGGATTGGAATGAAAACTGACATTTTCCAGTCCTGTGGCAATTGCTGGGTTTTCCAAATCTGCTGGCATATCGAGTGCAACACATTAACAGCATCATCTTTTAGGATTTGATTAGCTGAGCTGGAATTTCATCACCTCCACTAGCTTTGTTTGTAGTAATGCTTCCTAAGGCCCACTTGACTTCACACTCCAAGGTGTCTAGCTCTAGGTGAGTGATCACACCATTGTGGTTATCAAGGTCACTAATACCTTTTTTTATATACAGTTCTTCCGTGTGTTCTTGCCACCTCTTCTTAGTATCTTCTGCTTGTGTTAGGTCCTTGCCATTTCTGTCCTTTATTGTACCCCTCTTGGCATGAAATATTCTCTTGGTTTCTCTAATTTTCTTGAAGAGATCTCTAGTCTTTCCCATTCTGTTGTTTTCCTCTATTTCTTTGCATTTTTCACTTAAGAAGGCTTTCTTATCTCTCCTTGCTTCTCTTTGGAACTCTGCACTCAGCTGGGTATATCTTTCCCTTTCTCCATTGCCTTTCACTTCTCTTCTTTTCTCAACTATTTGTAAGGCCTCCTCAGACAACCATTTTGCCTTCTTGCATTTCTTTTTCTTTGGATGGTTTTGGTCACCACCACCTGTACAATGTTATGAACCTCTGTCCATAATTCTTCAGGCACTGTGTCTATCAGATCTAATCTCTTGAATCTCCTTATCATTTCCATGGTATAATTATAATGGTTTTGATTTAGGTCATACCTGAATGGCCTAGTGGTTTTCCCTACTTTCTTCAATATAAGTCTGAATTTGACAACAAGGAGCTCATGATTTGAGCCACAGTCAGCTCCAGGTCTTGTTTTTGCTGACTGTATAGAGCTTCTCCATCTTTAGCCACAAAGAATATAATCAGTCTGATTTCGGTGGACCATCTGGTGATGTTCATGTAGAGTCGTGTCTTGTGTTGTTGGCAGAAGATGTTTGCTATGACCAGTGTGGTCTCCTGGCAAAATTCTGTTATCCTTTGCCCTACTTCATTTTGTATTCCAAGGCCAAACTTGCCTGTTACTCCAGGTATCTCTTGACTGCCCAATTTTCATTCCAGACCCCTATGATGAAAAGGATATCTTTTTTTTGTTTGTTATTTGTTTGTTTTTGGTGTTAGTTCTAGAAGGTCTGGTAGGTCTTCATACAACTGTTCAACTTCATCTTCTTCATCATTAGTGGCTGAGGAGTAGACTTGGATTACTGTAATGTTGAATAGTTTCCTTTGGAAATGAACTGAGATCATATTGTCATATTTGAGATTGCACCCAAGTACTGCATTTTGGACTCTTTTGTTGACTATGAGGGCTACTCCATTTCTTCTAAGAGATTCTTGCCCACAGTCTTAATGTCTTACTTTCAGATCTTTGATCCATTTTCAATCTATGTTTGTATGTGGTTTGTGAGTCAGGTATCAAAATTCATTGGTTTGCTTGTGGATACCCACTTGCTTCAGCACCATTTGTTGAAAGGACTATTATTTCCCCAATAGATTTTTTCAGCTCTCTGTTCTGGTGATAATCAGTTAACTATTAATGTGGGGGCTTATTTGTGGACTCTCAGTTATATTCCACTGATTCCTATAGTATCCACATGCCAGTACCACCTAGTCTTGATTATTGTGGCTTTGTAGCAAGTTTTGAAATTGGGAAATGTGTGTTCTCTAACTCTGTTCTTCTCTTTCAAGACTGTCTTGGCACACTTCCCTACGAAGGTTAGGATAACCTTGTTGATTTTCACAAAGAAGGATTCTGATAGGGACTGCATTGAATCTACATTGCTGTGGGTGGTATTCAGTTCACTTCAGTCACTCAGTCGTGTCTGACTCTTTGCAACCCCATGGACTGCAGCACTCCAGGCTTCTCTGTCCATCACCAACTCGTGGAGCTTACTCAAACTCAGGTCCATTGAGTCGGTCATGCCATTCAAAAATCTCATCCTCTGTCATCCCCTTCTCCTCCTGCCTTCAATCTTTCCCAGCATCAGGGTCTTTTCAAACGAGTCAGATCCTCGCATTAGGTGGCCAGAGTATTGGAGTTTCAGCTTCAGCATCAGTCCTTCCAATGAATATTTAGGGCTGATTTCCTTTAGGCTGGACTGGTTGGATCTCCTTGCTATCCAGGGACTCTCAAGAGTCTTGTCCAACACCGCAGTTCAAAAACATCAGTTCTTAGGCACTCAGCTTTCTTCATATTTCAACTCTCACATCCATGCCTGACTACTGGAAAAACCATAGTTTTGACTAGAGGGGCCTTTGTTGACAAGGTAATGTCTCTGATCATAACTTTTCTTCCAAGGAGCAAGAGTCTTTTAATTTCATGGCTGCAGTCACCATCTGTAGTGATTTTGGAGCCCCCCAAAATAAAGTCTGTCACTGTTTTTATTCTTTCCCCATCTATTTGCCTTGAACTGTTGGGACCGGATGCCATGATCTTCGTTTTCTGAATGTTGAGTTTTAAGCCAACTTTTTCACTCTCCTCTTTCACTTTCATCAAGAGGCTCTTTAGTTCTTCTTCACTTTCTGCCATAAGTGGGGTATCATTTGGCTGTCTAAGTTTATGGATATTTCTCCCAACAATCTTGATTGCAGCTTGTGCTTCAGTCCAACATTTCTTATGATGTACTCTGCATATAATTTAAATAAGTAGGGTGACAATACAACCTTGACGTACTCCTTTCCTGATTTGGAACCAGTCTGTTGTTCTATGTCCAGTTCTAACTGTTGTTTCTTAACTTGCATACAGATTTCTCAGGAGGCAGGTTAGGTGGTCTAGTATTACCATCTCTTTAAGAATTTTCCACAGTTTGTTGTGATCCACACAGTCAAAGGCTTTGTATCCTACAACTTTACTATATTCGTTGATTACCTCTAGTTATTTTCTGGTGGTGTCTTTATGGTTTTCTATGTAGAGGATCACATCATCTGGTAACAGTGAGAGTTTTACCTCTTCTTTTCCAGTCTGGAGTGTTTTGTTTCTTTCTTTTTTTTTTTTTCCCCTCTGCTTTCTGAGGATAAAACTTCCAAAGCTATGTTAAATAGTAATGTTGAGAATGGGCACCCTTGTCTTGTTCCTGACTTTAGGGGAAATGCTTTCAACTTTTTTTGCCATTGAGGATAATGTTTACTTTGGGTTTATCATATTGGCTTTTATTATGTCGAGGTATGATCCTTTAATGCCTGCTTTCTGAAAAGTTTTTATCATAAATGGGCGTTGAATTGTGTCAAAGGCTTTCTCTGCGTCTGTTGAGATAATCATATGGTTTTTATACTTCAATTTGTTACTGTGGTGTATCACACTGATTAATTTGTGAATATTGAAGAATCTCTGGGATAAAGCCCACTTGTTCATGATGTGTGATCTTTTTAATATGTTGTTGGATTCTGTTTGTTAGAATTTTGTTGAGGATTTTTACATCTATGTTCATCAGTGATTTGGCCTGTAGGGTTTTTTTTTCTCTTTTTTTTTGCATCTTTATCTAGTTTTGGTATTATGGAGATGGTGGCCTCATAGAATGAGTTTGAAAATTTACCTTCCTGTGCAATTGTCTGGAAGAGTTTGAGTAGGATAGGTGTTAGCTCTTCTGTAAATTTTTGGTGCAGTTCACCTTTGAAGCTGTCTGATCCTGGGCTATTCTTTGTTGGAAGATTTTTTATTATAGTTTTGGTTTCTGTGCTTATGATGGGTCTGTTAAGGTTTTCTTTTTCTTCCTGGTTCAGTTTTGAAAGGTTATACTTTTCTAAGAATTTGTCCGTTTCTACCAAGTTGTCCATTTTATTGGCATATAGTTGCTGATAGTAGTCTTTTATGATCTTTGTATTTCTGTGTTATCTGTTGTGATTTCTCCATTTTCATTTCTAATTTTGTCAATTTAATTCTTCTCTGTTTTTTGATGAGTCTGGCTAATGGTTTGTCTATTTTATTTATCTTCTCAGAATCAGCTTTTAGTTTTTTTTTTTTTTTTTGCTACAATCTCCTTTGTTTCTTTTTCATTTATTCCTACTCTAATTTTTATGATTTCTTTCCTTCTCACTAACTCTGAGGTTCTTTTTTTCTTCTTTTTCTAGTTGCTTTCGTGGAAAGTTAGGTTATTTATTTGATTTTTCTCTTGTTTCTTGAGGTAAGCTTGTACTGCTATGAACCTTCTCCTTTGCACTGTTTTACTAGTCCCATAGGTTTTGTGTTGTTGTGTTTTCATTTTCATTCATTTCTATGATTTCTTTTTTGATTTCTTCTGTGATTTGTTGGTTATTCAGAAACGTTTTCTTTAGCCTCCATATGTTTGTATTTTAAATAATTTGTCCCCCTGTAGTTGACATCTAATCTTACTGCATTGTGATCAGAAAAGATGCTTGAAATTTTTCAATTTATTTTAAATATACAAAGGCTAGATTTTTGGCCCAGGATTTGATTTATCCTGGAGAATGTTCTGTGTGCACTTGAGAAAAAGGTGAAATTCATTGTTTTGGGGTGAAATGTCCTGTAAATATCAATTAGGTCTAACTGGTCCATTATATCATTTTAAAGTTTGTGTTTCCTTGCTAATTTTCTGTTTAGTTGATCTATCCATAGGTGTGAGTGAGGTATTAAAGTCTACCACAATTATTGTGTTACTGTTAATTTCCCTTTCATATTTGTTAGCATTTGCCTTGTGTATTGAGGTGTCATGTTGGGTGCATATATATTAATAAGTGTTATATCTTCTTCTTGGATTGATCCTTTGATTACCATGTAGGGTCTTTCTTTGTCTCTTTTCACAGTCTTTATTTCAAAGTCCATTTTATCTGATATGAGTATTGCTACTACTGCTTTCTTTTGGTCTCTGTTTGCATGAAATATCTTTTTCTAGCCCTTCACTTTGTATGTGCCCCTTGATTTGAGGTGTGTCTCTTGTAGACAGCATATATAGGGGTCTTGTTTTTCTATCCATTCAGCCAGTCTTTGTCTTTTGGTTGGGGCATTCAACCCATTTACATTCAAGGTAATTATTGATAAGTATGATACCGTTGCCATTTACTTTGTTGTTTTGGGTTCAAGTTTATAAACCTTTTCAGTGTTTCCTGTCTAGAGAAGATCCTTTAGCATTTGTTAAAGAGCTGGTTTGGTGGTGCTGAATTCTCTCAGCTTTTGCTTGTCTGTAAAGCTTTTCATTTCTCCTTCATATCTGAATGGGATCCTTGCTGGGTAAGTAATCTGGGTTGTAGGTTTTTCTCTTTCATCACTCTATGTCTTGCCATTCCCCTCTGGTCTGAAGAGTTTCTATAGAAAGATCAGCTGTTATCCTTATGGGGATCCCCTTGTGTGTTATTTGTTGCTTTTCTCTTGCTGCTTTTAATATTTGCTCTTTGTGTTTGATCTTTGTGAATTTGATTAATATGTGTCTTGAGGTGTTTTGCCTTGGGTTTATCCTGTTTGGGACTCTCTGGTTTCTTGGACTTGGGTGGCTATTTCTTTCCTCATTTTAGGGAACTTTTCAACTATTATCTCCTCAAGTATTTTCTCATGCCCTTTCCTTTTGTCTTCTTCTGGGATTTTTATGATTCAAATGTTGGGACGTTTAGCATTGTTCCAGAGGTCTCTGAGGTTGTCCTCATTTCTTTTAATTCTTTTTTCTTTTTTCCTCTCTGCTTCATTTATTTCCACCATTCTATCTTCCACCTCACTTATCCTCTCTTCTGCCTCAGTTATTCCACTGTTGATTTCTTCCAGAGGGCTTTTGATCTCAGTTATTGCATTATTCATTATTGACTGATTCTTCTTTATTTCTTCTAGATCCTTGTTAAACATTTCTTGCATCTTCTCAATCCTTATCTCTAGTCTATTTTATCTGTAAGTCCATTGTTTTTTCAAGATTTTTGATCATCTGTACTATCTTAATTCTTTTTCTGCTAGACTTGGTATCTCCTCCTCTTTTGTTTGGTTTGGTGGGCATTTGTCATGTTCCTTTACCTGCTCAATATTTCTCTGCCTTTTAATTTTGTCTGGGTTGCTGTGATTGGGGTGCCCTTTCTGTAGGCTGGAAGGTTGCAGTTCCTCTTTAATATGGAGGCTGCTCCCTGTGGATGGAGTTGGTCTAGTGGCTTGTCAAGATTTCTTGGTTAGGGGAGCCTGTACCTGTGTTCTGGTGGGTGGAGCTGGATTTCTTCTCTCTGGAGTGCAATGAAGTGCCCACTAGTGAGTTTTGATGTGTCTACGGGTTTGGCATGGCTTGGGCAGCCTGTCTTTTAATGCTCAGGGCTGTGTTCCTGCTTTGCTGGAGAATTATCGTGGTATGTCTTGCTCTGGAACTTGTTGGCTCTTGGGTGGAGTTTGGTTTCAATGTAGGTATGGAGGCTTTTGGGTGAGCTCTCGTCTATTAGTGTTCCCTGGAATCAGGAATTCTCTGATGTTCTCAAGTTTTGGATTTAAACCTCCTGCCTCTGGCTTTCACTTATTTTTCTAGTATCCTCAAGACTTCTCTATCCATACAGCACAGATGTTAAACATCTAGGTTAATGGTGAAACAATTCTCCACAGCAGGAGACACCCAGAGAGGTTCCCAGAGTTACATGGAGAAGAAAAGAGGGAGGTGGGAGACAGAAGTGACCATGAGGAGAAGAGGAGGAGTCAAAAGGAGAGAGAGCAGTCTAGCCAGTAATCAGTTCCCTAAGTGCTCTCCACAGTCAGGAACACTCAGAGAGATTCATAGAATTACATAGAGAAGAGAAGAGGGAGGAGGGAGATAGAGGTGACCAAGAGGAGAAGAGGGGGGCATCCAAAGGGGAGAGACCAATCTAGCCAGTAATCAGTTTCCTAAGTATTCTCAACAGCCTTGAACATCCAGAAAGATTCAGTAGAGAAGAGAAAGGGGAGGGAGGAGATAGAGGTGACCTGGGAGAGAAATGGGAGAGTCAGAAGGGGAAAGAGCAATAATGCCAGTAATCTCACCTCTAAGTGAAAATGCATACTGAAGATTAGATTCTTAAAGGTACAAAATTGATAACAGATACCAAACATCTAGAGTTGAGGTAAGACTCTCAAAAAAAAAATATTAAAAATACAAACAAAATGGTCACAAAATTTATAAAAAATATATTTATGACATTTGCTTTAAAAATAAGGTCTTTTTTTGCAAGGTAATAGTATATTATATGGAGAAGGTAATGGCACCCCACTCCAGGGTGGATGAAACTAAAACTGGAACCAAGATTGAAGAAATATCAGTAACCTCAGATATGCAGATGATACCACCTAATGGCAGAGAGAGAAGAGTAACTAAAGAGCCCCATGATGAAGGGGAAGGAGAGTGAAAGTGTTGGCTTATAACTCAGTATTCAGAAAACCAAGATCATGGCCTCTGGTCCCATCACTTGATGGCATATAGGTGGGGAAATAATGGAAAGAGTATAAGATTTTATTTGCTTTGGCTCCAAAATCACTGCAGAAGGTGACTGCAGCCATGAAATTAAAAGATGCTTGCTCCTTGGAAAATAGCTATGACAAACTTAGACATTATATTAAAAAGCAGAGACATCACTTTGCAGATAAATGTCCATATAGTCAAAGCTATAGTTTTGCCAGTAGCCATGTATGGATGTGAGAGGTGGAACATAAAGAAGGCTGAGTGCCGAAGAATTAATGTTTTTGAACTGTGGTGCTGCAGAATATTCTTGAGAGTCCCTTGAACAGCATGATGATCAAACCAGTCAGTGCTAAAGGAAATCAATCCTGAATATTAATTGGAAACATTGATGCTGACCTTGAAGCTCCAGCACTCTTGCTACTTTATGCAAAGATCCAACTCATTGAAAAAGACCCTGATGCTATGAAAGATTGAGGGCAGGAGGAGAAGGGGACCACAGAGGATGAGATGGTTTGATGACATCAACTCAATAGACATGATTTTGAGCAAACTCCAGTGGATAGTGAAGGACAGGGAAGCCTGGCATGCTGAAGTCCATGTTTTGCAAAACACTGGACGTGACTGACCAACTGAACAACAGCAAACAATGATTTGGGGAAAGAATGACAGGCAATTGGGCACTAATTGAACAAATCTCTGCTGTTCCTACTAACTGTCTCATGGACTGTCCCTAACAAACATCACAGAACCCATCGCCCAAGAAAGCCTCAATTGGCCTACAAGCACCCTCAGCACTCCTTGTGCTCTTCTCTTCAAAACTGGCATTCCATAGACACCCCTGCTGAAGGTGCACTCAAAGCTCTACTGAACATGCATAGGCATATAAAGAGAACTGGCACCACTCTGCTGGAGGGGTGAACAGTTGTACCTTAAACACTTCTGGAGACCAAGATATGGAAAATAAATATGAGGCTATCATCATGTATGCTAGCTTTGTGCAACTCACAGACGGCATATATAATCCCAACATTTCCTTCACAAAATGAACAAGGAGGGCTAGTCAGGTGAATACACAGAGGAAGGCTAAGAGACCCCCGGTATACCTAGCGTGGCTGACTGGTGCATGTGCTTATCTCCTGAAGAAAGTTCCTAAAGACTGGTGGAGGAGATTGATTCCTCAAATGTGAAGACACCAACATGAGATTTCCAGCAATGGGAAAAATCTGGGAAGCCCAACACCCCACTAATGAACAAGATAATATCCCAGTATTACCCCATAGAAACTCAGGTCCATGAAGTGCCTGGCAAAAAATTCAGAATGATTGCTTTAAAGATGTTCAGACAGCTACAAGACAAGTCAATGAGATCAGGAAAGCAATACTTGAACAAAACGTAAAGTCAACAAGGAGATAGAAATCATAAAAGGGAGCCAAAAAGATATTTTGGAGCTGAAGAATACAATGGATGAGAGTAGAAATATTCTAGAGACCTTCAACAGCAGACTGCATCAGGCAGAAGAAAGAATTTATGAACTCAAAAAGAGATAATTTGAAGTTATCTAATCAGACTTGAAAAAAATGAAAAAGAGTGGGGGAAATGTATGAGATTTTTTGAGCACTATTACATGGACCCATAATGGGGGACCCTAGGTAAGGAGGCAAAAGAGAAGGAGGAGGAGGAGACAGAAGGAGGAAGAGAGAGAGAAAAGGGAAATTTCTATTTATGGAAATAATGGCTGAAAACTATTCAATTTATGGGAGCAACATCGACATCCAAATTCATAAAACTCACAATTTCCAGAACAATATCATCTCATAGTAGGTTATATGAAGACACATTTTAATAAAAACCTCAAAAGTCAAAGACAGGAAAAGAATTGTTTTTTTTTTTCTAACTGTCTTGATATTTTACTGATTTTGAATTCTTACAATCTGAATTTCATTTCAACTTTTTTAAGATCAGTTTTTCTTGGAGTATCGTTGCTTTACAATATTGTGTTAGTTTAGTATCCAGCAAAGTTAGTCAGCTATACATCTACATATATCCCCTCTTTTTTGGTTTTCCTGCCTATTTAGGTCACCACAGAGCACTGAGTAGAGTTTCCTGTGCTATACAGTAGGTTATCATTAGTTATTTGTTTTATACTTAGTAGGGTGTGTGTCAATCCCAACCCCCCAGTGCATCCCACACCCTACCCCACCCTCAGTATCCATGAGTCCATTCTCTATGCCTGTCTCTATTTCTCCTTTACAAATAAGTTGATCCGTGTCTTTTTTCTAGATTCCACAATTGTTACTGTATATTTCTTTTTCTCATTTTGAATTATTTCACTCTGTATGACAGTATCTACATCATTCCTTTCAGTCTCTGAGTAACATTCTGTTGTATATATTTGTATATATGTACCACGTTTTCTTTATCTGTTCTTCTGTGATGGAGATTTACATTGATTCTATGTCCAGGGTATTGCAAATAGTGCTGCAATGAACACTGGGGCCATGTGTCATTTGCAATTATGGTTTTCTCTGGGTGTATGTCCAAGAGTGAGATTGCTGGGTGATATGGTAATTCTATGCTTAGCCATGTCATATTGCATGTCATATTGAAGTGGTACCTTATGGTTGTTTTGATTTGCATCCCTTTATTAGCCATGTTGAGCATCTTTTCATGTGCCCGTTAACTATCTGTACATCTCTGGAAAAATGTCTATTCAGGCTTCCTGCCCATTTTTTACTGAATTGTTTTTTGTTTTGATACTTAATTCTATGAGTTGTTTATATATTTTGAATTAAAAACCCTTGTTGATCACATTGTTTGCAAATATTTTACCCAATCCTTAGGTTTTCATCTTTTATGGTTTTCTTTCCTGTGCAAAAACTCAAGTTTAATTACATCTCGTTTGACTATTTTTATTTCTTTTGCCTTAGAAGACTCATCAAAAAAATACTGCTATTTTGTCAATGAGTGTTCTGCTTATGTTCTCTTCTAGGAGCTTTGTGGTTTGAGGTCTTAAACATAGGTCTTTAAAACATTTGGAGTTTATTTTTGTATATGGTGTGAGAGAAAGTTCTAATCTTTGTTTTGCAAGTACATGACCAGTTTTCCCAGCACCACTTGAAAACTGTCTTTTCTCCATTGTATATCTTGCCTCCTTTTTCATAGGTTAACTGACCATAGGTGCATGGATTTATCTCTGGACTGTTTATTCTACATCATTGATCTATGTCTGTGTTCTGTATCAGCATTATGCTGTTTTGATTACTGTAGCTTTATTGTATGGTCTGGATTTTGAGAAGGTTATACCTCCATCTTTGTTTTTGCTCAAGATGGCTTTAGCAATTTGAGGTTTTTTGTGGTTCCATATGAATTTTGGATTATTGGTTCTAATTTTGTGAAAAATGGCATGGGTATTTGGATAGAAATCGCATTAAAGCTGTACATTGCTTTGGGTGGTATGGACATTTTAACAATATTAATTCTTTCAACCCAAGAGCACAGGATGTCTATTTCTTTATTCACTTTCTATTACTTTCATTTTTTAGAGTATAGGGTTTTCACCTCTTTGGTTATGTGTACTTCTAGGTATTTTATTCTTTTTGATTCAATTTAAATAGAATTTTTAAAAATCTTTCTCTTTGTGATATTCCATTATTAGTGTATAGAAACATAACAGATTTCTGTATGTTAATATTCTACCCTGCAACTTTAATAGATTCATTCATGAGTTGTAATAGTTTTTAGGTGGTCTTTAGAGCTTTCAATACAAAGTATCATGTCATCTGCAAAGGGTGTGTTCTATCTCTTCCCTTCCAGTATGGGTGACTTTATTTTTTTTTTCATTTGATTGCCATAGCTATTAGGACTTTTAATACTCTGTTAAATAGAAGTGGTGTGAGTGGTATCCTTGTCTTGTACCTGAATTCCGCAGGAAGTCTTTCAGCTTTTCACTGCTCTCTGAGATGCTGGCTGTGGGTTTCCATAGATGCCTTTATTATTTTGAGACATACTCCCTCTAAACTTTGTTGAGAGTTGTTTTCATGAACGGATGTTCAACTGAGTCAAACAGTTTTTCTGCATCTACTGAGATAATTATGTGAGTTTTAACTTTTGTTATATTATAATGGTGCATCACACATTGATTTGCAAATGTTGTATCATCCTTGTGACCCTAAAATAAATTCTATGTGGTTATGGTATATGGTCCTTTTTATATATTGTTGGATTCTTTTCGCTAATATTTTGTCTAGGATTTTTCTATTTATATACATCAAAGCTGTTGCCATGCTTTTTTTTTTTTTTCCTGTAGTGTCTTTCTCTGGTTTTAGTATCAGGGTAATGGTGACCTTGTTGTATTCTAATTTTCTTACGATTCTCATATTATTCTCATTTCTTTGAGATGCCATTTGTTATCATTTCAAAAAAAGCAACAACATACTGGCTCAGATGGTAAAGCGTCTGCCTGCAATGTGGGAGACCCAGGTTCGATCCCTGGGTCGGTAAGATCTTCTGGAGAAGGAAACAGCAACCCACTCCTGTATTCTTGCTTGAAAAATCCCATGGATGGAACCTGGTAGGCTACAGTCCATGGGGTTACAAAGAGTCTGACATGATTGAGTGACTTCACTTCACATTAAGTTAGGAACAAGCTATTCACTATTTTTATTAATTATGAATTAATTTTTATATTTTCTCAAGTCTTTGAAATGGTTTATCATTTCAACATGTAGGAAAAATAACTAAATTTTTTTACTGACGGTTAAAAATTGTTTTATCACTTCAATGTGGAAACAATGAACACATCATTAATTACTATTACATTTTTCTTTTTTACTAAGTCTTTAAAATGCAATCTGTTTTCATTTAAACAAGGAAACACTATACAAAAACTACTAATTATTTTTCTATTCTTTTTTTATTACCAAATTGTTGACATTTTCTGTGTTACCCTTTCAACATATAAACACTAGGAACAATCTATTAATTAACTGTATTTTCTCTCGTAAGTGTTGAAATGCCTTGTTTTATCACATTGACTTGTAAACAATGAGCAGGTAACTATTTTAACATTTTTCTTACCAATTCTTTGGAATACAATGCTATCATTTTAACATATAACAATATAAAGAATTTACATTCTCTTTACTGTTTTTGATATGCAGTATGTTATCATTTCAACATGTAAACAGTATACATAAATGATTAATCAGTTATTCTACATCCTTTGTTTCTTATTAACTCTTGGATACATGGCGTGCACATCACATTTGAGAACAGTCAAATTTCTAGACTTCAGTATTCACATATGGTTAGTGTGCACCATACTGAACAGTGCAACTCTAGTGGAAGAGCAGACAGAATAAATACATATGGAACAATGTGCACCATGAAGGAACTGTACATGGTACATCAAGACAAAGAAACATCAGAATAAATCTACTTATATGGGGAAACAAGAGACAACAGAAAACCTATCTGAGGAGGTAACATTCAAGCCATGTTGTGAGGACTAAGCAGCTATCCAACAGGACAAAAGAGGCCAATATCATTTGAGCCAATCATGTAAGGGAAAATGTAAAAAAAGGTGGGGGGAGGTTTATGGGGGATAAATAAGTTCTCAAGTCCTCTAGGGAAAACAGACAAACTAGTAAACAATAGGAGTATCTACACTTCGGTGAGATCAGGGACTTTATTTTTTTTTTTAGTATGTGGAAAAGTACCTAAATCATAACAGATACTTGGTGAATGTGTGTGGAATAGCCAATAACAAAGCCAGGCTTCTGAGACCTGAGAAATCAGGTAGTAACATGCTGATGAAGATACCACTAGGTAGTGGGCGTAGTCTGTTTCTTTTTACCTGCATATGTGTTCTGATAAACAACCTGAGTGAATCAGAAACAGAGGAAATTTGCAGGTACCTAGAGGGCAAAATTACTCAATAACTACCACCTCTAGGAAGAGTTTGAACAGATCTGAATTGTGTCAAGTGCCCATAGATTGATAAATGGACCAATCAGTGTGGAGAGGAAATGACATCATGTATTATGCCTCGGTCAGCTTATATCACATAGCCATAACTTGATTAGTAATGAAGAGAAGATGTAGAGGGCAGTGAGCAAGTGACCCAGATGACCTTTCAAATTCCTCCATTTCCTTTTTAAAGTTTCTCTTTTATAGAGGTCAGTTACATATCCAACATTCCTAAACCCCAGTTTTCTGGAACAGTAGAACTTTGTATATGTATCTCTACAAACTTGGGCTTCAGGCAAAACAATGAACACTTAACAGCCACGCATCAGTGATGAAACACTTCTTATATAGTGGGAATCACTAAGAATAAATGGCCCACTGCACGTGATCCTGGTGTAACATGTGCAGCATTGCCTTGACCTCGGCCTGAACTTCAGCAACTTTCTGTCGGTTCAAGCTGTGATGAAAATTCTGCTCCTGGTAACAGTGGACAGGAACAGGATAAGTCACATGCCTCAGCCTTGGCAAGGATGCCAAGTGCTGCAGAAGGCTCTTGAGCACAGGCATCGTAATGGGGTTGAAGGCAAAGTTAAAAACACGCAGGTGGATACATTGGTTCAGGGTTGGGATGATGGCCAAGAGAGCAGAATCAGTCATCATACAATTATTTATCTCCAGATGTTGCATGGTGCCTGAGACCTTCTCCAGCAGAACCTGGAAGGGCTCATAAGCTTCTGAAAAGAAATGATTGTTATTGAGAGTCAATACCCTGAGCTGGGTAGCCTGAGAGCTCTGGGACAGGAAAGTGACATCTCTGATAGAAAGGCCACAGAAAGAGAGACACAATGTATCCATATGAGGTTGCAGGACTCTAAAGAGAGAAAAAGGAAGTTTATTTCAGAAGAATGACAGCAAAGACCCCAAGTTACAGGAATATATTCCTCTAGAATAAACTGCTATATACTAGTTTCCAATAGGTGGTTATCAATGTGGACTTTAGGATCAGAGATTATAAATTTGGGACCCTGAGAAAGTTACTTTACCACTCTGAGGAAGAAGGTTTTAACCTTGAAAATTGCACACCAGTAATTATTATACAGGGTTACAAGAAGGATTAAGTGAAAAAAATCACATGCACTCAGTATATACAAAATAATAAGGGTTGGATCTGGTTCACTTATTTGGTGAGGCTGGGTCTAGGAAAGCAGCCAACTGAGGGTTTCTTTTACTTTCCAGATGACAAGCTCTCCGTTCAAGGGTATAAGCCTTCAGGAAAATACAGGAGCAAAATTATCTGGCAGTGTAAACTCTTGTGACCCATCCACGGGCATGTGCATTAGAACTACAACTTAATGTTTCTCTCTGAGTGCCTCTCCTTCCTCTCTAGAGAGGTATAAAGTCCAGAAGCAGAAGGACTGAGTCTTTTTCAGAAATATATGTACAAACATGTTCTGTCTGCCCGTGGTCACTGAATGAGTGAGTGAGCACAGCTTCCTTCACTAACCTCATCTGCCCCTCACCACAAGGTACCCCATTTGCCCCCAGCTAGGTGCAAACTCCCAGCAATGCCTATGCTGAGGTGAAAGAAAAATAGGTTACTAGGAGCATAGGAAGATGCAAGAATGGTCCCTTCTGTCTTAACAATGAGGTTTTCAGGGAACCCAGATTTCTCCCAACCCCCTCACCTGAGCAGTTTATGCAGTTGATCTTTGAGGTAGAAGAAAGACAACCTGAGTTTCTGGAGGTTTTCCAGCTGCCCAAGCAGCATGAGAAAAAATCTTAAATCCCTTTCTTTATAAGACCTAAAGGGGGTGTTAGACAAACTAAGGCTGTGCAGGTGGATCATTCCAGCAAAAAGGATTTTGATCTCATTCAGATAAGCCTGATCCATTTCCAGATGATCAATGCACCCCAGATCCAGAATCTTAAGGATACGTTTGTTGGCAGACATTCCACTGATTTTCAAATCTCTGCAACAGAGGTGCAAGAACCCAGAGCTCTGCTCAACTTTATTACAGAGGAAAGTGAGAAACTGCTGTGTTCTCGGGATAATATTGAGGGAAATATCCACTAGTAATTCCATGGTTTCCTGAGCTGATCAACCTCAGACCTGGAATTACCAATCTCAAGGCACCTGGCACGATACTGAGTGTTTTCTAAGTTAAGGATAGCGTGCTGAGAGTATTTGCATGACTGTAAACAGAAAGGGAACGTGATCCTGACGTGAGAGCATGTTGTCTTACAGTTTGAGTTGTGCCTTAAATCTAGGATCCTCAGTTTGTGGTCCCTGTAAGGAAAGAAGACAGAGCACATGAAATGTGGTTGATTGGAACATAACCCAGCAAGATCAATGGTGGAAATGGACAGAACACCTGAATCCTGGTTTTCACTTCATCACCATTCACCAAGAAATTCTTTCCACACAAATTGAGCATCTTTCATTCTTTCCCCACACTTCCTTCACCTCTGGTCTTACCCTGTCTCAATGCCCATATCCCACTTCTATGTAATCACAGTCAAATTCATTCATAGTACCCTCAATCACCTCTATTCTTTAATCAGCTCTATAAGACAATGGAATACTGAAGGTGACTCCAACTGCTGAACTCATTGGCTAGTGTTGGGAGAAGGTTAGATACTCCCCTACTCCAGGCTATAGCATACCCTCCTGCTGACTCCCTATAAATTTTCTGGTCATAGACTTACCTAGAGGAAGAATTCTGGGCTGGGGGGATTGGCAGACCATCAATCATGGCTTCCAAGATGTCATAGTATGACCCCTGTGCCTTCAGTGACCCAAGATGGAGACAGTGAAAAGGCCAGACCCTCACCATTGCCTTTAGGATCTTCTTATGCCCACCCAAGAAGGCAGTGCTGAACAATGGAACAAAGAGATCTCTTGGGATTTTCTCCAGAGCATGCATCACTGCAGGCTCACTACTCAGCAGACTCTTTACAGCAAGCTCGAGGAGTGTGGCTGTGGTCTTTTGGTCCATCTTCACAAACCTGCTTCAGAGTGGAGAATATTTAGAAGTTCTGAGAAGAAATCTATAGTCTCTTGTTTGTTTCTGGGGATAGCTATGGACAAAATGCTTATTGAATAAATATATGGACAAATTAATGGCCAACTCAAGTGACCTCTCCTCTGGGAATAGAATGAAAATAGACTTGTGTGTGTATTTAATTATATACATGCACACATACACACATTTACATGAGATAAAATGCCATTATAAGTCATAGGTAAGTTAGCAGAATCCAATCTTGACCTTCCTCAAATTATTTCTTCCCAAAAAGATACAAACCAATAAGAAGGAAAATGTGCGTCAACATAAAAGCCTCACAGTTCCTTTAAAATGGAGAATGCCAAAAATTCAAAATAGTTGTGAATAAAACAAAAATCATGAAATCTCAGCATGATTTTTCATACTCCCATGACTAGGCTTTGTGGCAAGAAAAAAGACAGACATAGAAATCTTCCAAGAGATAGAGATGAAGGAAGATGGGAAAGGGCTTAAAGCAGATCTAAAACTATAGCAGAATGACTAAGCACAAAATAAATCTAAAATTACTGAAAAGGTGTCCTAGAATATGAGAGCATGGACTACAGGGGAGGAATTCCTAACAGGAGTTTTTTAAGGGACACGGATGACTTAAAAGTGCAGTTTTCGAAAGATACAGCTTTTAGGGAAGAATAAAGCAATGAACAAGGCAGAAGCCTCTGTTGGCACTTGGGTAATGATGGGGAAAATAAACAGAAGGGGAAATTAAGGATCTTGCAATACATAACAAAACCACAAATGAGAGTACTCATGACTTCCCCCTCAATCTCCAAAACAAACAAACAAAATGAAAAGCTGACATAAAGATTTTATATTCAACTAAGGAAGCTACTAGAATAGGGGTCAGTCTTCAGACTGGCCCACTAACCCAAATGAAGCCCACTGCTTGATTTTATATATAAAATTTTATTGGAACAAAGCCACGATCTATCATTTATGTATTGTCTCTGAATGCTTTGGCACTACAGTTGCAAAGTTGAGTAGAGTGACAGCAACACTGTGACCCAGAAACTTACAATATACCCTACCTGTCTCTTTACAGAATATTTGCCAAGCAATCTTCTACAAGAGGAACTGAGATGTGTTCCAACAGGTGATGAGAAGATAACTTCACCAAACTATCTAACGGTGAGTATTTTACATGTAATACTAAAATCAACATGGAGGGAAGGGGAGAAGACTAATGTACAGAAGTTTTATGTTGTGGAAGAAAACAGAAAATGTGCAAGTAAAATGAAAGAAGGGAGAACAGTATAAGAAAATAGAACAACCTTTTTTATCATAATGCAGTAGGGGAGTGTTAAATGATACTGGAGGAAAAAAATGCATAAACTATAGCATAAAGTGTTAAGGAAATAGGTGGTTCAGGATGAGTTTTAACAATGCATTAAACATGATGAAGAACATGTCTTAATGATAAAAGCAAACTCAAAATGAAGATATAATCCTTAGGAATATTTATGCACCAGGAGTACTGCAAATACCTTCAAAAAGTAAAAAGGGAAGGCTATGTAGATAAAATAACAGTAAAAAGAGAAAACAATAACAATAGAAGATTTAATACATCAAACTTAGTCTAAGACTAATCAGATTGAATGAGACTAGAGGATAGGGTGCTCCCGAGATGGCAGAGGAATAGGATAGGGAAACCAGCCTCTCCCCCACAAATTCAACAAAAGATCATTTGAATGTTGAGCAACTCCCACAAAACAATTTCTGAACATTGGTGGAGGACACAAGGCACCCAGAAAGGCAGCCCAGACTCTTCAAGAGGAGGTAAGACAACATATAAAAGATGAAAACAGAGACAAAAGATTTAGAGATGGAGACCTGTCCCTGGGGAGGGAGTTGTGAAGAAGAATAATTTTCCACACAGTAGGAAACCCTCTCACAGGCATGTCTATGGGGAGTTTTGGAATCTCAGAGGGCAACATTCAGTTCAGGTCAGTCACTCAGTCATGTCCGACTCTGCAACCCCATGAATCTCAGCATGCCAGGTCTCCCTGTCCATCATCAACTCCCGGAGTCCACCCAAACCCATCTCCATTGAGTCAGTGATGCCATCCAACCATCTCATCCTCTGTCGTCCCCTTCTCCTCCTGCCCTCAATCTTTCCCAGCATCAGGGTCTTTTCAAATGAGTCAGCTCTTCGCATCACGTGGCCAAAGTATTGGAGTTTGAGCTTCAACATCAGTCCTTCCAAAGAACACCCAGGGCTGATCTCCTTCAGGATGGACTGGTTGGATCTCCTTGCAGTCCAAGGAACTCTCAAGAGTCTTCTCCAACACCACAGTTCAAAAGCATCAATTCTTCAGTGCTCAGCTTTCTTTATAGTACAACTCTCACACCCATACGTGACCACTGGAAAAACCATAGCCTTGACTAGACGGACCTTTGTTGACAAATTAATATCTCTGCTTTTCAATATGCTGTCTAGGTTGGTCATAACTTTCCTTCCAAGGAGTAAGCGTCTTTTAATTTCATGGCTGCAGTCACCATCTGCAGTGATTTTGGAGCAAAAAAAAATAAAGTTTGACACTGTTTCCACTGTTTCCCCATCTATTCCCCATGAAGTGATGGGACCAGATGCCATGATCTTCATTTTCTGAATGTTGAGCTTTAAGCCAACTTTTTCCCTCTCTTCTTTCACTTTCATCAAGAGGCTCCTTAGTTCCTCTTCACTTTCTGCCATAAGGGTGGTGTCATCTGCATATCTGAGGTTATTGATATTTCTCCCAGCAATCTTGATTCCAGCTTGTGCTTCATCCAGCCCAGTGTTTCTCATGATGTACTCTGCATAGAAGTTAAATAAGCAGGGTGACAGTAGACAACCTTGATGTACTCCTTTTCCTATTTGGAACCAGTCTGTTGTTCCATGTCCAGATATAACTGTTGCTTCCTGACCTACATACAGGTTTCTCAGGAGGCAGGTCAGGTGGTCTGATATTCCCATCTCTTTTAGAATTTTCCACAGTTTATTGTGATCCACACAGTCAAAGGCTTTGGCATAGTCAATAAAGCAGAAATAGATGTTTTTCTGGAACTCTCTTGCTTTTCTGATGATCTGACAGAATGTGGTCCACTGGAGAAGGAAATGGCAAACCACTTCAGTATTCTTGCCTTGAGAACCCCATAAACAGTGTGAAAAGGCAAAAAGATAGGACACTGAAAGATGAACTCCCCAGGTCGGTAGGTGCCCAATATGCTACTGGAGATCAGTGGAGAAATAACTCCAGAAAGAATGAAGGGATGCAGCCAAAGCAAAAACAACACCAAGTTGTGGATGGGACTGGTGGCAGAAGCAAGGTCCGATGCTGTAAAGAGCAATATCGCATAGGAACCTGGAATGTTAGGTCCATGAATCAAGGCAAATTGGAAGTGGTCAAACAGGAGATGACTAGAGTGAACATCGACATTCTAGGAATCAGCGAACTAAGATGGACTGGAATGGGTGAATTTAACTCAGATGACCATTATATCTACTACTGTGGGCAGGAATCCCTTAGAAGAAATGGAGTAGTCATCATAGTCAACAAAAGAGGGCAACATAACCAGGAGGGAAAAAAAAAAACAAAACAAAACAGAATACCCACCTAACCACAACTACAAGTGGAGATGCAGAAGTGGCACAAACACTGGCATCCACCACCAACAATGTGGGGCTGGGCAGGGAGACACGGGCTGCATCATTGATCCTTAGGGTAAGGACTGGGCCTGAATTCCCTGAGGACAATCTGAAGGACTTAATGTGAGATAGCAACCCAAACCATGGGATTGCCAGAGAGACCAAAAAAAAAAAAAACTTTCCCATGAAAGACTCTAATGCAGCAGTGACCCCTGGCACACTCAGAGAACAAGTGATTGCACGAATACTAAAGGAGAGCAAGCCAGCTGCCATATAGGGCCCTCCATCCCCAGAGGCATAGAGGTAGGTGTGTGACAGCCAGAGTCAGAAGGCAAGGAGCTATTGCAGTCTCAGCCCCAGAGACCACATCTTCTACCAAATAGTAAGCAGGCTCCCATGTATTCCTGGGACCCTGGATGGTTCACATCTGCCAGGAGTGTCACAGCCCGAGATCAGCTCCTGAGAGGAGACACCTGGGGCTGTGCTCTTGCAGCACACTTGGGAAATCAAGCGGCTATAACCAGGGAGGTGCATAAGACGCATGGCCCACCTGGGACAGTGCACTAGCCAAGTACCTGGTCGCCTGAGCTGCTAGGACCTGGGAAGGGCACAAAACGCACAGCCCATCTGGGTCTGTGCCCCTGTGCAGCACCCAAGAACCTGAGTGGCTTAGACCTGGGAAGTGCATGAAATGCAGGGCCCACTTGGGACAGTGCCCTTGGGAGCCTGAGCAGTGTGGACCCAGGAAGTACACACCACCTTCGGCTGTGGCCAAACTGGTGTGGTCCATCCACTGTGATCACTCCCCACACATGCCAGTGGTATATGTTTGTAGTGTCCCTCTCTCCCCACAACACAACTGAACAAGTGAGCCTAAATCAGTGGCCACATTCACCCCCTCTTGTCAGGGCAAAAATTAGACATCAAAGACATCTGCAAACAGAGGAAGCCAAAATAAATAAAGAAGGGGGAACTGCTCTGGAAGTGACAGGTGCAACATATTAAAACCCTGCAGTTAATGCTCAGACTGAATTTGAGGGGCACCTATAGATTTTGAGAACAAGTACAAGCTGAAACGGGATCATCTGACACTGAAGTGACCCCACACTGCCCATAATATCTCCAGAGAAATTCCTAGATATAATTTCAGTATTATATTTTTTAACTTTAAAAAATTTTCAATTCCTTTTTATTCTTTATTCTTTTAACTTTCATTGTTTATAGCCTAAAATTACCTTTTAAAAAAACCCTTTTAAAACAAATTGCATATATATATTTCATTTTTGTGATTGACTTTGCATTTATTTATTTTTTATTGTAGTTTTGAAAGTCTAACTTCTAGCTTTTTAAAATTTGATATCTGATATTTATTATCAATTTTGTACCTTTAAGAATCTAATCTTTAGTATCCATTTTCACTTAGGAATTTGATTACTGGCTTAATTGCTCTCCCCCCTTTTCACTCTCCCTTTTCTCCTACAGGCTACCTCAATCTCCTTCCTCCCTCTTCTCTTCTCTACATAACTCTGTGAATCTCTCTGGGTGTTCCCGGTTGTGGAGAATTGTTTCACCATTAACCTAGGGGTTTTATCTTCTGTGTTGTATAGATGAAGAAGTCTTGAGGCAACTGTAAGAGTATGACCAAAAGCCACATGCAGGACAATTTACTCCAGAACGATAGAATATTTGAGAACTCCTGACTGCAGGGAACATTAATAGATAAGACCTCACCCAGAAGTCTCCATACCCACACTGAAACCAAGATCCACTCAAAAGACAACAAGTTCCAGTGCAAGAAACACCATGCTAATTCTCCAAAAAAACAGGAACAGACCCTGAATATTAAAGAAGGACTACCTAAGGCCATGCCAAAGCAATAAACACGCCAAAACTCACTCCTGGACACTTCTCTGTGCTCCAGAGAGAAGAGATCCAGCTACGCCCACCACAATACAAACACAAGCTCCCCAAACCAGGAGACCATGACAAGTCACTGGTCCAACCCCACCCATACGGAGCAGACTCCAAAATTAAAAGGAACCATGAACTTTCATCCTACAGAAAGGGCACCCCAAACACAACAGTCTAAACAAAATGAAAAGGCAGAAAAATATTCAGCAGGTGAAGGAACATGACAAAAACCCACCAAACCAAACAAAAGAAGAGGATATAGGGAGTTACCTGAAAAATAATTTAGAATAATTGTACTAAAGATGATCCAAAATCTTGAAAACAAAATGGAGTTACAGATAAATAGACTAGAGTCAAGGATTAAAAAGATGCAAGAAATGTTTAAAAAGGACCTGCAAGAAATAAAGTCAATCATTAGTGAACAATACAATAACTCTGACTAAAAGCACTCTGAAGGAAACCAGTGGTAGAATGACTGAGGCAGAAGAGAAGATAAGTGAGGTGGGAAATAGAATGGTGGAAATAATAGACACAGAGAAAGTCTGACAAAATTCAACACTCGGTTATGATAGAAAAATTCTCCAGAAAGCAGGCATAGAAGGAACATACCTCAACATAATAAAAGCCATATACAACAAACCCACAGCAAACATTATCCTCAGTGGTGAAAAATTGAAAGCATTTCCCCTAAAGTCAGGAACAAGACAAGGGTGCCCATTCTCACCACTACTATTCAACATAATTTTGGAAGTCCCAGCCACAGAAATCAGAGAATAAAAAGAAGTAAAAGGAATCCAGATTGGAAAAGAAGAGGTAAAACTCTCACTGTTTGCAGATGATGTGATCCTCTACATAGAAAACCCTAAATAACCACCAGAAAATTATTAGAGCTAATCCGTGGATATAGTAAAGTTGCAGGATATAAAACTGACATACAGAAATCCCTTACATTCCTATACAATAGCAATGAAGAAATAGAGAAATTAAGGAAACAATCCCATTCACCATTTCAATGAAAATAATAAAATACTTAGGAATAAATTTACCTAAAGAAACAAAAGACCTATATATAGAAAATACTAAAACACTGATGAAGGGAATCAAAGATGACACAAAGAGATGGAGAAATACACCATGTTTGTGGATTAGAAGAATCAATATAATGAAAATGTGTACACTACCCAAGGCAATCTATAGATTCAATGCAATCCCTATCAAGCTACCAACAGTATTTTTCACAGAACTAGAACAAATAATTTCATAATTTGTATGGAAACACAAAAAACCTCAATAGCCAAAGCAATCCTGCGAAAGAAGAACAGAAGTGGAGGAAACAACCTTCCTGACTTCAGACTATACTACAAAGCTACTGTCATCAAGACAGTATGGCACTGGCACAAAGACAGAAATATAGATTGATGGAACAAAGTATAAAGCCCAGAGATAAATCCATGCACCCATGGACACCTTATCTTTGGCAAAGGAGGCAAGAATACACAATGGAGAAAAGACAGTCTCTTTAACAAGTGGTGCTGGGAAAAATGGTCAACGACCTGTAAAAGAATGAAACTAGAACACTTTCTAACACCATACACAAAAATAAACTCAAAATGGATTAAAGATCTAAATGTTAGATAGTGAAAGAAAGAAAGCGAAGTCGCTCAGTCGTATCTGACTCTTTGTAACCCCGTGGACTGTAGCCTACCATGCTCCTCCATCCGTGGGATTCTCCAGACAAGAATACTGGAGTGGGTTGCCATTTCCTTCTCCAGGGGATCTTTCCAACCCAGGGATCGAACCCAGGTCTCCCGCATTGGAGGCAGATGCTTTAACCTCTGAGCCACCAGGGAAGCTTAAATGTAAGATAGGAAACTATAAAACTCTTAGAGGAAAACATAGGCGGAACACGCTCTGATGTAAATCACAGCAAGATCCTCTATGACCCACCTCCCAGAGTAATAGAAATAAAAACAAAAGTGAACAAATGAGGCCTAATGAAACTTTAAAACTTTTGCACAAAAAAGAAACTAAAGCAAGATGAAAAGGCAGCCTTCAGAATGGGAAAAAATAATAGGAAATGAAGCAACTGACAAAGAATTAATCTTCAAAATACACAAGCAGCTCATGCAGCTCAGTACCAGAAATATAAACAACCCAATCAAAAAGTGGGCCAAAGAGCTAAACAGGCATTTCTCCAAGGAAAGCATACAGATAGCTAGCAAACACATGAAAAGGTGCTCAACATCATTCATCAGAGAAATGCAAAGCAAAACAATGAGGTACCATCTTACGCTGGTCAGAATGGCTACCACAAAAATTCTACAAACAATAAATGCTGTAGAGGGTGTGGAGAAAAAGGGAATCCTCTTACACTGTTGGTGGGAATGCAAACTAGCACAGCCACTATGGAGAACAGTATGGAGATTCCTTAAAAAACTGGAAATAGAACTGCCATATGACCAAGCAGTCCCACTGCTGGGCATACAGACCAAGGAAAACAGAACTGAAAGAGACACATGTACATGTACCCTAGTGTTCATTGCAGCAGTGTTTACAACAGCTAGGACACAAAAACCAACCTAGATGTCCATTGGCAAATGAATGGATAAGGAAGTTGTAGTACATATACACAATAGACTATTACTCAGCTATAAAAAAGAACACATTTGAGTCAGTTCCAATGAGATGGATGAAACTGGAGCCTATTACACAGAGTGAAGTAAGTCAGACAGAGAAACACCAATACAGTATATAGACGCATATATATGGAATTTAGAAAGATGGTAACAACAACCTTATATGCAAGACAGCAAAAGAGAGACTGATGTAGAGAACAGACTTTTGGACTATGTGGAAGAAGGTGAGGGTGGGATGATTTGAGAGAATAGCATTGAAACATGCATATTACCATATGTAAAACAGATGACCAGTGCAAGTTCGATGCATGAAGCAGGGCACTCAAAGCCAGTGCTCTAGGACAACCCAGAGGGATGGGGTGGGATGGGAACTGGGAGGGGCGTTCAGGACTAGGGGACTATGTACACCCATGGCTGATTCCTGTTGATGTATGGCAATAGCCACCACAGTATTGTAAACTAATTAGCCTCCAATTAAATAAATTAACAACAACAAAAAAAGAGACTAGAGAATATACACTTGTCAGTGATGGATCATAATTATCTCACAGAGATGATATCATTAATTTCTATAAAGTAGAAATATAACAAACAATCTTTTCTAATCTCAATGCAACAAAAGTTCATAACAAAAATTGAAACAGAAAGGCTTTTCCACCTGAAAAAAATTTTAACTTTTCTTTAAAAATGTTGAGTTAAAAAAAAAAAAACCTCAAGTTATAAAGAATGAAATACTACATATCAGAATGTATGGGAGACATTTATAGCAGTGATCCGAGGCAAGTTCACAACCATAAACACATTTATGTGTAAAAATAAATGAATGAAGATAAATGAATTAAAATATGGCCTCAGAAAATTGAAAAGAAAACCTAGGGGAAAAGAACAACTAAAAAAATAAAAAAGATAAAAGCAGAAATGAATGAGACACAGAATAACAAATTGAAATCCCATTTTTCAAAGCAGACAAGCCATAAGCTGGCTTGATGAAGGAAGGAAGATCACAGAGACGGGCTAAATAATAAATGAAAAAGGAAAAATAATCATTGAAGCTTAAAAACTGAGGGATTACTCTGTCAACCTATATTCATATAAACTTGAAAATCCACATGAAATAGGTAACTTCCTAGATAAATACAGACTACCAAAATTCTGACTCTAGTGTTAGAAAGTTTAAATCAGCCAATTTTCACATGGATAAAGTTATTACAAGAATTACACCCAAGAAGCACCTTTCTCAGATATATTTATTAGTGAATTCTAGTAAACCATCAAAGATCAAATAGTACCAAAGCTTTTATGACTTGTTTAAGAACATTTGAAAGGAAGGAAACATCCCTAATCTCTTTTAGGAAGCAAGTAGGATACTAACACATAAACATAGATACCAAAACTCTAAATAGAATATTAGCAAACATCCAACAATACATTTAGAAAGTAGTATACTGTGATAAAGTGGGACTTATTCCATTAATACAAGGCTGTCTGTATATTAGGAATTTCATTGATATCATTCACCACGGTAACATATTTAAAGACAAAGATCCTAATGTTGGGAAAGATTGACATCAAAAGGAGTAGGGAGCAGCAGAGAATTGAGCATCACTGACTCAATACACTTGAATCTGAGCAAACTCTGGGAGATAGGGGAGGACAGAGGAGCCTGGGTTGCAAAGAGTCAGACATGGCATAGCAACTGAACAATAATCATATGACTATATCATAGATGCCAAACCAATCTTTGGGAAACTTCAATAGGCATTCATGTTAAAAAAGAGAAAACTCAAGAAATAGGAATCAGGGATGCATTACTAACATGATAAAAGCTATATAAGTAGTTCCCCATGTGAATACTTTATTTAGTGGGGGAGCACCAGAGGTTTTCCAATAAGGTCAGGAATAACAAAAGTATGCCCACTGTATCACTCTTGTTCAGTCTTCAACAACAAGCACTAGTCAGTTGACTAGAGAAACCAATAAGATTTTTAAGAATGGATAAGAAGATATAAAGCTGCCTCTATGTCCAGGTGATATCATAGCATACATGAAGGGTCTTATAGAAACCATGACAAATTAACTAAAACAAAGAGAATTCAGCAAGGTAATAGGATATAAAGTTACATACAAATATTATTAGTCTTTGTTTTTACATACACACACACACAGATGCAGGACACGTTAGGAGAGAAAATCCCATATACAATGGCAATAACAAAGACTAAATGTGTAGAAATAAACTTAATGAGAGCATCTATACAAGGATAATTTGTAAACACTCTTGAACAACATAGAAGGAAACTTGAATAAGTAGGAAGATTTTCTTTTTTTTTTTTTAGTAGGAAGATTTTCAATGACCTTAGATAGAATAACTCAGCATTTAAAAGATATTGATTCCCTCTAAAGTTATGTATACATTAAATATAATCTCAAAAATATCAGTGAACATTTTTATGGAGTTAGACCAATGGATAATTTAGTTCATATTTTTTTAAAAAACATGCAAGAATAGCCAGGATATGAGTAAAAAGGAAAACCTATGGGTGAATAGTAATCATATCAGACATAAAAGCACACTATAAAGCTCTAAATTTATACCACTGGGGTACCAGTCCAGGAATAGACTAATAGGCCAGTGGCATAGAATAAAAAACTCAGAATAACACCAGTTATAGTTGGGGATTTTAGTATATGATCCAAAGGCATGTAAAATCACTGAGGCAAAGATGAACATTCAATAAATGTGCTGGAACAACTGAGACATTAAAAAAAATAGTGCAGATCCATGACCTACCATCCACAAAAATAAACTGTAAATGGGTTTAGGAATCTAAACAAAAAAATGAAACCATAACAAAATCTTGAAGAAAATATGGCAGAATTCTTCTTCAATATCAAGATTTGGAAAGGCTTTTTAATTGTGACTGAAATTTCCAGAGGTGATTAAAGAAAAGAACATTCTGTGTGACTAAAAAGATTTTTTTAATGTATGGCAAGTGAAAGTGAAAGTGGCTCAGCCATAACGCAACATAACTACAAATGCATTTAACATGTGGCCCAACAGTCCTATTGCTGGGAATGAAACTTGAAGAGACATTTCCACCAACACAAAAATACGTGTACCCAGGGTTATTCACTGCAACACTGTTTGTATTAATCATTATGAAATGTTGAAAACAACTAAAATGCCCCTATGCTGCTGCTGCTGCTGCTAAGTCACTTCAGTCCTGTCTGACTCTCTGCGACCCCAGAGACAGCAGCCCACCAGGCTCCCCTGTCCCTGGGATTCTCCAGGCAAGAACACTGGAGTGGGTTGCCATCTCCTTCTACAAGACATGAAAGTGAAAAGTGAAAGTGAAGTCGCTCAGTCCTGTCCGACTCCTAGCAACCCCATAGACTGCAACCTAACCAGGCTCCTCCATCCATGGGATTTGCCAGGCAAGAGTACTGGAGTGGGTTGCCATTGCCTTCTCCAGAAATGCCCCTATAGAAGCCAGTGTAATCTAATGTAGCTGTAAAAAAGAATGAAGGAGTACAGAATAAGGAGTTTTTTCATGGAATGCTGTTTATTGAAAAAGGAAAAGTGCAAAGAAGCTTTAGAAAATGCTATCTTTCATTTAATAAACAATGGAACATAAGAAAACCCATATGTATCAATTCATTTGTGTAGAGTAAATACAGGAAAGATTCAACCAGATAACCAGATTGGTTATCTGCAGGGGGACTGTGGAAAAGAAATGGGGAATGGGAAGGGGGTGGAAGACATGGGAAAGAATCATGTGTTTTTGTGTAGCTCTGAGTCTGAATCACAGTAGTGTTTCACATACCCCAAGATTAAGTGAAAAATTAAAATGAACTATGATATGGGGGGAGAGGGCAAACTTAAATTAGAAACACCAACAAATTAACCTAAATATATTACAAATGAATGTCTTAACCACAAAAGAAGGGGTGAGGAAGAAAATAGCTAAGCTAAGCAACTTGGGGAAACAGTACTTTGATTGCATCCTCTGAGGCTTAAGATACAAAGAAGTGTACATAAACACAAGTCATCAGATCTGCTTCTAACAGGTGCATGTTTTGTGTTCAGTGGTTAAGTTGTATCTGACTTTTTGTGATCCCTGTCTCTGTAGCACACCACATCATGTATAATCAGGTATGAACAAATAAGTAAATACCGAAGATAAGGAGAGCCAGGTGAGACAAAGAAGTTACAAATAAGGCTAGAGTGGATTGTTGATATATCACATAAACCATCACAATATTGTAAACTCATTATCCTCCAATTAAAATTAATTAATTAAAAAGAAGTATCAGTGTGAGCTCCTGGCTTTCACTATCTACAGAAATATCTAGAGAAATTCCAATGTATCTGGAAGCGTAAGTATATACAGACAATATATTTCCTTCATTTAGGAATGGAAAAGGAAGACCTAGCTGCAAGGAAACCCCAGTAACAATGAATATGCATGGAGATATCAGTTACTAAATGTCATTTTCCAAGGAAACAAAACATGGGTTTTGGCAGAAATGTTCTAATTTCAGGGTCATGGTGGGGAAAGAGAAACACAAGATGAACAAGAATACCTTATAATGCCAGCAAGGAAGTACATAGAAAAGAACCAGGTCGTGCTCAAAGATCACAAACCCCACAAGAAGGAGTTCCTAATCACCAAAGCTTGAAAAATGCAAGAAACTAAATAATGGTATAATTTGATTATAAGTTACAATATAACAAAGTTATTCACCAATCAATATTGACATAAAGAATTTGATTACTTATTTGATTGATTTGATAATTAGAAATGCATTCTATAGAATTTTATAATTTGAAAATCTATAAAAAATATGAGGGAGAAAAGACAGCTCTACAGAATTCCAATGAACAAATATGGTAAGAATAAGGAAATAGAGAGTCACCTTTTAGTCATATTTGTTGTAGGCCAAATCAACCAGTCTAGGTGTGATGCAGGATGCAGGATGATTGGGGCTGGTGCACTGGGATGACCCAGAGGGATGGTATGGGGAGAGAGGTGGGGGGGGGTTCAGGATTGGGGACACGTGTACACCTATGTCAGATTCATGTTGATGTATAACAAAACCAATACAATATTGTAAAGTAAAAATAATAATAATAAAGCAGTGAATAATAGTCTGAGAAGAATCCTATCCCTCCTTGTGGCTCCCAGCAAGAATTCCCCTAGCCCAAAAGCAGCCTTATCATAGGAACTAACCACAGTGTCTGCTTGCCCCTGCCTATCAGGTTTCAGTTCCCCACCAGCCCACAGAAGTATTCAAACAAACTAATCACATCCTTCATTAGGAACCAAGGGTCACCTCCTCCTCTTGTTACTACAGATTGCCTCCCACAGCCCTGCTTGTTCATTCTGTTCCAAAGCATGACTCCCCTGAGCCTCGACCTAGCCAGTAGTGTCCTCTGCCCTCAGGCAGTGAGTGAACATTACTGAGAAGCTGCTGTGGGTAGCACCTGGCCAGTGTCAGGTGTGTGTGTTCAGCAGCCACCCCAGATCCCTATGGTAGAAATCACTCCATCACCATCAGGATGAAGGAGAGGAAATAAAACAGGTATTATCATTTGGAGAATCCTGGGGATGGGGGAGCCTGGTGGGCTGCCGTCTGTGGGGTCGCACAGAGTTGGACATGACGGAAGTGACTTAGCATTATTGCCAAAAATGTGTAACTTTCATCTAATCCTAAGAAAACACCAGACAAACCCAAATTGACAGACATTCTATAAAATACCTGACCAGTATCTCCAAAACTGTCACCGTTGGGAAAGACCCAGAAAGTTGAGGAATTCTCAGCCTGGAGGAGACTAAAGAGAAATGATGGCCAAATGTGGTATCTGGAATGGAATGCTGGGACAGAAAAAGGAGATTACTGGGATAAATGGTGAAATTCAAATAAAGTATGTAAATTAGTTAACAGTACTGCATCAGTGTTAATTTTCAATTTTCATAATTTTTCTATGCCTATGTAAGATGTTAACATTAGGGAAATCTGGATGAAGGCTTTTTATACTGTTTTTTGCAAACTTTTTTCGAGTCTAAAGTTACTTCAAAAAAACTTTTTTTAAAAGATTCACTCACTACTGAAAGGAACCATAATGATATCTATGTGATAAATTGCTTAAGTCTTGTCTGACTCTTTGCCACCCTATGGACTGTAAGCTACCAGGTTCTTCTGTCCATTGGATTATCCAGGCAAAAATACTGGAGTGGGTTGCCATGTCCTCCTCCACGGGATCCTCCCGACTCAGGGATCAAACCCAAGTCTCTTAGGTTTCCCACATTGGCAGGTGGGGTCTTTACCAGCTGAGCCACAGGGGAAGGCCCATGGTTATATTATAAATCTTACCTTTTAGTAATAGTTTAACCAATTGAAATACGGTTAGGAGGATGGATATAAAGATGGATAAATGTTCATGCCCCGTGATCCATTAAAAAACCATTTCAAAGTGGTTTGAGAGTGAGAGTGTTAGTTTCTGAGTCATGTCTGACTCTTTGTGCTTCCATGGACTGTAGCCTGCTAGGCTCCTCTGTCCATGGGATTCTCCAGGCAAGAATACTGGAGTGGATTGTCATTTCCTGTTTAGAGGGCCCATTAATATAAATGAAAGTGCAACCATTTCCAAAGTGTAGATGAATATTTATCTGCTCCTCGTGGTTCAGACAGTAAAGAATCTGCCTACAATGAAGGAGACCTGGGTTCGATTTCTGGGCATATCAATACAAACCACAAAAATAATTAGATGCAAAGAAATAGGATTTTTTAAGGGAGCACAACACGATCGAGGGATTTTATTTTATTGATCGAGGGATTTTAGAGAGAGTAGTAAGTAAGTAAGTAAGTAAAGTCACTCAGTCGTGTCCGACTCTTTGTGACCCCATGGACTGCAGCCCACCAGCCTCCTCAGTCCATGAGATTCTCCAAGCAAGAATACTGGAGTGGGTTGCCATTTCCTTCTCCAGGAGATCTTCCCGACCCAGGGATCGAACCCGGGTCTCCCGCATTGGAGGCAGACGCTTTAACCTCTGAGCCACCAGGGAAGTCCAGAGAGAGAGTAAGAAATGATTAACCACAAAATTGAAGCTAATCACAGGTAAGGAAAGAGGGTTGAACAGAGGGTGGACAGGAGGGCTAGCCGGCGAGCAATTCAATCGATCACTTTTCTTATTAATCCCCAAATTTTGGTCCTAAGTAATTTCATTTATATCAGTAGAGACATAGTTTATAGAAAGAATACTGTTGAGATGTACCTGACTGGAAGAAGAGTCAGAAAATAGTTGAGACGTCCAAGACCCCAGCAGTGGCAGCGCGTTCCTCCCTCTCCTTGGGTCGCTGCCGACAAGCCGCAGCGCTGGAGGCTACTGGCGTCGTGACGGGTTCCTTGCAGGAAGAGCACTTGGATTGGTGTAGTTCAGGTCAGATGCCAACCACTCACTTACTCAGCTGCTACCGGGAGGGGGAGCCAAATTCTAGCCCCGCCCACGGGGACTGAGGGCAGAGAGGCTTATGCGTGAGAGGGTTCCTCTCAGGCGCCAGCTCCTTGCCTCTAGAACCCCGTGGGTGGAAAGCTGGGCACAATGTCTCCCCTGTGTGGCCTAGATACCGCCTGGCCAGGGTTTCTGCCAGGCCAGGACTCAAACTCAGAGAACTGATGGCCACATCGATGGGCTTTGCAACAGAGACTGAACTTAAAAACGATTGGCCCCTTGATAAAAAAGAGGCTTCTCAGGTGGCGCTAGTGGTAAAGAACATGCCTGCCACTGCAGGAGACGCCAGAGTCCAGTTTCAATCCCTGGGTCAGGACGATCCCCTGGAGGAGGTCACGCAACCCACTCCAGTATTGTTTCTTTTTAATTTTTCACTCCAGTATTCTTGCCAGGAGAATCCCAAGGACGAGGGGTCTGGTGGGCGACTTAGCATTTGATGAAAAAAGCCATCAGGGCTCTCCTATGGTAAATAAGGTGTTGAGTCCACACCAGATAGGAAAAAATGTATGCTGGCCTCTGTTCAGTAAAGCCAGCATAGCAATGACATTGACATTTGACAAAAGCAGCATAAAGGAGGAAACTGCATGCATGCTAAGTTGCTTCAGTCTTGTCCGACTCTTTGTGACTCCACGAACTGTAGCCCGTCAGGTCCCTCTGTCCACGGAATTCTCCAGGCAAGAACACTGGAGCAAGAGGCCATGCCCTTCTCTGGGGAAGTGTGGGAAGCCAGCGTGAGGAATCCCACCCGTGACAGAGTCACGAGGCACACTCAGATGGCAGAGCAATCTGAGTCATCGGATTTCTCCCTGGTTTTTCCTGAGCATGTGCCCCAATAATAAAAATTTGTTCTGTATTTGTCTGTTTCTCCACTGTTTTCTGCCAGTTTCTCAGATAGAGTTAATTTACTGTCTTAGCTCCCTGCATTTGAAAGGAGTGTTGCAGCCCAACCCCCTTTGATAATGCTCTATCCTGCCTAAGCAGATTCCTTTGACCTTTTACAAGCCTGTGAATTGCTCGCAACCCCCAGCTGTGAGGGGCAAAAGAGCCTTGAAGTGTCTTAAGTTACAAACTTCTCCTAAGAGCCAAAGCCTTAATAGATTTATTTCACTGTTGCTTCAATGACTGTTGCCAGACCTCCTTATCTGCACCTGGAAGTTTCTGCTATACAAACTATATTTGGGGATAGAAATGTAGTAGTTTTTTTGTTGTTAGCAACACTAGGCCTTTGAGTTAATTGTTTCTTTTATAAATCATTTGTACTCCTGTTTGCTGTGTCCTTGCATTTATGAAAACCCAATCTTGTTCGGCACCTCCCGAGAATGGCGCCAGACCTTGGAAAAACTAACACTTATCAGAGAAAGCTGTAAATTGTCGAATTGGCCTTTTGGCTGGAAGATCATGTAAATTACCTAAGACTTGTGTATACAATTAGGTATGCAGAGACTAAGCCTGCTCTCGATAAGAGTCAGGGCTGCTGTCATTGCCAAAAAATTTGTGAAACTCATTGATCTTCATGGTATAAAAAGGGGATGGGAAAAATAAAGTTTGGAGTCAGCTTCCTCGAGAACAGTTTTTCAGAGCAGTTTGTCGGACCAGTGTCTCTCGGGAACAGTTTCTCAGAGCGGTTTTCATTCCTCGGACCCGAATTTCTCAGACCGGTTCTGCAGGCCGGTCTCTCCGATGACTCGCTCTCCTAGACTTGTTCTTTAGGGACATCTGGCTCCCACACCTCTCTCTCTTTACTTTTCTGTCCTCTTGTGCTTTACCTCCAGGCTGAATTCCCATCTGGAGCGGGAGGCTCACCACGTCTACTTACTTGCCCTGGCTATAAGTTCTGCGAGAAAAGTGGACCCACGGTGGGGCCCCTTTAGAGATTCAAGCGGACGCCGGTGGCCTACGTAGATGGTGCAAACCTCTTGTCTTGAGGTTTTATTGGCTTTCCCCGTAAACCAAGTTATTCAGCCTCCTATTTTCATTAATTTCCTACTGTTCTATCCTGTCCTGAGCTATCATGTCCTATCCTTTCCTATCTGCCTGCTCCATCCCACCTTTGAGCATCCCTGGATCCACCGGGGCTGGACCCTGGCGGGGAAGGAGAAAACTGCGACCCCTTTAATAGCAAGGGGCATTCAGGGTATTTGTGTCCAACCTTCTCAGCCTGCAATGTGGGAGACCTCGGTTCAATTCCTGGGTTGGGAAGATCCACTGGAGAAGGGATAGGCTACCCACTCCAGTATTCTTGGGCTTCCCTTGTGGCTCAGCCGGTAAAGAATCTGCCCAACAATGTGGGAGACCTGGGTTTGATCCCTGGGTTAAGAAGATCCCCTGGAGAAAGGAAAGGCTACCCACTGCAGCATCCATGGAGTCACAAAGAGTCGCACCAACTGAGCAACTTTCACTTTCACTTTCTCCGTGAAATCCTGATTCCACTGTTGGTTTCTTATTCTCTTCCCAATTGTTTACCACTTTTCAGAATACAATACATTTTATTTATATGCTATTTTTCTAAATTGGCCATCTCCTTCTGGTGGAAAAATATAAATTCCTGGAGGGCAGGAATCTTTGTTTATTTGTTCATTAACATATCTTTATAGTAATGCCTGGTATAAT
Organism: Aepyceros melampus; assembly: GCA_006408695.1. Taxonomy (NCBI): domain Eukaryota; kingdom Metazoa; phylum Chordata; class Mammalia; order Artiodactyla; family Bovidae; genus Aepyceros; species Aepyceros melampus. The sequence continues at coordinate 5,252 of SJXQ01010219.1, read as the reverse complement.
GTATACTTCAACATTCGTTCAATGAATTGTTCTCCAGCCACACTAGCCTCTTTTTTGTGCCTCTGACCCTAACTCTAACTCACCAAGCATGTTTTCACACCATTATGTATTTTCCTGTAACAACTTGCCCACAGATGTTCCTATAACCACCATCCTTACTAAGTTCACTTCTCTGCTCACCTCATGAGCCAAGGCTTACTTTTCTTCATGACACTTAGCATTTGATCATAGCTTTTCTGAGTATGTTTTGTTTCTCTGATTTGTTATTGTTGTTGTTTTTACTTTGCTTTAGTTTAGTTTTGCTTTCTTCTGTTTTCTTTTTTCAACATTTCTTTCTTATACTCTTTTAATTGCTGCTAAAGAAGTAAACCAGCCATGACTGTTTTAATTTTTGCCATATAATGTCATCTTTCAATAGATGGGGGCAATGGCATTAAATATCCTAAGACTGGATCCCTGGTTTCATGACTTTACCACTTAGTGGTACCATAAGCTCCATGACCTTGGCCTGGCACATTAACACTTCCAGAATTTCATTATTCATCTTCAGAAGGAGAATGGCAATTGATATAACTTCTTGACTGTTGATAGGCTTCCATTTAGATAATGCATAATAGGGCTCAGCAGAACACTTGACAGTGATGCTAAATGGATGATTATCATGATCATTGACTGTGTGCTATCAGAATTGAGCATCAAGAGATCTAGGCTTCTTCCTAGTCTCTGTTGCTTAAAAATAGTTTGCAATTTCCACGAAGTTACCTTAAAGCACACTGTGCTTTAGATTCTGCTTAGTCCAAAAGAATAATAATACCTGTCAATATTGTTTCTCATAAGTAGTTTAAGGAAAGTCTAAGTATTTAACTCATCTCAAACCCAGTATCACTTTTTTAATGGATAATGGTTGGTTGAAGTGCTTCCAGTGTCCAGACAAATTTCTAAACAACCCTAGGCAAGGATAATGAAAAATCCTCTTCTCTGTTGCTGAGAGGAACAGACATTAGCCCAGCCTAATGTCAGGTTCTGCCCAAAGAATCCTGAGCAAAAAAAAACTGAGAGGTCCAATTCAGGTGTCACTTGTACAGACAGTAACTGGGCAGATTGCAATGAAAATGCACTTAATGTCTTCCACTAGATAGACCACTCCTGGGTGAAGATAAGAATAACAGAAACTTTTGAAAAGGAGAATTTTATGGTAACTATTTTCCTCTCATATCCCCTATAAGAATTTTGAAAACTGGCTTCTCATATTTTTATTTTGCAGAGGATGTAATTTTTAGAATATTGTAGATATACCAGATAAATGTGTTTAGATATCTTTTTTCTAAATCTTTGTACTACAAGTATAGTTCACTCAGTTTATGAAAAATGTTCAGCATATGACTGAACAATTGGAAATCTAGTTCTCACTGAAAATTTTCAATTATTAATAGCATTATAGTTTATAAGTAAAAGTCTGACTTCATTTTTCAATTTCAGTAAATGTGTGAATGACACTCTATAGTATCTTCCTTCTGAATTCCAAATCTAATATTGCTCAGTGGATAATAAGATAGAAAGCAAAGTAGAAGAAGCCCACTTTTAAGTCTAAAATTTATCTCCCATGTTTCAGTAAGAAATGCACTATTGTTGTGTTCTATAATTTCCACTTGTTTATCTTCCATTTCTTTGCTGAGATTTTCAAGTTTTCATTTGTTTAAAGAGAATTTGTAACTACTTGATAATTACTTTTATGATGGTCACTTCAAACTTCTTGTCATTATTTCAACATTATTCACATCAGTGTTGGCATCTGTAGAATGTCTTTTATTATTCAGCTGTGATTTTCTTAATTCTGGGTACTGTGATCTCTATCATATCCTGGGCATTTTGAATACCACATTCTAAGACTCTGGACCCTATTCATCTGTATTTTTGTATGATTCTTGGGTGCAACACACACTGATGTGGGCTGTACCTTCAGATTCCTGCTCTGATTCCACCCTAAAAATGGATTGCTGACTCACGCTGCCTCAGTGGTAGCAACCACCCACCTCAGCCCTGGGTACCATCCCAGTCAATGAGAGGCACCAATTCACAATCCTTCTGTAGCCTCAGAAAGGGAGTATAAACTCAGTTCTCCTCTAGGCAAGGCTGACCTCAGGGAAGGGGGAAGGGAATGGCAGATGGAATAATTTGTGAAGAAAATAATCAGGATTACATTAATGGAGGCAGAAGTAGTATTTGACAAAATCCAGGAGTCATTCATAATAAAATCTCTCTCAACACACTGGTAATAGGGGATAATTACCCCCAACTTAACAGACTCAAGGGTAGGTGCAGAGATCAGCAAAGTTTGTAAGATTCAATGATGAATGTAGGCACTCACCAGAGGTAACAACTTGGAGAAACAATCCCAGATGGCACAGTCCAAAACCAAAAATAGAAAGAAGTGATTGACAGCTCAGGGTTGTGAAGCCTGTTGCCTTCAGTCTCTCCATCTTCCCTCTCCTTTCTCCCCTGGGTAGCTCCCTCCCAGACTGTCCAAACTCCCTTCTCCTGTGCCCCAAGGACCAGCACTTCAAATCCAATCTGCAGGCCTTCCTCCCCTCCCTGCCTTCGTTCCTCCAGTACCCAGTGAAGACTGTGGAGAGAAGAGGGAGTGGGGGGATGGAAGGCCAGGGCTTTGCTACCTCACTGGGGATCCAGCACTCTGTCAAGTCAAGACAGACCTCAGGGATGGCCCAGGAGGCTGTGAGAGGGAGGTGAGTTGTGGTGGGGCTCAGGAAGGAGGGAGGAAGATGAAGACAGGAAGGGTGGAGGAAGGAGAGAGATGAGACATAGGGGTGTAGAAACGA
>SJXQ01010218.1:162569-180004 GCA_006408695.1 Aepyceros melampus | reverse complement strand
TTGTTTCTTTTGCATTTATTTCTGCCCTAATTTTTAAGATTTCTTTCCTTCTACTAACTCTGGGGTTCTCCATTTCTTCTTTTTCTAGTTGCTTTTGGTGTAGAGTTAGGTTATTTACTTAACTATTTTCTTGTTTCTTGAAGTTTGGCTGTATTGCTATGAACTTTCCACTTAACACTGCTTTTACAGTGTCCCATAGGTTTTGGGTTGTTGTGATTTCATTTTCATTTGTTTCTATGCATATTTTGATTCCTTTTCTTATTTCTTCTGTGATTTGTTGGTTATTCAGAAGTGTGTTGTTCAGCCTCCATATGTTGGAATTTTAAATAGTTTTTCTCCTGCAATTGAGATCCAATCTTAATGCATTAGGGTCAGAAAAGATGCTTGGAATGATTTCATTTTTTTTTTTAATTTACCAAGGCTAGATTTATGGCCCAGGATGTGATCTATCCTGGAGAAGTTTCCGTGAGCACTTGAGAAAAAGGTGGAATTCATTATTTTGGGGTAAAATGTCCTATAGATATCAATTAGGTCTAACTGGTCTATTGTATCATTTAAAGTTTGTGTTTCCTTGTTAATTTTCTGTTTAGTTGATCTGCCCATAGGTGTGAGTAGGGTATTAAAGTCTCCCACTATTATTGTGTTATTGTTAATTTCCCCTTTCATACTTGTTAGAATTTGTCTTACATATTGCGGTGCTCCTATGTTGAGTGCATATATATTTATAATTGTTATATCTTCTTCTTGGATTGATCCTTTGATCATTATGTAGTGGCCTTCTTTGTCTCTTTTCACAGCCTTTGTTTTGAAGTCTATTTTGTCTGATATGAGTATTGCCACTCCTGCTTTCTTTGGTCTCTATTTGCATGGAATATCTTTTTCTAGCCCTTTACTTTCAGTCTGTATTTGTCCCTTGTTTTGAGGCAGGTCTCTTGTAAACAAGATATATAAGGGTCTTGTTTTTGTATCCATTCAGACAGTCTTTGTCTTTTGGTTGGGGCATTCAACCCATTTACATTTAAGTAATTAAAGTATGATACCATTGTCATCTATTGTTTTGGGTTTGACTTTATACACTCTTTTTGTGTTTCTTGTCTAGAGAAGATTCTTTAGCATTTGTTGTAGAGCTGGTTTGGTGGTGCTGAATTCTCTCAGCTTTTGCTTGTCTGTAAAGCTTTTGATTTCCCCTTCATATTTGAATGAGATCCTTGCTGGGTGCAGTAATCTGGGCTGTAGGTTATTTTCTTTCATCACTTTAAGTACGTCTTGCCATTCCCTCCTGGCTTGAAGAGTTTCTATTGAAAGATCAGCTGTTATCCTTATGGGAATCCCCTTCTGAGTTATTTGTTGTTTTTCCCTTGCTGCTTTTAATATTTGTTCTTTGTGTTTGATCTTTGTTAATTTGATTAATATGTGTCTTGGGGTGTTTTGCCTTGGGTTTATCCTGTTTGGGACTCTCTGGGTTTCTTGGACTTGGGTGACTATTTCCTTCCCCATTTTAGGCAAGTTTTCAACTATTATCTCCTCAAGTATTTTCTCATGGTCTTTTGCTTTGTCTTCTTCTTCTGGGACTCCTATAATTTGAATGTTGGAGCGTTTCATATTGTCCTGGAGGTCTCTGAGACTGTCCTCATTCCTTTAATTCATTTTTCTTTTTTCCTCTGATTCATTTATTTCTACCATTCTATCTTCTATTTCACTAATCCTATCTTCTGCCTCCGTTATTCTACTATTTGTTGCCTCCAGAGTGTTTCTGATCTTATTTGTTGCATTATTCATTATATAGTGAATTTTTTTATTTCTTCTAGGTCCTTGTTAAACCTTTCTTGCATCTTCTCAATCTTTGTCTCCGGGCTATTTATCTGTGATTTCATTTTGATTTCAAGATTTTGGATCATTTTTACTATCAATATTCGGAATTCTTTCTCAGGTAGATTCCCTATCTCTTCCTCTTTTGTTTGGTTTGGTGGGCATTTATCCTGTTCCTTTACCTGCTCAGTATTTCTCTATCTCTTCATCTTGGTTATATTGCTGTGTTTGGGGGTCTTTCTGTGTTCTGGCAGTTTGTGGGGTTCTCTTTATTATGGAGTTTCCTAGCTGTGGGGAGGGTTGCTATCAGTGGCTTGTCAAGGTTTCTTGGTTATGGAAGCTTGTGTAGGAGTTCTGGTGGGTGGAGCTGGATTTCTTCTCTCTGGAGTGCAATGAAGTGTCAAGTAATGAGTTATGAGACATCAATGGTTTTGGAGTAACTTGAGCTGCCTGTATATTGAAGCTCAGAGGTGTGTTCCTGTGTTGCTGGAGAATTTGTGTGAAATGACTTGCTCTGGAACTTGTTGGCCCTCGGGTGGTGCTTGGTTTCAGTGTAGGTATGGAGGCGTTTGATGAGCTCCTATCAATTAATGTTCCCTGGAGTCAAGAGTTCTCTGATGTTCTCAGGATTTGGACTTAAGCCTCTTGCTTCTGGTTTTGAGTTTTATTTTTACAGTAGCCTCAAGACTTCTCCATCTATGCAGTACCAATGATAAAACACCTAGGTTAAAGATGAAAAGTTTCTCCACATTGAGGGACACCCAGAGAGGTTCACAGAGTTACATGGAGAAGAGAAGAGGGAGGGGGGAGTTGGAGGTGACTGGAATGAGATGAGGTGGGATCAAAAGATGAGAGAGCAAGCTAGCCAGTAATCACTTCCTTATGTGTGCTCCACAGTCTGGACCACTCAGAGATGTTCATGGAGTTATACAGAGAAGAGGAGGAAGAGGAAGGAGACAGAGGTGGCCAGGAGGATAAAAGAGGGAAATAAAAAGGAGAGATACAGATCTAGCCAATAACCAGTTCCCTAAGTGTTCTCCACTGTCTGGGACACACAGAGATTCACAGAATTGGGTAGAGAAGAGAAGGGGAAGGGAGGAGACAGAGGCAACCTGGTGGAGAAAAAGGAGAGTCCAAAGGAAGAGAGAGTGGTCAAGCCAGTAATCTCACTCTCAAGTAAAAATGGATACTGAAGAATGGGTTTTTAAAGGTACAAAATTGATAAAAAATACCAAAAAGCAAAGATTAAAAATCTAGGAAGAGGTTGGATTTTCAAAAATACAATATTAAAGAAAGGAAGAAGAAGAAGAAAAAAACAAAGTCACAAGAATTATTTTAAAAACAACAATAACAACCACAAATATATATATATGGAGTTTGCTTTAAAAATAGGGTCTTTTTTTTAAAGTAATAGTAGGTTATAAAAATAAAAATTAAAAGATAAATAGAGGACTTAAAAATTAAAAATGTTTAAAAAAAAGAAGAAAAAGAAAGAAAAAGATTGATCATAAAAATAGTAAAGAAATATCTGGGACTTTGGTGTTGTTGTGGGCAGTGTGGGGTCAGTTCATTTTCGGATAGTTCCTTGGTCCGGCTTATATTTCTCAAGATCTATAGGCCCCTTCCTATGTAGTCGGTACTAACGACAGGGTTTTAATCTATTGCGCCTGTCACTTCCAAGGCGGTTCCCTTTGTTTTAGCTTCTTCTGTTTGCTGATCTCTTCAGTGTCTGATTTCCTCCCTGACACAAATGGGGCAGTGGTGGACACTTTTTTTTTTTTAGGCTCACTTGTTCAGTCATGCTGTGGGGAGGGAGGGATGCTGCAAACAAATAACACTAGTGTGTGCTCGCAGTGTCTCAGCCACGCTGTGCCTGCCCCTGCTCACAGGTACACCACTCAGGCTCTAGGTTGCTCTGCCAGAAACCGTCTGAGGCCAGCCCTGGGCTGCATGCACCTCCCTGGTCTAAACCTCTCAGGCTCAGGCACCGAGGTAGTCCTCAGAGGCGCAGATTTGGTTGGGCCTGCATTTTGTGCCCTTCCCAGGTCCAAGTAGCCCAGGTGTTTGGCGAGAATGGTTGCTCCGACTTATCGCCTTTCCCATCCCTGCCGCTCAGTTTTCTGGGAGTACAACTGGCATACCTTCTCCAGTGGATGATGACTGCCCAGAACCCCAAGAAGTCTTAGTTAGCAAAGAAGCTTGCTTGCAGTTTGGTAATGTCCCTCTGGGGCTGCAATTTCCCCCTTCCAGCCCTTCCAGCTCTGGCTGCCTGTCACCAGGGGGGATGGTCTGCAGCCGGCTAATTCTGTTCCATCCTTTGTTCTGTACGTGGGCCTGGCGGTGTCTTATGTTAGAGCTTTTTGAGTGGTAGCTATCCCACAGTCTGGTTTGTTAGCCCAAGTTAGTTTGCTCTGGTTAGGCTCAGGGCATTCTGGCCCGATTCTTAAAAAGCACTGTAGCCCGTGCCTCCCTGCCCAGCCGCCCCCTTGCTAGTGGCAGATGTAGGCATCCGTGCTGCTTCTCCACTGGGGGAGTTCCCATTGGGCTCGTAATCTGTTGGGTTTAATTATTTATTTATTTCTCCTCCTTGTTATGTTGCCCTCTGTGCTTCCAAGGCTCACCACAGACTCAGCAGCGAGAGCGTTTCCTGGTGTTTGGAAACTTCTCTCTTTTTAAGACTCCCTTCCCAGGATGGAGCTCCCTACCTCTTTCATCTCTTTTTTCATCTTTTATATTTTTTCCTACCTGTTTTTGAAGACAATGATCTACTTTTCTGGGTGCCTGATGTCCTCTTCTGGCATTCAGAAGTTGTTCTGTGGAATTTACTCAGCACTGAAATGTTCTTTTGATGAATTTGTGAGGGAGAAAGTTATCTCTCTGTCCTATTCCTCCACCATCTTAGGACCGCCCCCTCCATTTGGCTTCTGATCCCTACCTGAGAACTTGTATAGGTTCTATTTCATCTTTCTCTCTCATGTTTACTTACTTTTGGTTTCTCCCTAATAAAATATAGATCATTCATATTTTAAAAATTTTATTTATGAAGTAATATGGTTGTTAAAGTTAAGTTAGAAAGTTAAGTCGCTCAGTCATGTCCAACTCTTTGTGACCCCGTGGACTGCAGCCCACCAGGCTTCTCTGTCCATGGGATTCTCCAGGCAAGAATGCTGGAGTGGGTTGCCATTTCCTTCTCCAGGGGATCTTCCTGACTCAGGGATCAAACCCAGGTCTCCTGCATTGCAAGCTGACTCTTTAACCTCTGAGCCACCTTCTATTTCATCTTTCTCTCTCATGTTTACTTACTTTTGGTTTCTCCCTAATAAAATATAGATCATTCATATTTTAAAAATTTTATTTATGAAGTAATATGGTTGTTAAAGTTAAGTTAGAAAGTTAAGTCGCTCAGTCATGTCCAACTCTTTGTGACCCCGTGGACTGCAGCCCACCAGGCTTCTCTGTCCATGGGATTCTCCAGGCAAGAATACTGGAGTGGGTTGCCATTTCCTTCTCCAGGGGATCTTCCTGACTCAGGGATCAAACCCAGGTCTCCTGCATTGCAAGCTGACTCTTTAACCTCTGAGCCACCAGGGAAGCCCCATATATGGTTATGTGTACATAATTTCACCATGAAGAAAATGGACACAAGGTACTAAAAGATTTGGCATATTTCCTACATGAATAAATTAAAAGCATAAAAATATTGAAATAAAATATAATTCAGGAAGTATTGAATAAGAATTGAAATATAGAGTATAGTAAAAATTCTTTTTAGATACTGCAACTGTGGATTTGAAACAATATGGTAAACTGAGCATATCAGATCTGAAATAATACTTCCAGAATGGCAGCAAATATATCATTTACATGTTTTCTTGCTATTCATAAAACACTTAGTCAATATGAAGTGTATACTGAATGAGTTTAGCTACACAGGAAAGCTTTAAACTTTATCTCCTTGAGAAATCAAAACCAGAAAATGTCAAGATTAATTTTTGTGTCTCAATCTACCTTAAAGAAACTTTTGGCATTGAAACCACATCACCTTGAACACATGTATCCAGCAGAGCTTCTAAGATGGTAAGAGAGGTTGTTAAGGATGTGTTAAGCCTCTTTGAGAGCTGTTTTATTCCTTAAAAGTATAAACATCAATTCCATCTAAAGAACTCCTGTGATGATACTGACATTTATTTAAAAGCTTTTATGACTTTTCTTAGACTGCTTCCAAGCTTGAAACCAAAACCGTCCATTAGACATTATCACAATATCTCCTAATCTGATCTCTTGTGTTTCCTCTATATGATAGTATCATTGGCAAAGGGTTAAAATTATCTGGTATTCTTACCACATATAGTGAGGAAGTGACTCGTTATCCATTCCTTATTGAATTAGCACAACATTCACTTAGATATGAAGCTAAAGAATTATATTTGGAATTTCTGATTTTCTCTCTCAGTCCAATCAAGCTTTTAAGTTGTAGGCTGTGAAGGGCAGCAGAGTCATAACTATGTATCTGTTCCATGAAATCAAGCCATGTGCCTTATTGTTTCACATCTATGCTTTTCGTGTGTAATACAGTGCTTGCAACCATAAAAAAAGAACTAAACAAATAATTATTGGATAAGTAAATGACTGAAACCTCATTCAACCAGCTACAATGACCTAACTAAATGAGACTTCATGAAGCATCTGGCTTATACTTCAGGCAATAAATTTGCTAGACTGAAAAATTGTAACTAAGAATGTAAAAGGAACACTTTTTCTCTAAGGCTTTCCTTCTTTCCCACTGACTCTTACTAATCTTTCAAGGCCTTTCAGTGTGTCTTCCTCTCCAGGAATCTGTTTTCCCTTTCTTTAGGCTAGGCTAAGAGCTGATCTCCTATATGAATATAACTCATGGTGTAACAAGGAATTAAAATCAAATCATCCAAACACTGAAGATTAAACTCAGAAGGTCCCAGTGCTGATGGGCTGAAAGACCACCCTGTGGGTGATATAAAGCCATTGAAAGGATTTTTCAAGTAGAAGCATTGACATATTTTAATTGAAGATGAATCATTTTGAAAAATGGTGATGGTGGGGATGAGGAACAAGATTGGATACAGAGATTATCTCAAGAGCCTAGGTAAAAGATGACAAGTGCCTGAATAGAACAGAGGTGAGGCGAGAAAACAGATTGAATAACTATCTAGAGGATAAAATCAACAGGACTTGATATTGGTTTACATATAGGGAAGAGATATGAATCATTCTTATTCATTAATTGAAGTATTTATTGACTATATCCTATATTCCAGGTACTGTATTTAGGTAGGGGAGACAGGATGAAAAATGGGTATGACTAATACCCTCAGGGGGGATTAGTCTAGTGAAGGAGATCTTAGTGGTGATATGAACCAGAGAGTGGATTTGATGACTTCTAAGTTCCTGGCTTAGAATGGATAGATGATAGTGCCATTAACTGTAAAAGAAAACACAGGAGGAGGAGGGAGGAAAGCAAGATATAAAATATGAAGAAATCAAGGCAACTTGTTAGTAATGTAATATAAATTACTAATAAGATGACAGAATCTCATTTCTTTAAAATTAGTGTTTGAGACTAAATAATTTCCTAAAGCTAACCTTTTGTTATTCTATATTCTTTTTCTGTTTTTTTTTTACTTTTTATTTTATATTGAAGTATAACTGATTATCAATATTGTGTTAGTTTCAGCTGCCCAACAAAGTGATTCAGTTATACACATGCATGTACCCAATCTCAAGTTCTCCCAACTAGGTTGTCACATAATATTAAGTAGAGTTCTCTGTGCTATACAGTAGGTCTTTATTTGCAGGAAACATCAGCAACTAAAGCTTCTAATTAGCAGAAAAAATAATTTTTTATTTTTAAAACAACTCAGTTTCTTAAATAGAATAATTTCTAGGAAAGTCATCTTAAATATTGAGCTCCCTCTAGTAAACTTAAGTTGTGATCTGCCTTGCCAGATGTAGAGCTTCACAGCTTTAATTTTCAGAAATTAAACTTTTCTTTAGCTGCTTCTGAGCATGGAGGGAGCACAAAACAAAGAAGTGATTAAGGTGGAGTGCACTGAACATGACTGAGTATGGAAAGTGGGAACAAGTTCAGAAATTGAAATTAAAATTGATTTGCTAGGAAACAAGAGCACATGGGCAACAGCAAACAATAAAACAGAATGACCCTGAGGTGGCCTGTTGGTAGAGGGCTCTGAAATGTAGACTGAAAAATTCATACTTGGTTTAAATAAAAAGAAGTATTTCTCATAAAGTGGTGCTATCAAGAGAATGAAAGTGAAGGTGTTAGTCACTCAGTTGTGTCCAACTCTTTGTGACCCCATGAACTATAGCTCGCCAGGCTCCTCTGTTTATGGGATTCTCCAGGCAAGAATAACTGGAGTGAGTTGCCATGCCCTCTCCAGGGAATCTTCCCAATCCAGAGGTCAAGCCTCAGTCTCCTGAATTGCAGGCAGATTCTTTACTATCTAAGCCACCAGGGAGAATGACCTAAACATAATGTTTTTTTAAAAAGCAATTATCATGGCAATTTTATGGAGGATAGAGTACCATTAGAAAGAGTGGAGGCAGGGACACCAAGGCTGTGATATGAGCAATTACATGACCTGACAATACAACAGAGACAGGTTCAGTGACTCATTCCACACAGGAAATATCAGCTGGAAAAAAAAAAAAAAAAGGTAACTTTTTCCAGAAGAGTGCTTTCCTTTTACAGGATTGCTGTGAGGTTATTTGGGAAATGTCACACTTCAGAAATGAATAGGAAAATCTTGGCATGTTGCAATTAACATGAACAATTTCAGCGATCTCAGCTCTAGGAAGCGGCACACTTTGGAGGGAGGAACAAATGATAAACCTTAGATCTGAAAGTACTGGGAGTATAAAAGACTTAGTAAGATCAGCTGGAATGACGTCACTTTAGCTGCATATGTGTTGCGGAATCATCAGAAAATTATGATTACATTATTGACTCAGTCATTTATTGCATCAAGAAATGCTAGGTTTTCCAGATTACTAACAAACGACATGGGAACAAAAGGACAAAACATGCTCTATAAATGATAATATATACTTCAATGGCAAAATGTCAAGACACTGAAGTTTATGAGGTTAAGTCAAAGCAAATTTCTCATTTTGTTCAATTATGCTTGTTGAAAAATAAATGGTGTTCTGGAGCAAACATATTTTTTCAAAAATATGCATAAAGTCAATTTAAATATGATTTGGGTGCTCAGTGTTAAAATTACTGTAGTCAGAAAAGTTTCCTTTTACAAATGTAAACACTTCCTTAATGGCACACAAGATAGTATAGATGATTTACAAAGTATCTCCATGGATTCTGGTTAGCGTTTTTAGAACAAGAGCAAATAAAGCCATGTTGACATTAGCTGTGTTGTTAATGATACAAACAAGGCAGAAGAAAAAAGTTCTGTTGGCCTCAACCCAGACAGATTCTCTGTTAGCCAAATTTATAAAGTGTACAACAGATGGAAAGATAATTTTTTTTTATTTTCAGTAATATGATCATATAAAAATATATGTTGTAGCAATAAGTAGAAAAATACCTGCTTCACGTGTATGTTTACACAATTATCACCTAGTATACAAAGTGTGACATGCAGAGATTTTAAAATGAAAGGATTCCAAGTAAACTAATAAATTCAAAATGTAATATAGACAAATATTCTCCTGTAACTATGAAGAAATATGTCATAATCACCCTGTTGGGTGCCTGGCATTATATCAAACAGTTCTGATACAGATACTAATCTTAAGACTATTTAATAAAGATATAAAAATACATTACTTAAACAGAACATAAAATATATAACTATAATCACACACTGGTGGAAGTGTTGGATCAAATGATGCTGGTAGACTAGAGCTGTGGCCGCCAAATGCCAAGGCTGGGCTGACTGCATAGTCATGTGGGAAACATTTTACAAGTCCAGATTCCATGGCCATGTCCTGGATTCAATAGGTCTGAAGAGGGACATGGAAATATGGAATTTTTAAAACTCCTCTTCATTTTTGTGTTCAGTCATGCCTGTGAGTCACAGGACTAGAGAACCTACTGAGTAAAGGCTTATTGGAAGAGGTGAGCCTTGGCTTACACAATAGTTTACCAAACACCGTCTACTGAATAGTAGCTATTTGCCAGGTACTAGGAACACAAAATCAAAAATAAACCAACTATTAGGGAAGTTGTGATAATTCATTTAAAAGTGGTATATACAAGATGTCAGGGAGCTCATGAAAGAAATATTTATATCAAGGAGGATGCTCAGAATCACTTTTATGGAAGGAGTGAGGCTGCAGTTAAAGCTTGTAAGACAGAGAGAAGGATTTAGAGAAAAGAGATAAAGGTAATAGAACAGCAAGTATGAGGACAGGAATATCAAAAGGAAAGCTTAGTTGAAAAGACATTTATTAAAATTAATATTTCTAAACATTCAAAAGTTTAAAGATACAAATGATTTAACCATTATTCATGTACATTTCCCAAATGAATACACATCCATTATCATAATGGAATAGTCCCCAGAATATATTATGCCATTTTTGTCTTTCCTATTGTTTTGAAAATACAGGGAATGAATGTTTTGAAAATACAGGGAATGAAAGATATAGTATCAGGATCTCAATCTGATATTTACCATTTAGTAAATATATGTCCTTGAGAAAAACATCTGCCCTTTCAAAGACTCAATTTCTGCTTTTCAAAAAATATTATTTCTTAGTTCTTTGGCCCATTGTTTGATTGGGTTGTTTATTTTTCTGGAATTGAGCTGCATAAGTTGTTTGTATATTTTTGAGATTAGTTGTTTGTCAGTTGCTTCATTTGCTATTATTTTCTCCCAATCCAAAGGCTGTCTTTTCACCTTGTTTATAGTTTCCTTTGTAGTGCAGAAGCTTTTAATTTTAATTAGGTCCCATTTGTTTATTTTTGCTTTTATTTCCAGTATTCTGGGAGGTGGGTCATAGAGAATCCTGCCATAATTTATATCAGAGAATGTTTTGCCTATGTTCTCCTCTAGGAGTTTTATAGTTTCTGGTCTTATGTTTAGATCTTTAATCCATTTTGAGTTTATTTTTGTGTGTGGTGTTAAATATACATTTCTCCAAAGAATATATACAGATGGCTGACAAACACATGAAAAGATGCTCAACATCACTCATTATCAGAGAAATGCAAATCAAGACCACAATGAGGTACCATTTCACACCAGTCAGAATGGCTGCGATCCAAAAGTCAACAAGCAATAAATGCTGGAGAGGGGGTGGAGAAAAGGGAACTCTCTTACACTGTTGGTGAGAATGCAAACTAGTACAGCCACTATGGAGAACAGTGTGGAGATTCCTTAAAAAACTGCAAATAGAAATGCCTTATGACCCAGCAATACCACTGCTGGGCATACACACTGAGGAAACCAGAACTGAAAGAGACACGTGTACCCCAATGCCATCACAGCAGTTTATAATAGCCAGGACATGGGAAAAAACCTAGATGTCCATCAGCAGATGAATGGATAAGAAAGCTGTGGTACATATACACAATGGAGTATTACTCAGCCATTAAAAAGAATACATTTGAATCAGTTCTAATGAGGTGGATGAAACTGGAGCTGATTATACAGAGTGAAGTAAGCCAGAAAGAAAAAATACCAGTACAGTATACAAACACATATATATGGAATTTAGAAAGATGGTAATGATAAACCTGTACGCAAGACAGCAAAAGAGAAACAGATGTATAGAATGGACTTTTGGACTCTGAGGGAGAGGGAGAGAGTGGGATGATCTGGGAGAATGGCATTGAAACATGTACACTATCATGTAAGAAACGAATCACCAGTCTATGTTCGATACAGGATACAGGATGCTTGGGGCTGGTGCAATGGGATGATCCAGAGAGATGATATGGGGAGGGAGGAAGGAGGGGCGTTCAGGATTGGGAACTCATGTACACCTGTGGTGGATTCATGTCAATGTATGGCAAAACCAATACAGTATTGTAAAGTAAAATTAAATTAAAATTAAAATTAAAAAATTTACTTCATGGTTTTTATTAGAATTTAAGTGAAAATTGCACTGATTATTTTCCTCTCCAGGGCCACTTCCATTCCCGATCTCAGCATATGGTGCTACCAATTGTCCACAGCAGAAACTTCACTTATTGTTGACTATTCACCCAAGGCCACCAGCCCCAAGAGGCACTTTTGTGTAATTTAGGAAAGCCTCCTCCTTCCTCCTGGCAGACACAGGCCTTGCCAGGGAAAACACTCAGGTGAGCTGGGCTCAAATTAGTCTTCAGCATTCACTCATTTCCTGAGCAGTTACCTTGTGCAAGGCAACACCTGCAGAACTGAGGACAGAATTTCTGTTTTCCTTTGCCTCAATGTCATATTGCACCACTCCTCCAAGTACTACTATTATTGTTTTTCTTTTTTAAAAAATTAATCTATTTATTTTAATTGGAGGCTAATACTTTACAATGTTGTAGTGGGTTTTGCCATACACTGACATGAATCAACCATGTGTGTACATGTGTTCCCCATCCTAAAACCCCTCCCACCTCCCTCCTCATCCCATCCCTCAGGGTCCTTGGAACCTGTATACTTCTTGCCATGCCCCAAAGCTCCTCTTCTTCAAACTACTCATCCCTATAACACGGATGATTTTTAGCAGCCTCTTCACTATATTTGGTATAACTTCCTTCATAATCTAATATGCAGCAAGAATTAAACTTTTCAAAGACAAGTATCAATCACCTATCAATGTCTCTACTGAAAACCCAGCCTGGCAATGGCTTTCTATTGCCCTAGAAAAAAGTATATAGCATACTTCATAGGTACCACTTCACAGAAATACAAAGTCTTTCATGAGTGATTAGTTCTCTTCTTACTTCTCTGGACTCCTTTATCTCCACTCCACACCGATTGCAGTGCTTCATGAAAACTGTTCTGATTCCTCTGCTTCTTTGTGGATACTGTTTGTTTTCTGGGACTTTCAATCACCTCTTTTATAAAAAAACATACACTGAAATACAATTGATACACAATATTATTTTAGTTTCAAATATACTACATAGTGGCTTGGTATTTACATACATAAATGAAATGATCAGCACAATAAGTCTAGAAACCATGCATCCTCATATAAAGTTATTACAATCTTACTGATTAAATTTCTGACACTGTATATTATATCCCATGGCTTATTTATAACTGGAGGTTTGTAACCCTTAATCTCCTTCATCTATTTTGCCCACTCCTACTCTGGCAACCACCACCCTATATCTATGAGCCTGTTTTCATTTGTTTGGTTTGTTTTTTAGATTCCACATATGAGATGATGCAATACTTGTTTTTCACTGTCTGACTTATTTCACTTAGCATAATATCTGCTAGGTTCATCCATATTATTACAAATGGCAAGATTTCACTTATTTTTAATGTCTGAGTGGTAGTTATATATATACAGTGTACTATGCTTAGTCATTCAATCTGTCTGACTCTTTGCAACCCCATGGAATCTAGCCCGCCAGGCTCCTCTGTCCATGAGTATTCTCTAGGCGAGAATACTGGAGAAGGTAGCCATGCTCTCCTCCAGGGGATCTTCCCAACCCAGGGATTGAACCCAGGTATCCCACATTGCAGGTGGACTTTTTTTTATCATCTGAGCCACCAGGGAAGTCCAAGAATACTGCAGTGGGTAGCCTTTCCCTTCTCCAGTGGATTTGCCCACTCCAGGGATTGAACCCAGGTATCCCACATTGCAGGTGGATTTTTTACCATCTGAGCCACCAGAGGAGCCCAAGAATACTGGAATGGGTAGCCTATCCCTACTCGAGGGGAACTTCCCAACCCAGGAATCGACCCAGGGTCTCCTCCATTGCAGGCAGAATCTTGACCAGTTGAGCTACCCAGGAAGATATATATATATATATATATATATATATATATATATATACACTTTATCCAGCTGTCTATTGATAGATATGTAGGTTGCTTCCATATCTTGACAATTATAAATAATGCTGCTGCTGCTGCTAAGTTGCTTCAGTCGTGTCCGACTCTGTTCAACCCCATAGATGGCAGCGCACCAGGCTCCTCCATCCCTGTGGTTCTCCAGGCAAGAATACTGGAGTGGGTTGCCATTTTCTTCTCCAAAATAATGCTGCACATTCAAATATATATTTTTGAACTTGTGTTTCATTTTCCTTGAGTAAACACCCAGAAGTAAAATTGCTGGATCCTATGATATTTCTGCTTTTAACTTTTTGAGGAAACGCCATACTGTTACCCATACAGTTGCATCAACTTACAATCTCACCAACAGTGCACAAATGTTTCCTCTTCATCCTTTTTCATTATCATCAATGTCTATTATTTTATGACAGCTATTCTGCCAGGTGTTAAATGATATCTCATTGTGACTTTGACTTGCAATTGCTTGATTATTGGTCATTTTTAGCATCTTTTCATGTGTTAGATGCCCATCTGTATGTCTCCTTTTGGGTAATGTCTTTAAGGTCCTCTTCATTTTCTAATCAGATTGTTTGTTTTGATGGTGAGTTCTATGAGTTACATATATATATATATATATATATATATATATATAATATTAAACTTTTATTTGTAAATATTTTCTCTCATTCGTTAGGTGGCCATTTCTTGACAGTTTTGTTGACAGTTTCCTTTGCTGTGAAAAAGCTTTTAAGTTTGATGTATTCCCACTTAGTTTTGTTTTAGTTTCCCATGCCTAGGGAAGATAGATTTAAAAATATATACATTACTAAGACCAATATCAAAGCATAATGCCTATGTCTTTTTTCTGGGAATAGTATGGTTTTACATCTTATATTTAGTTTTTAACCATTTTGGGTTTGGTTTTGGACATAGTGTGAGAAAGTATCCCAGTTTGATAATTTTGCATTTAGTAGTTTAGCTTTTCCAACACTATTTATTGAAGAGGCTTTTTTTTAAATTAATTTTTATTTTTTAGTTTGTTTTGCTTTACAATACTGTATTCATTTTGCCGTACATTGACATGAATCAGCCATGAGTGTACATGAACTCCCAATCCCGACCCCCACCTCCCCGCTCCCGCCCCACACCTTCTCTCTGAATTATCCCTGTGCATCAGTCCCAAGCATCCTGCATCCTGCATCGAACCTAGACTGGCGATTCGTTTCACTTAGGATATCATACATGTTACACTGCCACTCTGCCAAATCATCCCACCCTTTCTCTCTCCCACAGAGTCCAAAAGGCTGTTCTATACATCTCTGTCTCTTTTGCTGTCTTGTGTACAGGTTCTTGCCTCCTTTGCTGCAAATTAATTGACCATATAAGTGTCGATTTATTTCTCAGCTTCCTATTCTGTTCTATTGATCTTTGTGTCTCATTTTGTACCAGTACAATACTGTTTTGATTTCTGTAGTTTTGTAGTAGTTTGCAAGCAGGGAGCATGATGTCACCAGCTTTGTTCTTTCTCAATATTCCTTAATTTGAGTCTTTTGTGGTTCCTACAAATTTTAGGATCATTCAGTCTGTGAAAAATAATTTTGGTATCTTGATAGGAATTACATAGATTGCTTTGAGTACTATGGTCATTCTAACAATATTAATTCTTCCAAACATGAGCTAAGTACATTTTGCCATATTTGTATAATCTTCAGTTTTTTTCATCGGTGTCTTATAGTTTTCATAATACAACTCTTTTAACTCCTTTAGGTTTTTCCTAGGTATTTTATTCTTTTTAATACAATTTTAAATGTTATTGCTTTCTTCATTTCTCTATCTGATAGATTGTTATTAGTATTCAGAAACACAACAGATTTCTGTATATGAGTTTTGTATTATGTAATTTCACTGAATTAATGTAATAATTTTAACAGATTTTTGGTAGAAGCTATAGGATTTTTTGTATATAGTATCATGTCACTTTCAAACAGTGACAGTTTTGTTTCTCTCTTTCCAAGCTGGATTTCTGTTATTGGTTTTTCATATTTGATGCTATAGCTAGAACTTGAAATACAACATGGAATAAAGTAGAACAAAAAACCAGCTACAGACTAAAAGAAAATATTTGCAGATGTGACTGACAAGGACTTGATTGCCAATATATATTAGCAGTTCATATGATTCAACAACAAAAGAACAAACAACTCAACTGGTCATAGTAATTTCTTATGATCTTTAGAATTTCTGTGGTGCTGGTTGTAACTTTTCCTTCCTTGATGATTTTATGTATTTAGGCCTTTCTTTCTTTTTTTTTTTTTCTGGATGAGTCTGGCTAAAGTTTTCTCAGTTTTGTTTATCTTTCAAAAAACTGTTTTTAGTTTCATTGTTTTTTCCCCCTATTGTTTTCAACTTCTTTTCAAACTGATTTATTATTTTCTGTCTTCCACTAACTTTAGGATTTATTTGTTCTTCTTTTTCTTGTTCTTTTAAATGTAAGGTCAAATGGTTTATTTAGGATTTTTCTTGTTTCCTGGAGTAGACTTATTTCTGTGACTGTCATTCATAGAACTGTTTCTTGTGCATTCCATAAGTTTTGAAAGAGGTATTTCTTTTTCACTTATGTCAAGATATATTTTTTGTTTCCTCTGATTGCTTTAGTGACCTCTGATTTCTGATTTAGTGACCTCTGATTTCTTTAGTTGTTTACTAGCATGTTGTTTAGACTCTATGTGCTTGAAATTTTTTCTAGTTTTTTTCTTGGAGGTGATTTTAAGTTTCACATATTTGTGGTAAAAAACGACACTTGATTTCAGTTTTCTAAAATTTATTGAGACATGTTTTGTGACTTAGTATGTGATTATTCTGGAAAATGTTCCATGTGCACTTAAGAGGAATGTATATTTTGTTTTAGGATGGAATGTTTGTAGCTATCTGTTAAGTCTACTGATCTAATATGTCATTTAAGGTCACTGCTTCATTATTGATTTTCTGTCTGGATGATCTATCCATTGATGGAAGTGTGGTGTTAGAGTCTCTTCAGTTCAGTCCAGTTCAGTCAGTCAGTCATGTACGACTCTTTGCGATCCCATAAATCGCAGCACGCCAGGCCTCCCTGTCCATCACCAACTCCCGGAGTTCACTCAAACTCATGTCCATCGAGTCGGTGATGCCATCCAGCCATCTCATCCTCTGTCATCCCCTTCTCCTCCTGCCCCCAATCCCTCCCAGCATCAGAGTCTTTTCCAATGAGTCAACTCTCTTTACATGAAGTGGCCAAAGTATTGGATTTTCAGCTTTAGCATCAGTCCTTCCAAAGAACACCCAGGACTGATCTTTAGAATGGACTGGTTGGATCTCCTTGCAGTCCAAGGGACTCTCAAGAGTCTTCTCCAACACCACAGTTCAAAAGCTTCAACTATTCAGTGTTCAGCTTTCTTCACAGTCCAACTCTCACATCCATACATGACCACTGGAAAAACCACAGCCTTGACTAAATGGACGTTTGTTGGCAAAGTAATGTCTCTGCTTTTTAACATGCTATCTAGGTTGGTCATAACTTTTCTTCCAAGGAGTAAGCATCTTTTAATTTCATGGCTGCAATCACCATCTGCAGTGATTTTGGAGCCC
>SJXQ01010218.1:0-161938 GCA_006408695.1 Aepyceros melampus | reverse complement strand
AGCTCCTGGTCTTGTCTTTGTTGACTGTATAGAGCTTCTCCGTCTTTGGCTGCAAAGAATATAATCAATCTGATTTTGGTGTTGACCATCTGGTGATGTCCATGTGCAGAGTCTTCTCTTGTGTTGTTGGACTCTTATTGTATTGTTATCAACTTCTCTCTTTAACATCTTCTGCTCTTTACCTTATACATTTAGGGACTCTTATGTTAGATGCATGAATTTACTTGGTGGCTCAGATGCTAAAGATCTACCTGTAACGCAGGATACCTGGATTTGATCCTTGGTCCAGGAAGATCCCCTGGAGAAAGGATTGGCTACCCACTCCATTATTCTTGCTTGGGAAATCCCATGAACAGAGGCGCCTGGTGGGCTACAGTTCATGGGATTGTGACGAATCAGACACAACTGAGCAACTAATACACACACATATTATATGCATATATGTTAATTAATGTTATATTCTCTTCTTGTATGCCTATCTTTATCATTTTCTATTACATGAAATAACTTTTTCCAGCTCCTCACTTTCAGTCTGTGTGTGTCTCTAGTTCTGAAGTAAGTTTCTTATAAGCAGCGTTTAGATGAATTCTGCTATTTTTTAAATCCAATCAGCCATTCCATGTCTTTTTTTCATGCACATAGTCCATTGACAGTGAAAGTGTATTTGTATGTACTTGTCATTTCCTTATTTTCTGGTTGTTTTGTATTTTTCCTTTGTTTTTATATTTTTCTTTTATTTTCTTCCCTTGTGATTTGATAATTTTCTTTAGTGGTATGTTTCTGTTCATTTCTTTAGGTTTTTGTGTATCTTTTGTAGGTTTTTGATTCATGGTTATGATGGAATTATAACAGGTATACCATACATTTTGACCTATAACTACTTGTTTTAAACTGATAGACATTTAAGATCAAACACATTGTACAAAGATATATATTTTTACTCTTCTCACCCCTCTTTTGCTTTTGATGTCATATTTCATATTCTCATATTTATCCCTTAATGGTTTCTTGTAATTATAGATTCCATATATATTTGCCTTTACTAGTGGGAATTCTCCTTTCCTATAAATTCTTCTTATTGTACCTCTTTGTTTCCCCTTAGATAGCCCCATTAACATTACTCTTAGGGTTGGTTTTGTGTTGATGAGCTCTTTTAGTTTTTGTTTTGTCTTAGAAGTTCTTGATTGCTCCTCCAATTATAAATGATAACCTTGCTGGGTAGAATGTCCCACATTACAAAATTTTCCCTTTCAGTACTTTATCTAAAGTTCTTGTGCAACTAACTTTTTACAAAATTTCCTTTGTGAAGTAGAGTTGATGCTGTGTTCATTTCTTCTGTACAGCAAAGTGATTATTATATACATACAGATATATGTTCTTTCTCTTATCTTTTCCATTGATAAAAATATTATAGGATACAGAATATATTTCTTGTGCTATACAGGAGAAGTTTGTTGTCCATCCATTCTATATTATAAATAACAGCTTGCATCTGCTAATGCCAGACTCCCAGTTCTTCCTTCCATCTCCCTCCCTTTGGAAATTACAAGCCTATGTATTTCCTTCTCTTTTATAGGTATGTTCATTTTTGTTATATTTTAATTCCACATGTAAATGCTATCAAATGGTATTTGTTTTTCTCTTTCTGATCACTTTAGTTTTCTTCCCATCGTGGCTGCAACAATTTAAATCCCCACCAACAATATAGGAAGGATTCCTTTCTCCACACCCTCCACAGCATTTGTTATTGGTAGATATTTTAATGATGGTCATTCCAACTCGTGTGAGGTGGTACCACATAGTAGTATTGATTTCCAATTCTCTAACAATTAGTAATGATGAGCATTTCTTCATGTTCCTATTGGCCATCTGTATATCTTCTTTGGAGAAACGTCTATTTAGGTCTTATGCCTATTTTTTTGACTGTTTTGTGTGTGTGTGTGTGTGTTTTGTTGTTGTTGTTGTTACCAAATTGTATGAGCTATTTGTATATTTTGGAAATCATAAGTTGTCTCTTTAGTTGTGGTTTCCTTTGCTATGCAAAAGCTGACAAGATAGATTAGGTCTATTTGTTTATTTTTACTTTCATTTATTTTCCCTTGGGAAAGTGACCTTAGAAAACATTACATGATTTATATCAGAGAATATTTTGCATATGTTCTCTTCTAGGAGCTTTATGTTTTCATGTCTTATATTTAAGTCTTAATCATTTTGAGTTTACTTTTGTATACAGTGAGAGGGTGTGCTCTAAATTCATTGGTTTGCATGCAGTTGTCCAACTTTCCCAGCACCACTTGTTAAAGAGACTATCTTTTCCCCATTGTATTCAGTCAGCCACAACGTTCATTTGGGTCATTCTGTAGCATATAACAGAAAAACTCGAATGAACTTTTTAGCCAGCACAATATGTTATTCCCTTCTTTGTCAAATAATTGACCATAAGTGTATGGCTGGACACTATTCTGTTTCATTGATCCATGTGTCTATTTTTGTGCCAGTATCATGCTGTTTTAATTATTCTAGATTTGTAGTTTTGTCTAAAGTCTGAGAGGATTATGCCTCCTGCTTTGTTCTTTTTCCTCAAGATTGCTTTGGCAATTCTGTGTCTTTATATGTTTCCATATACATTTTAGTATTATTTGTTCTAGTTCAGTGAAACTAGAGGTCTACTTTTCTGTGGAGGTCTCTTAACTATCAACAATTTTAAAAATTCTTTTTTCTTTATTCTGTTCAGTATCAGTGATTTCTACTACTCTGTCTTCCAGATTGCTGATCTGTTGGCATCATCTAATGTACTCTTTCTAGTTTATTGTTTATTTCACTTATTTTATTTTTCAGCTCTGTTTGGTTCTTTATATTTTCTACTTTTTGTTGAAATTCTCACTGTGTGCATTTATCTTCACATGAATTCACTGAGAATCTTTATGATCATTTATCTCCACTTTATTTAGTTGTTTTCTGTTCTGGATTGTTCCTTCATTTGGAACATACTCCTCCATCTCCTCATTCTGTTTAACTCTATAGGTTTATTTCAGTGTGTTAGGTTGGTTATATTACTCAATCTTGGAGAAGTTCTCTTATGTAGGAAACATCCTGTGAGGCTCAGCAGCACGGTTTTCTCTGGTCACCAACGTTACATGTTCTAGGGCNGGTCCGTCTAGTCAAGGCTATGGTTTTTCCAGTATGGATGTGAGAGTTGGACTGTAAAGAAGGCTGAGCGCCAAAGAATTGATGCTTTTGAACTGTGGTGTTGGAGAAGACTCTTAAGAGTCCCTTGGACTTCAAGGAGATCCAACCAGTCCATTCTGAAGGAGATCAGCCCTGGGATTTCTTTGGAAGGAATGATGCTGAAGCTGAAGCTCCAGTACTTTGGCCACCTCATGTGAAGAGTTGACTCATTGGAAAAGACTGTGATGCTGGGAGAGATTGGGGGCAGGAGGAGAAGGGGATGACAGAGGATGAGATGGCTGGATGGCATCACCGACTTGATGGATGTGAGTTTGAGTGAACTCCAGGAGTGGGTGATGGACAGGGAAGCCTGGTGTGCTGTGATTCATGGGGTCGCAAAGAATCAGACACGACTGAGTGACAGAACTGAACTGAATTGTGCCAAAAGTTGATATAAGGGAGCCAGGTTAAGTGGGGTGGACTGTATGCCTGGTCTAAATTTACACTGAGACATAGATTTTTGCAAGATTACTTTTAATAGCCTTGTGACCACCTCTTGGCCAACTCCTGACTTGTCTACTCTCTGGGCTATAGGTTCTGAATATCAGAAGACAATTGGGGCCATCACTGCACAATGTCTGCTCTCGCGAGCACCACCTCTTCCCTGCCACAGAAAGCCATTTCTGTCCCCGGTGACGCCCCTCAGGCCACAGTCGACAGAACCAGGCTTTATCCCATGGAGAACCCTCCCCGTGTGTACTCAGAGGCATGGAACAATGTTCACTGGAGCATTATTTGTAGCAGAAGACTTAACAATGGCCCAAATATCTATCCCCAGGAGAATGAGCAGTAAGTTGTGACATATTTATTCTTATATTAGAATATTATACAGCAGCTAAAGTGAATGAATAACTCTATATGTATCAACAGAGTTAATTTTCAAAAAACATAATTTAAGCAAAAGCACAAGTTGTAGAAGAATTTTAAAAGTAAGTTGTAGAATGCCATTTACCTGAAACTTAAGAGTATGTAAACAATATCATATGTTGTTTATAGATGGTATATTTGTCGTAAAAAATAAAGAAATTCATGGGAACACTAAAAACAACATCAAAATTTTAGATTCTAATTAGTTGTGGTGAGTAAGAAAGGAAATTAAATATTTAATATCTTTTTCTTGAATTGGATACATACATATGAATGTTTATTATTTTGTTCTCTATATTTTATTGCAAACAAAAATTTTCAAAATGTTGTAAGTGGAAAAGAGAAGGAAAAATGCTGTAAAAAAATATTTACAGCAGTCAGATCTGAGGGATAGGATTGCAGATGAGATTCCCTTACTTTTCCTGTAAGAATTTCCCCCAATTTTTCCATTATTACACTTATTTTACTACCTTCAGATTAATTAAAATAGTAGGCTTTCCTGGTAGCTCAGTTGGTAAAGAATCTGCCCTCAGTGCAGGAGACCCAGCTTCGATCCCTGGATGGGGAAGATCCCCTGGAGAAAGGAATGGTTACCCACTCCAGTACTCTTGCCTGGAGAATTCCATGGACAGAGGTGCCTGGTAGGCCACAGTCCATGGGGTCGCAAAGAGTCAGACATGACTTAGTGACTAAACCACCACCACACTTATTTTATGGCAGAAAAAGAACATTTATACATAAGAATGAAGTCTGAAAATTTCTCTAACCAGGCACAAAATCTTTCTTCCCATAATGAGGAATTATTATACACACAGACACACACACATATCTATGTATACATATCTATATACACACACATACACTATATATATGTGTATATACGCACACACATATATACTATATATATGTATTTATATTTTCTATATAATGTATATATACTGTATGTATAATGTATGTATATACAATGCATGTATATATACTGTATGCATAATGTATGTTTATATAATTGTACATATAATGCACACATATAATGTATATATACATTATATATAATTGTGTATATAATGTGTGTGGTACTGTATATATAATGTATATCTACTGTATGCATATGTATATTTATATATAACTATATGTGTATGTGTATTCTAAATATATGAATGTGTATTCTATATACTTATTTATATAGCATATATACATACAATATATAATACTGTACACATGGGAAATCATATATATACTTCTTACTAAGATGTAAATGATTGATACTTAACTTAGCAACTTCCCTGGTGTCTCAGACGGTAAAGCATCTGCCTACAATGCGGGAGACTCAGGTTCAATCCCTGGGTCGGGAAGATCTCCTGGAGAAGGAAATAGCAACCCGCTCCAGTACTCTTCCCTGGAAACTCCCATGGACAGAGGAGCCTGGTAGGCTGCAGTCCATGGGGTCGCAAAGAGTCAGACACAACTGAGCGACTTCACTTCAAAACTTCTTTCTAACTTAGCAACAACTGCCAGGAGAGAAGGAAAGAATAAGAGCAAGAGAGCACTGATTACCTGAAAGATCATGAGTGTGTGTGTGTGTGTGTGCACACGCGTGTGTGTATGTTGGGGAAGTGTGTGTAGGGGTGGGAGGAGACAGGAGTTGAAGTGAAAAGCACAATTAGAAACGACTATCACAGGAGGAAACTGGAGACCCAGAATGGAGAATGAAGCGGACACTGCCACCCGTGACTGGCAATTCCGGGGCCCACACTCCTTAGGTAGGGCCCTGTGTGCTGTGCAGCCATGGAGAATACCAGCAGGTCCCCAGGATGGGGCCACTCTGCAGCAAGGAAATAGAGGCCTGGATGTGCCAGGATGCTTCTCTTACCTCCCAAGACAAGGATGGCTCGTTCACACCCAAGTCCCTCCAGCTGCCCAGCCTGCCGAGGCCTGGGGCCTCTCACCAGGATCTGCTTCTCTGGAATTCTTTGGCAGAAGCGTCTGTTTTACCCTGATCACTGTAAACAGAAGCATTTGACTTTTAATTAATGGAAGCGGATGCATTTATTTAATACACAGAAGGAAAAGATTGATTTATGTCTTTTGCGTATGCACAGGGACAGCTTAATTTAATGGAGTTGAAGCAGGAAGGGAGAGGGTCTTAGCAAGACCCATCTGGTCCAGCTCCGATTTAGATGGATCACTTCCCACTCACGACAGAGATGCTAATTGTGAATGCTGCTTCCAAACACCATAGGATGCGGTGTAATTACACTGCTCATAAAAGAATTCCAAACAGGGCTCTGTTTTGAATTTGATGAAACATAATGAGAAATCTCTGTGGCAGATGACAACAGTCTTCTTTCAATTAATGGGACACTTGCTCAGAGTCATCCCCCAAACCATTAGGAACTGATTAGAGAGATTTACGATCTCTGAAAGGACCAAACACAAACATTTTTCAAGTAGAAAGTGCAGTAACACTATCTCCTTTGAGGACATCAGGACGGACGTTTATTTAAATGAAATGCGAGTAGAAAGAATAATTTTCTAGAACACCTTCCATCCAGCTCTGAAAGCCAAATTGCCCAAAGCAAACCACAGTAAGCCATTTTATGAGAGTTTCATTTATTCCTTCCCTTCTTCAGTCATTCATTCACAAAAGGGATCCAATAGGTATTTATAGAACGTGATCGTGAGTAAGGTGTAGGGCCTGGCTGTCTTACATAGCAGTGATGAGTCACAAGGGGAAGTTTTGTATAAGAAGACTTGGCATGTTTGAAAGAAAACAAATGTGAAGTTAGAAATCCCTAATTCAAGTTCAAGCTTTCCCTATTACTAGGTATGTGCTCAGTCAGTCACTCAGTCATGGCTGACTCTTTGCGACCCCATGGACTGTAGCCCTCCAGGCTCCTCCATCCTTGGAATTTTCCAGGCAAGTGTGCTGGAGTGGGCTGCCATTTCCTTCTCCAGTTGCTAAGTATATGACTGGGCAAATCATTTAACCTCTCTGAGTTTCAAAGCCTTCAAAGTGAAGATAAGAATGCTTGCCTTTCTAACCTCATAGAATTGCTCTGAATAAAATTATGTGCACAAAATCTGACTATAAATGCAAGAGTCTACTGATACAGAGATACTGACTGCCCAGGAGTGGAGATTTAAAGCACGTAGAAAAATACCTATAATACAAGGCCAAAAGTCAATGCTAGTTTCATAGGGGTACAAATTAATTGATTCAAAATATCTATTGAGCCCTAATATGAGCCAGATGACATGCTCAAATGAAGCGCAAAGGAGTTCAGAAGAGGAAGAATTAGCTGCTTGCTCTTCAAATGCTCCCTGCCAAGATTATGCCCCAGATCTTACAGTCACCCTAATGTCACCAGTGTGGCTAAGTCTTTCCAACTATTGTGAAGTTCATCGTGTGGTTGGATTTCCTTTCACCACCATGATCTGCCATTGGTCTGAAAATGATTTTCCCCATCCTCTCCCTGTCCCTCCTCTATCTTTCACTCACCTGAAGATGAGAAGACTAGCTTTGGAAACACACTGGCCTGGACTCTGCCTTGTCCAAACTCTGTGACCTGGGAACACTCCCTAACCTCCCGAGTCTGGTGATGTCTGCACAGCGGGGTAAATACTCATCTGGTCATACCCTTGGGCTGAGAGCAGCTGTGGCGAGCTCCCAGCACCTTGCACATGCTTAGCCAGGGCAGCCTAACGTTAGCATTGGAACGAAGGCCATTTCCACCCACTCTCCTTGTTTCCTTCATTTATGGAGTGACTTGGGTTTTTGACAGGGGATTTGATTCAACAGAGTCATAGATATTTTCTCATTTCATTTATCGATTTGGGAGGAGAAAAGGGAGTGTGGTGAAAATTTTTTCAGTAGCTTTAAGCCTGTTGTCAAAAAAATAGACATGAGGAGACGGCCTGTCGTAGGCAGAGCACTTGCTGCTGCTTTTACGATCGTGGAGCGAGAATCCGCTCCTCTTTCTGAGCTGCTTTTAGCCTTTTCTCAACGCTTTCCCATATGGCCTGGCTTCTGTTTCTTCCACCGAAGGCAGGGGATGTCAATTTACTTGGTTTGGTCTCTAGTTTCAACAATTCAGTTTACAATTATGTCTTACGTTTAAGCACATGATGGGATAGAAATGGAAAATTACCCAATTGCTTTAAAGCAAGGTTCTAGCTGAGACTCCTTGACCTGGCGAACACACAATGTAACAAGAAGATGGGGAGGACGTGCCTTCAGCCCAGCAAGACCAACTTGAAAGTGCAGTGGATTAATGCTTTTTCACGACTCCCTCTGGAAGTCAGGGGAAGTGCTGCCCTTAGTGATCTCAGAGAGGCTGTGGAGATAGGATTTGGGCCAATTCTCTTCCAATCAAGATTCAGAGCCACAAGTTCAATTATCGTTCCCTACCACTTGGCAGGGAAACTTCCCAGTTGTGGCATAGAAGAATTTGACCTGACAAGTATAAGAGCTCCCACACAAGCTAATAGAACTTGGAATTATGGAGACACTTGAAAATAGCTTTGGACTAAAGATTTTCTCCTTGACAGTTACTCTTGTTTCCTTGAATTTCTGAAAATGTCCAGAAAGAGGATATCTGAACACCTTCCCAATCACTTCTCTAGCCAGGAATGGATGGTTTTTTTCACTTTTTTTTTTTTTTTAGTGGAGGCATTTTATTTACCATTTGCTAAGGCCTCCTGTGCTTTTTGGATCCTTGGAAAAGCAGATGCCAACCAGAGTAAGACATGCAGAAAGCAAGTGTTTGGGAAGGGTACAGGGGAGAGGGAGCAGGAGTGGGCAGGGAGAGGCTTCAGACCCCTAGGCAGGGCTGATAGCTGTGTAAGGAGAGGACAAGAAGAATAAATGGGTAGGAGGAGGTTTACACTGCAGAGAAACTCAGATACAGACTCAGCAAGGCCAATAGGGAGCCCCAGTGTAAAGACTACCCATTCAAGGAGCCCCACATCGGGCAGCTGTCACTCGGCTCTGGTCTCCTCACCAGGCTTACAGCCCCTGGAAAGCAAAGCCTGAGCATGAATGCTGTGTTGGACCCCAAGGTGCACAGCTAGAAACTGCCCATGCCCTCCTCTCCCTTGTCTTGAAGGGAGACCTCCATGGCTGCTGTGTTTGCTCAGTTCCATTTCTCTACATGTGTTCAGCAAGCAGCATCTCCCCAGTTCCCACTGGTGTCTCCTCTGGAGGGAAGAATTAGAAGAGGTGAGTTGGGTGAACTACATCCTACTCCCATCTCTGCAGTCCCACGAACCCAGTAAATGGCAGTCGGTCACCGCCTTTGCTCTCCAGTATCCCTTCAGCATCACCTGGGGAAGTCTTGATGGTTTACCCAGGGATAGACCCCAATCTTGCATTCCTAAAGGGTCCAAGCCCTTAGAACCACTGAGCAGAGACTCTGAAAAGGTGCCAAGTGATGTTTCACACACATTCCTCTCTGTTTCACACATATTCCACCAAAAGGATGACTCCTTCTTTCACCTGCTGATCCTTGGACACTAGAAGTTCAAATGCCCAGGTGGAGGGACTTCCCTGGTGATCCCAGTGGCTAAGGCTCTGAGCTCCCCATGCAGGGTGCCTAGGGTTCCTCTCTGCTCAGTGAATTAGATCCCACATGCCACAACTAACGATGCCACCTGCTGCAACTAAAACCCAGTGCAGCCAAATAAATACTTTTTTTTTTTAAAGAAAACAACAACAAAATGCCCAGGTAGAAAGCGTAGCTTGTAATACAATGGGATACATGATGTGTCCTCTGACAATACTGCACCCTCTCTGGAAACTAGAACCTCTATCCTTGCAAAGCCCGGAGTTACAGGGACGGGAAACAGAAAGCCCCGGGCGGGTCACTGAGAGTGATGGCAAGTGGAGCTACTCTTGCTCTCACCCTTGTGGTTTCTAGAGGTTCCGCGCTATTCAGCTTATATTATGACAGTGAGTGGGAAAGTTTACCATAGCCCTGGGGAAAAACTAAATAAATATCATTGTTTGTTCAATGTAAATGCAAACTGTTTCTGCTCTTTTGGTTTTTAATTGGAGTAGAAAGACTGCAGATGCCAAATCAATAGCCATCTACCCAAGACCTTATTAATCAGCGATAGCAAAGATACTGTGTCTGAAACAGCACTGCAATCAGGTCTACTCCCTGGCTGAGCTCGTGGTAGTCTACAGCCATTCTCCATGATCTCCCTTGTGTCTTTAGTGTTCCGACGGGTCAACTAGACGGAAATATGATAAGGGCGACCATCCTGCTCCTTTAGGTCTTAAATGGTTGTATTAATCTTCACCATCCATCTCCTTCCCCTCAAAAACCAAAACACAAAACCTTTGGACCTGATAGTGTTTTCACTAACTCCAGAATTTTCCCCTTGACCTTCTCACCATCTAAGCTCTTACCCACAGGCCAGGGGTTAAAGTAAGGGTTATTTCAACAACCAAGTATAGGTCTGTGGACCCTTGAACCCATTGAAAACCAAACTAACCTAGTCTCTACTCATTAGGGAGTTATAAAAACATTTTGGGCCTTTGAGTGTTAATTTTAACTTGAGACTCTGAGTCTAAAACATATTGAAATGTCTAGGTATTCTTCTTTCCCAGTGTACAGTTACTCAAGTAAACCGCCATAAGACTTTTTAAGGAAG
Source organism: Aepyceros melampus (assembly GCA_006408695.1). Classification (NCBI taxonomy): domain Eukaryota; kingdom Metazoa; phylum Chordata; class Mammalia; order Artiodactyla; family Bovidae; genus Aepyceros; species Aepyceros melampus. The sequence goes on along the minus strand of SJXQ01010218.1, from coordinate 151,189 downwards.
GGAGTCATTACAGTGTATATTTTCTGTTTTGTTGTAAGGATGTTCCATCTGAAGATCTGGCCACCTCTTTAGTCAGTGGAACCCAAATCAATGTATTAGCCCTAGACTAGTAATTGAGCAAGTTATCATGACCTTTTATTATAGTAACTGCCTTCAGTTTCCTCCTCTCTTCTTCTGATGTCTGTGTCCAAAGAAACTGGGAAGTATATATCTTAATAGAGAGAGGTAGGCTGCCTCCAATGTTCTTGCCTGGAGAATCCCAAGGACGGGGAGCCTGGTGGGCTGTCATCTCTGGGGTTGCACAGAGTCGGACATGACTGAAGCGACTTAACAGCAGCAGCAGGCTGCCTTACCAAGTTTTAATGGTCTAAAGGAGTCTACATAGCTAAAGGTCTTGGGGACAGTCACACAGATATCCTTATGCAAAGTTTCAGGGTCCAGGGCTTTTCTAGTCAGGGTATTGACCTTAGCATAACAGCCTCGTCTTGGTTGAGCACTTAAATGTCTGAGAAACTTGTGGATTCTGAGGCTTCCTTCAGATATGATCATTATTCCACTGGAGATAAAAGACTCTCTGTATTGGGTTGACCAACAAGTTCATTGGGTTTCTCCATAAGATCTTATGGAAAATCTAAGGAACGAACATTTTGGCCAACCCAATAATTGTCTGAAGAGGCTTTCTGGCTCTCACACTTAGCCTGAATTACTTGTTAGTGGCCCTCAGTTTCTAATTATCTGTCTACAGGGTATCAATACAATACCTTGTAATATTGCAATTGTTATTATTGTTCTTGTAATCATTGTTCTCTTATGTATTTCAAATGCCTGAACCACTCACTGTATTGGCAAAGGCATTCCCTGCATCAGGACGTTCTCCCAGGTCCCCCCTCCCCACCCCATGCCATGAAATCTTCAGCATCTGAGCCATACCATCTTACTCCAGGGACTATCCATGGCCCACATTTCACTTGGGTTGGTGTTCTCTTTGCCAGCTGTGCAGTGAATAAGCTAGTTCCCAAACTCCATTCTATGTACCAACTATGTAAGTTTGAGTCCTTCAAGAGTGGACCCTCCTGCCTGTTAGCTGCTCAGTCACATGTGACTCTGTGACCTCATGGACTGTAACCCTGGCTCCTCTGGTGCTTGGAATTCTCCAGGCAAGAATACTGGAGTGTGTTGCCATTTCCTTCTCAAGGGGATCTTCTCAACCCAGGGATTGAACTGGGGTCTCCCACATTGCAGACAGATTCTTTACCATCTGAGACACCAGGGAAGCACCAAGAGTGGACACCAAGTTGGGATGAGATGTGCTAGAGATTTATTGGGCAAATGTTCATGAAGGAGCAGGTATGGGTGGTAATTGCCTTCAGAACATGCAGGTGAAAAGAAAGAGGTAAGAAAGGAAGACCCCAGACTACTGGACAGATCTAAGAAGGTCTCAGCTGGGCAGACAGGGAGCCCCAGAGCAATGATTTCTCATCACAGGAGTCTTGAGTCAAACAGGAATGGCAAACATGTGTCTCCATGGTTGACACATCTCCCCACGGAGGTGGAAAGCCAGACAGTGGAGGCTGTTGGTGACACACCTGCCTTCCACTCAAACATGACTCTAGAGTCCCTGCCATGCTCAGTACTGGCTGGTGTCAAATCAGGAAAACGTGGCCTCAGTGGGAGCTCTGCTTGAGATCCCGATCTGCGGCATCTGAAAGCCACCTTCCAGGTACCATCTTGGCAGCAATTTCTCTTGAAAGGGTATCTGAGCAGCACACATCCATGGTTGACACATCTTCCCACAGAGGTGGGAAGCCAGATATCTGGATGTAAAACCAATGACCAACCTCCAGTGGCACAGAAGTTTGGAGAACTGAATTTGCTCCCCATTGTCTATGTGGAGGAGTTCAAGCCATCATTGAGGCCTTCCTTGGGCCATTGAGAGGGAAGGTAAGGTCTATACCTATGGTATCAGCTGATTTCCTTTGATCCTATCTGGATTCTTATCCCTGTAGGTTGAGCTTCTATGTACAGAACAAGATATTCCCATCTGCTATCTATGCAGCTATGACTCAGAAATCTCCAAGAGTGTGAACTTGATTCAAGCCCATAGTAGGATTGGCTTATTGTGATCAAATATGATCAGAAAATCTCCTTCTAGACACTTGATCTTCAGTCAGTTCAGTTGCTCAGTCATGTCTGACTCTTTGTGACCCCATCGACTGCAGCACACCAGGCTTCCCTGTCCATCACCAACTCCTAGAGTTTACTCAAACTCATGTCCATTAAATAGATGATGCCATCCAACCATCTCATCCTCTGTTGTCCCCTTCTCCTCCTGCCTTCAATCTTTTCCAGCACCAGGGTCTTTTCCAATGAGTCAGCTCTTCGCATCTGGTGGCCAAAGTATTGGAGTTCCAGCTTCAGTATCAGTCCTTCCGATGAACACTCAGGACTGATTTCCTTTAGGATGGACTGGTTGGATCTCTTTGCAGTCCAAGGGACTTTCAAGAGTCTTCTCCAACACCACAGTTCAAAAGCATCAATTCTTCAGCACTCAACTCTCTTTATAGTCCAACGCTCACATCCATACATAACTACTGGAAAAACCATAGCATTGACTAGACAGACTTTTGTTGGCAAAGTAACATCCCTGCTTTTTAATATGCTGTCTAAGTTGGTCATACTTTCCTTCCAAGGAGTAAGTGTCTTTTAATTTCATGGCTGCCGTCACCATCTGCAGTGATGCATCTGCGTCCACTTGATCTTGGACTTCACTTAATTTTTATACTGAATGCATTCTATGTCCTCTCTGGGGGTCCTGTCTTCAAAGACCAGAGGACTAATTTGCTCGATTAAGGAAGCAAACAAATGAAGGCTTAGATAGTGAAAGCAAGAAAGTCAACTGATTTCTCCCTAAGATGAGGCTGATGGAAGAGACTATCTGGGCAATGATCTCTAAATCTTACTGTATGGGATAACAGACTTGGGGAAACCCACTTCAATAGAGTTATAAATAAAACTCTCTAAAGACTAGCGCAAAAGAAATACCACAGTCCTTAGTGAGGAGGCAGACAAGCAGGGAGTCGAAAGTGCATAGCCGGGCAGCACATTACCAGGATGTGCATGGTCTTCAGAGAGCTGGCTCGGCTCTCCTTCCAGCTTGCTGGAAGACCGTGGGCAAGTTGTTTGATGCCAGTGAGTCTTTGCTTCCTCATTTATAAGATGAAGTAAGAAACACATCTCTTGTTGATTATGTAGTTAAAGGAATTAAGAAACACAAAGGAGAACAGCACAGTAAGAATGAGTTCTGGAGTCAGAAGTCCCAACTCTCCATCAGCAATTCAATTTCTTTGATGAAGCTACTGAATCTCTCTGCGTCTCAGTTGCCTCTCTTTAAAATGAAGGCCATGATAGCAAGTCATAGCGTTGTGCCTGTTAAGTCAAAAACACATAAGGAGCATTTAGCACGGTGCTCTGTGGTGGATGCTGTTGGTGACACACCCGCTTTACACTCGGACAGCATCTGCCCCACCTGCAATTTTCCAACGGCCAACACCTGCATTTCTTTTCTGTGGGATTTTCCTTGCTGCTGGACCAGATTTGCTGCTAAAGAAGTGGGACCAGCTTGCCAGAAAATGAATGTCCCCCAAGGAACACCCCTCAACCAATGTCTAATGGTAACTATATAAATCACCCAGTAATCTTCATCTTGGAATTCCCTGGTAGCTCAGTCAGTAAAGAATTTTCCTGCAGTGCAGGAGACCTGGGTTCGATCACTGGGTTGGGAAGACAGCCTGGAAAAGGAAATGGCAACCCACTCCAGCATTCTTGCCTGGAAAATCCCATGGACAGAGGAGCCTGGCAGGTCACAAGAGTCAGACACAGCTTAGTGATTAAACCACTACCAACCTTCCATCTCAGGTAGAGCAATTCAGGCTCATGTCTCATGTCCCCACATGTAACTAGCTAACAAAATGCACCTTTATTGGCTGACTTTCCCTCCCTGTCTTACTTCCCTACTCTCCTGACAGATTTTCTTCCATCTCCTAAATATAAAAGTGCTTACACATCCCATCAACAGACAAAAGAAGATGTGGTATATATAGACAATGGAATATTTCTCAGCCATAAAAAGAATGACATTTTGCCATTTGCAGCCATGTGGATGGACCTAGAGGACATTATGCCTAGTGAAATAAATCAGACAGAGAAGGTAAAATACTATATGATGTGACATAAGTAGAATACAAATGAACACATATGAAAAGCAGAAACACCCTCAGATACAGAAAACAAACTAGTGGTTCCCAAAGGGGAGAAGGAGGAGGATGAAAATTAGGGGTTTGGGATTAACAAATACAAACTAGTATGTATAAGATACATAAGCAACAGGGATATCCTATGTAGCACAGGGAATTATAGCCATTATCTTATAACAGCTTTTAATGAAGTATAATCTGTAGAAATACTGAATCACTATGCTATACATGTGAAACAAATATATTATTGTAAATCAACTATACTTCAAAGAAATACTTGCGCTTGAATTCATTTCTCAGAGTCTGTATTTAGGGGAACCTGACCAAGACAATCAGGCATACACACGCAAAACATTCAATAAAGCTGGCCAAGAATATTATAAGGAATGTGCTTTGTAAAATATAGATCATTATGTAAATGTTAGCAGTGATAAAAAAAAAGCTTATCAAATTCTGAGTAGGAAAAGAGGCATCCAACACTATCACAGTTAAGACATCTAGAAAGAACCTTGAAAGTCACCTTGTTTATTTCTACCAGTGACTTCCCACTCATTCCCATCCCTACATCCTCCAGAACAAAATGTAAATTCATGTGACACCTTGGAACCCTGCCCTTAGAATAGTACATGACTGCGTAGATTTCTTGGAAGAACTAGAATAGAGAAAGAGGTTTTCACAACCACTTTTTATCTTCTCAGGTCAACTTCTTATCTTCTCAGCCCAAGACAGATTTGGATGTAGCTACTCCAAAGAGAAAACAAAGAGCTTCAATTCAGTTCAGGTCAGTCACTCAGTCGTGTCCGACTCTTTGGGACCCCATGAATCGCAGCACGCCAGGCCTCCCTGTCCATCACCAACTCCTGGAGTTCACTCAGATTCATGTCCATCGAGTCAGTGATGCCATCCAGCCATCTCATCCTCTGTCGTCCCCTTCTCCTCTTGCCCCTAATCCCTCCCAACATTAAAGTCTTTTCCAATGAGTCAACTCTTTGCATGAGGTGGCCAGAGTACTGGAGTTTCAGCTTTAGCATCATTCCTTCCAAAGAAATCCCAGGGCTGATCTCCTTCAGAATGGACTGGTTGGATCTCCTTGCAGCTACTCACAAAAAGCTGACAGCCCCTAGGCTGGGTGGAGTAGCTGGGTTTAAACTTCCATCCTAGCAGGAGGCCTATTTTCCTGTAGCCCTTCAAGTCTGCCCAGACAGCTCTGTAAAGCGCAGCTTTAATAGGCCAGTCTGGGGTCCGGCCTCTGCAGACTGACCAGATCACAGGTTCTGCAGCAGCCTCATCACTGCCCCCCCTGCACCACCTGCCCAAACCAAACGTGTCCCCAAGGAGCCCATTCAAAGCCTGTAACTGAATAAATCCTGCTTTATGTGGAAATGAAATATGGCCCAGAGGGGTTTTCTTCCAAGGCCCCTTTTCAGTTCAGTTAGCACATCTTGGCCTATGAAATGTTAGTTGCTTCAGTTGTGAATGACTCTTTGCAACAGGCTCCTCTGTCCTTGGGATTCTCCAGGCAAGAAAACTGAAGTGGGTTGCCATTCTCTTTTCCAGGGGATCTTCCTGACCCAGGGATTGAACCTGGGTCTCTCGAGTTACAGACAGATTCTTTACCATTTGAGCTGCCAGGGGAGTCCATCTTGGCCTATAGGAAATACCAAATGCCAATGCATCATCACTTCCCAACCATGTGGGCTGGCCTGTCTCCACATCTTGAGAATATCTACCATCAAAACAGCAAGATGGCTAATAGGAAAGAGTGAGAAGTTGTGGCACCCTAAGCCATTTTCTACAGCCGGGGGAAACCTTGATTGCAGAGGTTCAATTTAGCGCATTGGGATTTTACTTATATATCCACTCCAGTACTCTTGCCTGGAAAATCCCACGGACAGAGGAGCCTGGTGGGCTGCAGTCCATGGGGTCGCCAAGAGTCGGACATGACTGAGCGACTTCACTTTCACTTTCCCTTTCATACATTGGAGAAGGAAATGGCAGCCCACTCCAGTGTTCTAGCCTGGAGAATCCCAGGGACGGGGGAGCCTGATGGGCTGCCGTCTATAGGGTCGCACAGAGTTGGACACGACTAAAGTAACTTAGCAGTAGCATCCAATGTATAGTCTAGAATTAACCTTCACAAGGTCAGGAACATTTTTGTCAGTTTGTTTACAAGTATATCCCAGCACCTGGAACAATGCCTGATGTATAGCAGAAACTCAGTATTTTCTTGTTCTTTTCTTTAGAGGAAAATCAGCTATAATTTATCTAAGGAGAAGTGTGCAAGGGAGCAGGACTTGCCCCCTAACCCTACCCCACCATGTCTCTTGCCTGCCTTTTGACTATGGAAAACTTTAGTCAAAGAGTAAGTTTAATCAGAGAAGTGAGAAATGCTAAAACAAAGGAAAAGAGTCTAAGGGAACTAAATAATAATAATATAGTCATTAAGCATAGTCAAGGACCTTTACTTCTTCCTCAAGGGCTATAGATAATATTCGGAGCCATATCCTGTGAGTAGATATCAAAACACCAGGTGCAGAGACATGACCGGGCTGTACCCAGGGCTTGAGCTGCCACAGTTTTGAGAATTGACCACAAAGAAATGGGAACAAGCGCACCCTGGAGCTGAAGATTAACTGTACCTAAAACAACCAAGATGATGCTAGTCAGACCACTGATAACCAATTTTAAGATGACTGTTAGAGGTGTTTCTGCACGTAGCCCCCCACCCCACTCTATCTATAAATGCTCTCACCCCTTGCTTGTCAGTGGAGGAGTCGGCCTTTGGACAGATGTCTGCCAGCCTCCCCCCAGGTTGCCAGCATCTGAAATAAAGCAAACTTTCCTTTCCACCAACCTGGCCTGTTTATTGGCTTTTGAGCAGTGAGCAGCCGGACCCCCCATGCACACCTTTCAGCTACAAATGCGCAGACCTTCAGTGTATGATGAGTTTTGACAAATGTATGTACCCAATTCATTTAAACCCTCCTCAAGACAGAATATCTCCATCACCCCAAAATGCTCCCTAAGGTCTCCTCCTTGTCAATCCCCTAGTCCTTCCCAGAGACAACTGCTATTTGGATTTCTATCATCATAGATTAGTTGGACCTTATGTAAATAGAATCACAGTACAGTTTGTACTCTGTGATGTCTGACTTCTTTTGTTTCACTTAATATTTTTGAGATTCAGCCATTTTCTTACAAGTTTCAGTAATTTATTTCTTTCTATTGCTAAGCAGATTCCATTTATGAATGTATCACAACTTGTTTGTCTGTTCTCCCGTGGGTAGACATTGGAGCTGTTTCCAGATTTTGGCAGCTATAAGTATTCTTACACAATTGTTTTTGTGAGCATATGTTTTCATTTCTCTGGGTAAATAGATAGGAATGGAATTTCTGGGTCATAGGATAGATGTATGTTTAATCTGAAAAAAAGAAACAATTTTCTGAAAGGACTGTGCCAGTAACATATACTCTCACTAATATTTGATATTGTTCATCTTTTTCATTTTAATTATCCTAGTGGGTGTGAAATGGATCTCACTGTGGGTTTAGTCTGCACTTCTCAGATGACCAATAATAGTGAGCATATTTTCATGTGCATGCTGATCATTTGCATATCTTTTTTATGAAGTGTCTATTCAGTCCTTGGTCAGTTTTTGTATTGGGTTGTTTTCTTATTGATTCTAAGGAGTTCTTTAATTATTCTGATTACAACTTTTCTTTCGTCAGAAAATAGATCAGTATGCCTCAGACTGGGAGAAAGCTGAGCAGGAATTTTTAATGTTGATTAAGCTCAATGTGTAATTGTGTGTACGTGTGTGTGGTTAGTGCCTACTATGTTCTGCCTAAAAAATCTTTGGCTTCCCTAAGTTCACAAGGTATTCTCTTAAGTTTCTTTAAGATGCTTCATAACTTTAGCCATTTAGCTCTATGATCCATCGAACTTACAGCCAGGTGGCTCAGATGGTAAAGAGTCTGCCTGCAAAGCGGGACACCTGGGTTCAATCCCCGAGTCAGGAAGATGCCCTGGAGAAGGAACTGGCAACCCACTCCAGTATTCTTTCCTGGAGATTCCCATGGACAAAGGAGTCTGATGGGCTGGAGTCTGTGGGGTCACAAAGAGTCAGACACGAGTGAGCGGCTGAACCACAACGGTCTAAAGTAGTAGTGGAGGTGCATTCTTTTGCTGCACAGTTGTCCAGTTATTCCAGCATCATTTGTAGAAAAGGCTTTTCTTTCCCTATTGAATTGTGATGGTGCCTTTCTTTAAAAAGAACAAACAATTGACTATCTCTATATCTGGAATCTGAATTCTGTACCACTGATCTGTTTGTCTATCCTTATGTCAATACCAACTGTCTTCATTACTATAGGTTTGTATTTACTCTTGAAAGTAAGGAATGTTAGTTTCCCGACTTTGCTATTTTTTTCCAGATTGTTTTCACTAATCTTGTTCCTTTTAATCTAAATTTTGGTACTGGCTTGACAATTTCTACCCAAAAAAAACGGTCAGAATTTTAGTCGGGATTACATTGAATCTTTGGATTAAAGGGATAATGACATTTTAACAATACAGGACCTTCTCATCCATGAACACAGTGTATCTTTCCATTTATTTATGTCTTCTTCATTTGTTTTAGCAATGTTTTATAGTTTATAGTTTGCAGTTCAAGAATCTTGCATATCTTCTGATAAATAATATATTTATTTTATGCTTTATAATGCTATTGTAAATGCAGACTTTTATATTTCATTTTTTAATTTTTATTCCTAGTATATAGAAATACAACTGATTTTCAGATACCAACTTTATGTCCTTGCTAAATTCACTTATTAGTCTTAATAGTTTTTGGTAGATTCCTTTCAAATCAGATTATCTATGTATACAACTCTATCATCTGTGAATAAAAGTTTTACTTCTCCTTTCCAATCCTTCTGTCTTTTTTTTAATCTTTTACCCTGCCTAGGATTTCCAGTACAATGCTGAATACAATTGTGAGAATAGACATCCTTGCTTCATTTTTCCATTCAGTATTTTACTTTTATTATATGATGTTAGCTATAATTTGTAGATAGCCTTTATCAGGTTGAGGACATGTCCTTTTATGCCTGATTTGTTGATAGCTTGGATTTTTGTAATGAATAAATGTTGGAATTTGGTCAAATGATTTTTCGCTATCTATTGAGCGAATCATAATTTTCTCCTTGATTCTGTTAATGTGCTTACTAACTTTTCTTGATTTCCAAATTTTAAACCAACTTTGCCTTCCTGGAAAAATCTTCCACTTGGTCTTGATATAGGCATCTTCTTTGTATCTTGCTTGATTCAATTTGTTAATATTGTTAAGGATTTTTGTGTACAGTTATAGGAGGAATGTGAGACTGTTGTTTTGTTTGTTTGTTTTGGTGTCTTGTCAGCTTTTGATATCAGGATTATGCTGACCCCACAAAATCAGTTGTAAAGTATCTCCTTTTTCCTCTGTTCTGAAAAATTGTGTAGGATTGATATTATTTCCTATGTAAAAATGTTGGATAGAACTCACCAGTGAAATCACATAGCCTGGAGTTTTCTTTGTGTAAAGTTTTTATTATTAAATTTCCTTAACAGATATGTAGCTATTCAGATTTTGTATTTTTAGAGTTAGTCTTGCTAAGCTATATCTTTTAATAAATTTACATAGTTCATCTAAATTACCACATGTAAGGGCATTAAAATGCATTCATAATATCCTCTTAATATCCTCTCTCTGTCTATAGGAGCTGTAGTGATGTCCTCTCCTATTTTTGGTATTATTTGTATTTTCTCTCTTGTTTTCCTTGGTCCATTGTGCTCTGGATTCATCAGTTTAAAAGAAAATCTTTTCCATGAAACAACTTTTGGCTTTGTTGGTTTTGCCAATTATTTGTAGACTTACTGTTTTAGTGATTTCCAGTCATCTTTATGTTTTTGTATTTTTATTATTTTGGTTTACTTTGTTCTTCTTTTCCTAGCTTTTTAGGTAAAAGTTTAGATCATTGAACTTAAATCTTTCTAGTTCTCTAATAATGAGCTTTTAATGCCATAAATTTCTCTCTAAAGATTTAGATAGCTGTATCTCACAAAGTTTGACTCCCATTTTCCTTCATCTTAAAATATTTTAAAATAATTTATTTATTTAAAATAATTTCTCTCACGATTTCCTCTTTGATTCATGGATTATTTTAAAAATCCATTACTAATTCTCCAAATAATTGAGGGGTTTTGTAGATACATCTTTTTTATTATTGATTTCTAATTTCATTATATTGTGGTGAGAAAACATAAATATGATTAACAATGTTCATGAGCCCATCATTCCAGTTCTGAGTTGGCAATGATGAAGGCTGGTTAATGTCAACTAACTGAATCATTTTATTTATTTTATTATTCAGTGGCTCTTCTGTTGGATGCTTTCCGGTGGGCGTTAAAGTGTGACACAGAAATCTTCACACATTGTTTCCCCTCCCATGTGTCCACGCACAAGCCTCAACTCCACCAACACAGCCTTGATCTTCCTGTGTTCCCTCCAGGCCGCAGACCAGCCAGCCAGGCTGCCGAATGCTGTCTAGAATCTGCATGTAACTCTTACCCCATGCTGCTTCTCTTTCGGCTCAAAGTGAGACACCACGTGTGTCACTTGCAGTTCTGTCTACAAGGAAGATTTTCCCTCTTCACTTTCTTTCAAGGTCACCCTTGAATATGGATATAACGCAGCACTATCTGTCCTCATCTTACTTCCATGTACTGAGATGACTCAACTTTATCCCAAGTTCAGGCTTTTTCCTCCTCCCTCAGCCAATCATATGAGATCCTCCCTACAGCCACCGGTATGAGCTGGGAGACGGCTGCTGCTGCAACTATAGTGAACGACGCAGAAGCGTGGGTGACCTGCTCAATGCAGTCACCTGTGCTCTCTGTGCTGCTTAGGCCTGAACCTAGACTGCGTGCTGTGCTAAGTCACGTCAGTTGTGTCTGGCTCTGCGCAACCCGACAGACCATATCCCGCCAGGCTCCTCTGTCCATGGGATTCTCTAGGCAAGAATACTGGGGTGGGTTGCCATGCCCTTCTCCAGGGGATCTTCGCGACCCAGGGATAGAACTCACATCTCTTACATCTCCTACGTTGGCAGGTGGGTCCTTTACCACTAGTGCCACCTGGGAAGCCCTAGAACATATCCTTTTTATTGTAGACCGATACTGGGCCTGTCCACTGTAGGATTTGATAGATCTGATAGACCATAGATCAGAATGGATGGTCTCAGGTACAGAGTCATTTGGTGCTCCAAATAACCAAGCATTCCATCCTCCATTCCGTTCAGTCGCTCAGTCATGTCCGACTCTTTGCGACCCCATGAATCACAGCACGCCAGGCCTCCTGGTCCATCACCAACTCCCGGAGTTCACTCAGACTCACGTCCATTGAGTCCGTAACGCCATCCAGCCATCTCATCCTTGGTTGTCCCCTTCTCCTCCCACCCCCAATCCCTCCCAGCATCAGGGTCTTTTCCAATGAGTCAACTCTTCGCATGAGGTGGCCAAAGTACTGGAGCTTCAGTTTTAGCATCATTCCTTCCAAAGAAATCCCAGGGCTGATCTCCTTCAGATGGACTGGTTGGATCTCCTTGCAGTCCAAGGGACTCTCAAGAGTCTTCTCCAATACCACAGTTCAAAAGCATCAATTCTTCGGCGCTCAGCCTTCTTCACAGTCCAACTCTCACATCCATGCATGACATCTCTACCAGGTCCCAATATCATGCTAAGAGCTGCTTTTCAAAAGGTGTCTATTTCTCTGCTGCAAATGCTATGACCTTGCTCCAGAACCCCAGAGGCCTGCATTGCCATTCTCTCACAGAGGCTTGCCATAAATTCCACACTGCGTGTTTTCCCACCGCGGACACCTCCAACACCATAGCACCTGTGAGCCTGTATGGCCTCCATAGGAAGACTGTCTGCACCACAGCCCGGACTTGTGCAGAGCCCTTTCCTACTCTGGGCCATGCTCAACCCTGACAGCCTTCCGTGTCACTAGGTGTATGGGCCTGGGCAACATTCCTAGGTGTGGAATGGGTTTTCTCTAGAACTCAAATGACCTGCTAGGCCCTGTTCTTCCTTCTTTGTGATAGGGGATGCAAAATGCTATCAGTTTTCTTTTACTTTGGTGGAGATATTCTAGCACATTCCTGACCACTATCCCCTAAAAACTTTACTGAAGCATCAGGTTCTTTAATTGTCAGAGGAGTTTTCTCTCTCTTTCTGAACCCTATGGGTTTTAAATGGATTTCAGCACACTACCACCTCTTGTTCATTTTTCCTAATCAGTAATAGATTAATGCAATGTCCCACAGGATGTCTAGACAGTCCAGATCTCTTTGGAATATATTAGGACAGAGAGTGGGGAAGTTAACATAGCCCTAGGGCAAAACTGGAAATGAATATTCATTGTCCATTTCATATAAATATGAACTCTTTCTAATCTTTTCTGATCAGAACAGAAAAGAACACGTTCACAAAAGCCACTGACTTTAGGCCATATGTCTGAGGCCTTCTTAATCTGCTCGAGCAAGCCTCCCCAAGTGTAGCAAGCACAGCAGCTACGATTAAGATTCTTACAGTCACAGAAGAACAAAGAGAAAGGAGGCAACTAGAAAACAAACAGCAAAAAAGCAAATCCAAACATGTTAATTATTACATTAATGTGAAAGTACTAACACTCCAGTCAAAAGATACAGATTTACAGACTGGATAAGAAAGATAGACCCAAGTACATATTGTCTACAAGTTTTTCAGGGAGGCAGATTTTAAAACCTGATTATGATGGTTGCAAAATGTGAACATTTTCCCAAAACTGATCAAACTGAACACTTTAAAAAGGCAAATGTTACTGCATATAAATTATACCTTAATAAAGATGTGAAAGAAAATGTTACAAAAAGAGGACATGCCCAGCTCATTCCTTGAGTCTAGACTTACCATGATAACATATATAAACAAGGAAAGAAGGAAGCAGGCAGGCCAGTAGAACTGATAAAAGTAGATGCAAAAATCCTAAGTTAAATATTAACAAAGTGAATTCAGCAATGTGTAAAGAAAGAGAAAACATCATGACCAAGTTGGGTGTCCCAGGATTACATGCTCGGTTTAAGCTTTAAAAAGCTGGTCAATGTAATCCGTCATATTAATAAGTTATGAGTAACACATATGACCATCACAGGAGAAGCAGAAAGAGCATTTGATAAAACTTAAAAAGAAACTTCCTAAGCATAAGTTATAGTAAACAACATACTTAATGATTAAATGCTTAAGATCATGAAGATCTGCTTTCATTACTCCTTCTCACATACTGGAGATCTTATCCATGCAGATGGAAAAAAATGTAAAAGGATTTGAAAAGAACACATAACTGTCACTATATATTGGTACTATGATTGTTCACAAAGAAACCCTGATAATCCGTAGGTAAATTATTAGAATTAGTAGCAAAGCTGCTATATACAAAATCATTATTAAAAAATCAACAGAATTTCTATATATTAGACAAAATTAAAAATGTAACTTATGTAAGGATGTTATTTACAATAACAATAGCAACAAAAGAAATCCCCAAAAGAAATTTAAATAGATATATATATGCCCTTTTGGGAAAAAAACATAATGATAAAAATTTACTGGGCTTCCCTGGTGGCTCATTGGTGAAGAATGTGCCCGCCAGTGCAGGAGGTGTGGGTTTTACCCCTGATCCAGGAAGATCCCATGTTCTGTGGGTCAGCTAAACAACCCCACGTGCTACAACTACTGAACCTGTGCTCTAGAGCCCAGGAGCCACAACTACTGAGCCCACTTGCCGCCACTGCTGAAGCCCATGCGCTCTGGAGCCCCCGCTCCACGACTAGGGAGGCCAGCACCATGAGCTCCACAACGAGGGAAGCCAGCACCACGAGGAGGCCATGCACCGCAAGGAGAGAGCAGCCCCCGCTCACCACAGCAAGAGGAAGGCCCTCGCAGCAAGGAAGGCCCAGCACAGCCAAGCATAAATAAACACGTGTAAGATAAATAAATACAATTATTTTTAAAATTTACTGAACGAGAAGAGCTAAGAAAGCAATATTGCATGTTATTGGATAGAAGACTCAATGTAACAAAGGACTTCATTTCCATAAAATAAATGTATCTGTAAAATTAATGCAAGTCCCATCAAACCCCCAACTGAGTTTTTCATGAAACTCAACAAGCTGTGTGTGTGTATCTGTGTGTGTGTGTGTGTGTGTTCATATTCAGAGAACAAAGAATAATGCTTCTGAAGAAAAACAAGGTGGGGGAAGGGAGATACTAATCCCTAGAAAGATTTATTATAAAGGTATACAAATTAAGACAGCAAGGTATGGGTATAGGAATAGACAAAAAAGATGGCTAGGACAGCCCAGAGATCCTCCAAACAGACTCATGTATATATGGAAACCGGGATTTATAACAACAGGCATTACACATCAGCAAGGTAAGGGTGACCTATGTAATAAGTGGAGGTTAGACAGTTTTTCATATAGAAAAATGAAATTGGATCCCTACTTCATATCATACATGGAAATCAATTCCACGTGGAAAAAAGACTAAAATGTACATGGTATAATAATGAGATTTTTTAGAAGATAATATAGGAAAAAGTCTTAAGTATCAGCAGAGAATTATTACATATGATAGACAAAGTACAAACCACCCAGGAAAGCACACCCCTCTCAGTGCAGGTCCAGCAGAGCTCACAGTGGCTTCTGGTGTCAGGGCCAACGGCTCCTGCCTCTTGCCATTTGGGAGACTTTAGATCAGGGCAGTCAGGGCTCCAAGGAGGTTCTGGATGAGCAAAAAACACGGCTGCTTCCATCTTTGTAATCTCCTAGCAGGAGATTCAGAGAAGGCAATGGCACCCCACTCCAGTACTCTTGCCTGGAAAATCCCATGGACGGAGGAGCCTGGTGGGCTGCAGTCCATGGGGTCACTAAGAGTTGGACACGACTGAGCGACTTCACTTTCACTTTTCACTTTCATGCACTGGAGAAGGAAATGGCAACCCACTCCAGTGTTCTTGCCTGGAGAATCCTGGGGACGGGGGAGCCTGGTGGGCTGCCGTCTATGCGGTCGCACAGAGTCGGACACGACTGAAGTGACTTAGCAGTGGCAGTAGCAGCAGGAGATTGGCTGCATCTTCCCACAGAAAGAATAAGGGTTCAAAAGGCTGGGCAACATATCAATGTAATTTAGAAAGCACTATTCCAAAGACAAGCAGTTAAGCTTTGAAATATTGCTTCCCCAGTATAATACCTGCCAGACGAGCAGCACATTTTCTTTGATGCAGAGCTAACGAGAGAAGGCCAAGATGACATGATGAGGAGTGAGGATGAAAGAGGATGTATAAAACGGGTGGAAAAGAAGGACCCTACGAAAGCGATACATCGGAAGTGACCAAATCTCCATGGGGGAAAAAGGTGACGTGCATCTCATTCCTCACTACCCTAAGGCTACCGCACGATAGTGGACGCCCCTCTAGCCAGGGGGGATATGACTGTCATGGCTCCCTTGGGCCAACTGCAAGGGAAGGCTCTGGTTGCCCCTCCTTCCCGCATCCTCTACTGAGAAAAGCAGGAGAACTACGCAAAGCAACCAACATATTACAAGGAAGAAGGGGATCAATTCTAAAACATAAACAACTGGCTTTTCTACCACTGCTTTCTACCAGACTATCATTTACCCTTGAGAGTCTAGAGTTCTACACTTGAGTAACAGAACAAATCTTTGCTGTTGGACAGGCACCTCCAAATTCACTGGGATCATTAACATCCAACTCTCTCAGGAAGCTAAATGCGGCACCTGTTGTCTGGTAGATGTTCGGAGCCAGTATTAAGTCTCGTGGCTATTTTACAGGGCTATCAACTTGCCACCTGTCCTTGTTTTCAAAACTAGCACATTTTTAACCATGGCTCCGGTGCATCGTAATCTTTGGAAGATTAGCAGAACGTTTCAGGCATTTAAACCTGCCTGTACACTGTCAGCAAGGTACGGGACAATGGCTCCAGCTGCTACAAGGGAATACGCAGTGATTATACCTGCTCAATAGACTATATTTCTCACTGCCTAAACTACCCTGGTGATAAGCTAGCCATTCTCACAGGCACTATAATTCTGCTGAATAATACTTTCCTGCTCTCAGTACCTTCCTTAGGCCCTCAAGTTTCTGTCTCATTGTGACTTCATTTGAACATGCCTGTCTCTCTGCCCATTCAAGCAGTCATCCATCAGCTGACTGTATATGTTTCATCTGACATTTATAAAAATCCCCTCCATGTGTCAGACTCTTCGACATTTAGGAATAGATGGAAGATAGAAACCAAATAGTCCTCGTCAAGGAGAATCTGAGCACTCTGTGAGAAGAACGAAAGATAAACACACACGCAGTTTTAAGAATAAGGACTTTGGCACCAAATGACATGGGCTCAAATCCCACCTCTGACATTTCCTAGTGGTGTGGCCTTGAATAAGTCACTTAATCTTTCTAAGCTTCAGTATTATCCCCTGTAAAATGGAGACTCGCTTATCTAACAAACATTTCTGAGGACCTATGTTATGCCCAGCACAGGCTATGTGCTAGGGCTCCAGCGCTGGACCAGACAAAAGCCCTCACAAGTGAGGCTGGCATTCAGATACTGACCAATGGGTATTAGCAAGGAACCTAACACGTCGGGAATGATAAGTGCTATGAAGAAGAACAGGGCAGGGTGAGTGGACAGTGAATGAAGGCACAGGCTGCCATATCAGATGGTCAGGCAACACCTCTCCGAGGAGGCAGCCCTGGGCAGAGACCCAGGGGATTCGGCAGAGAGCCCACTTGAGTCTAGGGGGAGGGCATTCCAGGCAGAGAGAAGAGCAAGGTGGGGGCATGCTTGGTGTGGCTGAGGTTGTGAGCAAGGAGAAGTGGGCGCAGGTGGGAGAGCTAAGGCTGGAAACAGGTCACACTGGGCTATGTAGATCCAGGTAGGAACAGTGTTAATGGAGGCCCATAATAGCAGCTTCCTTTAGGGTTGCTGTTTGGGTAAGGCAAGATCGTGGATAGGAGGGTGGCACTCAGTAAGCCCTCAGTATGTGTCAGCTGTTACACCCATGGGAGGAGAATGTCACAGAGCTAGGAGGCTGGCATCAGGAAAGCATAGCAGAAGGCTCTGAGGCCGGGCACCACTATGAAGCTGCTCGTGCCCTCAAGGAATTTACAGTCCAGTAGGAGAAATCAGATGAGAGCCTGTATATACACCTACGGTACCTAAAATACGGCATGGGCCACCGGGAAAGCTTGATCTTCTCTGTTTCAGGGAAAGGTACCATGATTTTCTTTTTCCCTGAAGACCCAGGTGAGCAGACGTGGGTCTTTCTTCACTGCGGGGTTCCTGGCACAGGGTGACGCGCACTGAATGTACTCAGTATTTGATTTGACAGGAGTAATCATATATATCGACACATGTTCAACTTCCTGGTACTGACATATTGGTTTCTTAAACCTTCGGACAAAAAGGAAAATGATTTTTTTTTTAATAATTCCTAGGGCCAGTCCATTGAATGTTTAAGTAGGTCACTGAGATTCTTAGAAATTGATGACAAAGAATCTCTTTAAGGCAAGACAGTCATTATGAGGAAAAAACAGTTGCTCTCTGAAAGAGGATGATAAGCTTTCCTGTGAAATACATCCCAGGTGTACCCATGGTCCCTGGCACTGGTGACCCCATCTGATTCACTTTGTTTGAGACCAAGATTCATAGAATGAAAGGAGAGCAGAGGCCCTCAGAGGTCATTCTCGCCAATTCTCCCAAGCAAGATGCTTGTATCGTGAGAGTAATCAACGTGGGACTTTAAAAAAACAAAACCCAAAGCCTGTCCTATGGTATTTTCCAGCCCTACCATAGCTGAGGACCACTATTCTCGACCTAGATCCAGAGTTAGGCATTCATCTAGATGCACACGATGTCCTCAAATCATTTCCAGTTTTCATCTGACATTTATAAAAATCCCCTCCATGTGTCAGACTCTTTGACATACTCTTTGAGATACTGACATACTCTTTGAGATACTGTTCAATTCATCTCTCTATTGGTCAGGAGCAGCCACCAAGGGCCTCTTTCAGTATCCAGCAACGAGGGTCAGAGTACAGGGAGGTTGTGGAGCTGAGGGTGAGGCATGTAAATATCCATACAGCTGGCAGAATAGTTCTTCCCAAGCTGGAGGAGAAAGTCAAAGCTAATGAAAGAGGAGGAAACTAACGCAGCAAAGTCAGCATCAAACTGAGTTGCTAGGAAACAAGAAGATCCTGATACTGTGGGATCCTGGGAATCATGGCTAGGTGAGATAAGAGAAAGGAAAAAGAAGAAACAAAACATGAATGATTTCAGAAAAACATAAGGGGAATGCTTACATTGTCAAGGTGCCAAGCTCATTTTAAAAAGCAATCCCAAAAAATGAAATGGTGCCTTTGGAAAGAGATGAGACACTTGAGCAGCAGAAATGGGTGAAAGTTCAAGTCAAGCTAGTAGAAGGGCCTCCCACTGCACAAACATGCCAACGCTTGTCCTCACTCTCCCCTGAGCAGCCTGATCCCTCTCTCACACCCACATCTAGAGGTCCTGATAGTACTGCCATGGGAATTTTGGTGATAAACAGTGAAACCTTGCAAATCTCTGAAACTGGTGCTCAGAAAGAAGATGCGATAACTAGCTGAGGGAAGCTGAATACACAGCAAAAGACCAGCCTGAATCTGAAGTCTTTCCCACAACAGTCCCCAGAGTTTTCTACTTAGGGAAATAGCTTCTTATACTGTGTGAAATTTTAGTGGTTAAAGAGGCATATACCTCACTGTACATCCTCTTTTTTAAAAAACAAAAACTCCTAGGATGTTATTAGAGATGTTAGTGATCATTTACACATTAGTATAAACTACTAATAAAGTGTGTCCACTTACTTTTCATTTGCTGCAAGCAAAGGGAAGTTTCAGTTAAGGGTGAAAGTTAATAAATGATTATATTTCTTCATGTCTTTTGTTCTACTTTGTATTCCTGCTACTTCTAAAAAGAACTTGGGGCAGCAAATATTTCTGGATTTTGAGGATTTTATGGAATAATGTGGACCAATTTTGCCCTCCCCACTTCCTCTCCCTCCCATACACACATAAAATAATGATGCTGTATTTGAATATATAGTTGGAACATAGTTGAGGGGTTAGAAACATTAAATTGAAGTGATCTCTGATAACATTGTTTCCTGCTAGTTAAACTACAACCCAATTGTTCAATCAGAACAGAGAGAGTGATACTACATCAGTTATAAAACAACAGTCCTACTGGGAAATCAGATTTTGTTCTAATCTGATTGAAGAAATCACAAAGGATCTGGAGGTTTAAGAAAGGGAAAATAAATGAAGAAGGCCTTGAGTTTTGATTATGCATGCTGTAACCAGAGGAGAGAAGAGTGGAGCCTAAAGATGTCCTGCCCAGCCCTGTGACAGCTGATGCCCTGATCTAAGTGAGGCTCACCACACAGCTTGCTGATTGCGCTCTAGCTTCCTTTGCAGATTTGCTACCAAGGAGGAAACTGGTAGCACATGCTTATCCAGAGACTTCATAGCCAGTAATGCTATTCTGGTTGGTACATCAAGCTAGCATAAGTTTGTTTAATAGAGGTCAGACCCTAAACTCTAACCCTTTTTGGCTCTAAGGCCACAAGAGTCTGTTTGTGTAAGACCTGACTATTATGAACATAGCCCAGGACTAGAACTGTATTAATAATGGAAGGTGAATAAAATCCTCCTTCCACTCCCATTTCTCTTCCTATCCCCCCAACTCCTCTGTATACCCTCTCATATACCACACAGATATTCTGTTCCTAGACCCCTAATTTGCATTATAATTCAGCTTCATTCTGGATAAAATGGCTTCAAAGGGATGTCTTGAGTTGCTCTCCACTCCCACCCAGAACCACCATTGTATATACAAGCAAAAATAAAAAGAAACATTGTTAATTCCAAGAGTTGATTCTCAAATGAATTTTGGACCATGACCCAGTGATAACTTGGGGACATTTTGTTCCTGTAAATTGGTCTTTCTAGCCAGCATCTGGGAGCTGGCTGGGAAATGCACTTAGTAAATCACTCCCAGTGGTTTGGGGAAGGACAGAGAAGGTTCTAGAAGAGCTGAGTCAGGATAGCGGGTGGGTCGCACTGAGGGGAAAGGAACAAAGAGCCAAGCAATATTCTGAAAATGGAATTTGTGCCCAGCCAGAAATAACTGTTTGATCATGTCTAGCTAGAGACTTTCTGAAATGATGAAGCAAATATTAAGAGAGGAATCTTTAAAAGCCTCTCTCAGTGAAGATTACATTCTCATCAGTGATAAGCCAGGTGGGTGTATAAATATCATGCTCTGCCAGGCAATCTTGATAAGGCCTTGTTCTCCTCTCCAGAGTTGGAAATTGACGTTTTATATTTCAAAAATACAGCTTCTGATGTGGAAAGTAAAAGTGAAAGTCGCTCAGCTGTGTCCAACTCTTTGCTACCCCATGGACTATACAGTTCAGGGAATTCTCCAGGCCAGAATACTGGAGTGGGTAGCCTTTCCCTTCTCCAGGGGATCTTCCCAACCCAGGGATCAAACCCAGGTCTCCCCATTGCAGGAGGATTCTTCACCAGCTGAGCCACCAGGCAAGCCCGATGCGCCCCACTTGAATGCTCTTGCCCAGTGGCTCGGGGTGGACACGATGATGTCATGCTGACTCTGCCAAACAGAAGGACAACAGTCAGCTTCCTTCCAAGTCCCTCAGTGGAAACGCTGGGCTGAGGTAGGAATAGCCCAATACCAGGCTGCCTCTCACCTAGCTAGTGTGTGAGTTTAAGCGTGTGGGCTTGTCTTTGGCAGGCATGCGAGGGGTTTGGGATGAAGCTGAAGCCATGGAAACAGACAGAAGTCTGTGCAATGTAGTTGCCACAATCCTTCTAGACTGAAATTAAGCATGCAGCTTCTTCCCGAGGGGATCATGACAGCAGTTCTGTCAGAAGGCCATAAGGCTGCAGACACACTGAAAGCCTCATTCATTCATTCGACAAACACTTATGGGCTGTCCACAATGTGCCAGAGACTACTGGCCTAGGAGAGGCAACAGAAGGTCGGTTGCAATCTTGTAAGAAGGGAAAGTGTGTCCAAGGGGCTTCAAAAGGACAGATGACAGCCATGCCAGGGGGAGCAGAAACAAGAGATGGCTCCGGGCCACTTTAGCCCTGACTAGTCAGACACTTATGGAAGGCAGAGTGACTTCAAAGGGGGTCGGGGCCCGAAGGCTGGATCGGATTCTCTCGGGGGAAGAAAGGAAATGAAAACACTCAAAACTGAACCCAGACTGGCCACACCAAAGTGACAGTGGCCCAGAGTGACAGGGAGCGGGGCTTTCACACAGAGAACAAGGATTAGCCTGACAGGGCAGGACGCACCGCAGCTTTGACCATGCCTGTCAACATCGATTTACTCACACTGTCCCCTCCACTTGAGAGAGTTGCTGCAGCTTCCCAAACAATCTGACAACAGGGAAGACAGGGCAGGGCAGTCATCCAGAGGGAGGGGTTGGGTTCATGTTGGGGCCAGGGCAAGACTTCCAGCTCTGGGCGCAGAGCAGAGTTCAAGCGGAGCTCTACCACTTACTTCCTCTGCATTGGGACTCAGTGTCCTCATCTGGAAAACTGGGAGAACAACAGGAACCACTGCTCAGAATTGCTTCAGAGCAAGGATGAAATAAAATAATGCGCCGAAGGCTCCCTGGTGGCTCAGTGGTAAAGAATCCGCTTGCCAGTGCAGGAGACATAGGTTCAATTTCCCATCTGGGAAGATCCCACAAGCCACGGAGCAACCAAACCCTGGCACCACTACGGAGCGTGTGCTCTAGAGCCAGGAGCTGCAACTTCTGAGTCCACGTGCCGCAAGTACTGAAGCCTGCGCACCTGGAGCCGTGCTCTTCCGCAGAGAAGCCATTGCGATGAGAAACTGGCGCAACAAGAGGGTAGCCCCCTCCCTCCCTCACGCTCCTCAATTAGGGAAAAGCCTGAGAGGCAACGCAGACCCAGCACAGCCAAAAATAAATGAACAAATTAAAAATTTAAAAATAATGTATCATGCTTAGCACATAATAAGTAGCCACATGTTACTATATTAGCCATCGTGGTGGCCAACAGTAGAGGGGGGCTACTCTGACTTGGTGTCTGGGAAGGCAGGGCTACCCTGGTATCAGGGGAGGCAGAGCTGCAGTTTTTAGATAAGACAAAAACAAGCCAGGGACGGGACACTTCCCTCCTCACCTGGCCAAGCCCCTTCTCCTGGGGCCATACTCATTAAGCAAGGACTGGTAATTGCTTAGCCCCGGGTCCTGCCTGCCCTTTCCCCAAAGACCAGCCAACACACTTGCAGACAAGTTTCAATGCCGCTGTGCACAGAAACTAAGGGAAGGAAGAAAATTGGGGCTGGGGAGCAACCAGAAGGCCTCTTCCTGAAGAAAAAGTTTCCTCCTAGTATGGGGGAAAGGAAAAAGGCTGAGATTTAGCCAGAAAACACCCCTACAGATTTAATACACCATCAGAGAATGAAGGCAAAGGTACAGCAGATTTCCTAAGGTCTCTGAGGAGAGGGGACACTGAAGCTTATAAAAGACCTTCAGTGACATGAAGGGATCAGCCAGCTTGTTGGTCGGACAGGAGCCAAGGGCCTCTATCCCGGTGAGGCCACAACCAGAGCTCCCATAAAGAGCAACAGCAGCAGGTCAGGAATTGTCATTGACCGGAATATGAATTAAGAACAGTCAGAGATCTTGTGAAAAGAAATGCAGAGGATCTGGAAAGCAAACCAAACAAGAGGAGAGGACAGGGAGAAGGCGGGAAATGCCGGGACCCGGTTATGGCCCCACAGGGAGAATGAGAACCCCCACTCTGACTTAGAGGACAGTAAGAACCACCTGCACTAATTAATCTGGGGATGTTCTTTTCAATTAATTCATTTGAAAAACGATCTCCTCAAGAGCCGAGGAATTAATGCAAAACAAAAGATTGCAGCCGAGATAGAACTAACTCAGAGCATCTCAATCATCTCAATCAATCAGCTTCTGGACCCCACCCCATTCCAGGAAACAGGTACATCATACCCAGAGCATTGCCGAGACCTGCCCCAGCAGAGCCACTCCTCTGCTGCCTGGCTGTTCGAACCCCCCGAAGGGAAGGAAGATGGTGTTTGGATTCACAAGCCTTACCAGGCACGCCTGAGCGTGAGGACTGAGAATTTTGGCCTTTCCTCTTATAATAATCCAAAGACTCTGTTAGAATCCGTCAGCACAAGTATAGCTGGCCCAAATGTTAAGAAGTTAGAGGCTCAGAGATGATGGTTGCTGCTGCTGCTAAGTCACTTCAGTGTCCGACTCTGTGCGACCCCATAGACGGCAGCCCACCAGGCTCCCCTGTCCCTGGGATTCTCCAGGCAAGAACACTGGAGTGGGGTGCCATTTCCTTCTCCAATGCATGAAAGTGAAAAATGAAAGTGAAGTCGCTCAGTCATGTCTGACTCTTCGCGACCCCATGGACTGCAGCCCACCAGGCTCCTCCATCCATGGGATTTTCCAGGCAAGAGTACTGGACTGGGGTGCCATTGCCTTCTCCAGAGATGATGGTAGGATGACAAAAAGAGAGTAAGTGCATGCTATGGTTGGCCCCTGACTAGGGTTTTTAATCAACTCTCCCAAATTCCTAGTTTCTTCCTTACTCCAAAGGATACCAACCAAGGTAAGCATGTTGACATAGAGATTCTTAGAGTAGAAACCTTTTATCAGGAGACAGTGATCAAAGTGAAACCCAATTTAACCTTGCTGTGTCCTTCTCTGCCACTTTCACCACCCCACATCCATCCCAAATCCTAGCTTTAGGCTATTTCTTACAACCAGGACTCTGCACATTGAGGAAAATTGATGTAATAAATAATGGATGTATCGGATTTTTCTACAACCTATCTGAGACACCTGGCCTTTGCTGGGACCCCAAAATCATTTATCCTGGGGAAGGCAAAACAAGGTTGGGAATCTGGGGGTGCTTAAGAGACCCCATGACAACTAATAGCTGGTTAACTTTTATCACCACAATATATTACATGGGTGTATTAGAACTATTTGGAACACCAAGGCACCAGAAGATAACAGAAGCAGAAGCAACAGTAAGGGACATCTGGAAAGGGAAGTCTTCTTCACATTTTTTTTATCATCATATCAAGATTTTCAGAAATGGGGGAGAGTTGATTGTACATTAAGAACTAACCTGTCCCTTGCAAACAGCACTTCCATTTCACACATCTTAACCCTGAAGATACAATCTGCAAACTGAGAAAAGGTATTCCCCAAAGCAGAATCGTTTTATGACAGGGAATTTAAGGCACTCTGATCATTTCAAATTAGTAAGATGCTTCAAGATCTTCTCAGGAAAGTACATTATCAGGAAATATTCTGGGTCCAGAGCATTCTGCAGAATCCCCCAGTAGAAGATGAGACATGTCAGACACCCATCGACTGAGGGCAATAAAGTATAAATAATTTAAAACTCCTAGATATTATCCTGCCTTCTCATCATGTACATCTTTAATAATTAATTCAGCTCAGTCTTTAAAGGAATTCTCTTCATATCACTTAAATCATTCTGTTTTGCCTGTTAACAACAGGAGACCATTTCCTGTTTAGGACTCGACCTTCTCAAGAGAGGTGCATTTACTTACACAGGAGACATTTTCCGGCTGCTGTCGGTTTCCATGGAAGTGTTGTGCGCCTGCTCAGTGAGCATCATGGTTCAGATCAAAATTCCATTAAGGTACTCACCACTGTCAGAAACTGTTTTAGTGTCTAATATCTAGTGGCATAATTTTCATAGCAATCCTATTACCTCCCATCATTTCTCTATTTTATAGATGAAGAAAATGGTTAAATAACTTGAATGCTTCCATCACACCTGCCTACCTCCAGCAGATAAATCATTGCCTGACATATTCACCATGGGAACAAGGCTGTGCAGAATTCCTATCGTGGTGTTAACTGGGCTTAATTTTTTGTAGAAGAAAAAAGCTGGTCCCTTTAAATATCTGATTACTGAGTCTCGCTAAATCATTCACACACAGAAAGCCTTGGGGGATGGGGAAAGGGAAGTGACAGGGTAATTGAAAATAGCTGAGGAATAGTGACATCAAATGCTTCCAACAGAAAAGACAGAGGACACCAGCCACAGGAGAAGATTTAGAAGTGGAGGGATAGGAACTGGAGCATGTTTATGTTTTGCAGAATGCAGTTTGCTCCAGAAATGGAAATTATTCCAGGAAGGTCAGAGAGAAGACACTGCTGCAGTTAGAAAGGACAGTTGAGCAGGAACCCCAAGATCGAAAAAAGAATCACATCAGGTAAATCCACAACACTGTAATTCTATGTAATATATTGATGGCAAAGTGGAATTTACAGTGTTTCTGCCCTGAGGCTCTGCCTATTAAGAAATGGCTAAGAAGGTCATAGCCAAGGTGTCATAATATATCTTTTTTATTGTACACTTTTATTTTCTTGTTTCACTTGCATATGTTACTTATTTTTGGTTTTTAAAAATTGAAGTATAAAAAGTGTAATGTGTGAAGGACACAAACAAATCTCACCTGCATAGCTTCATGAATTTTTATATTCATATATCTATTTCAGTGTAACCAATCTTCAGATCAAGATACAAAATATTCCAACCACCTTAGAAAGTTCTCAGGCAATACCCACCAACCTCTGCCTGAACGAAAAACTATTCTTTATTCTAACAGCATAAGTGAGTTTTGCCTGTTCTTGGTAAGTTACAGAAAGAAATCAAGCAGTATATACTCTTTGGGTTCTGGCTCTTTCACTCAACATAATGTCTGTAAGTTTCAACCACATTCTTGTATCCATCAGCAGCTTGTTCTTTTATATTGTGATTTCCTCTTCCATTGTGTGAAGATACTCCTAATTCATTCATCTTTTCTCCTGCTCATAGACATTTGTGTTGTTTCAAGCTTGGGGCTGTTATGAATAAAGCTGCTATGAAAATAGCTATATCTTTCTTTGTTGTTGTTGGACAAAGGCATTCATTTCTCTTCCATGTTTACCTAAGAGAGGAATGTCTGGGTGATAAGGTAGGTATATCTTTGGCTGCCGTTGATAATTTTGTTGGACGCTACAGCACATCCTTCATTCTCCTTCAAGACATTCCTCCTGGCTGCTGGGACGAGAGCCAGCTGTCAGCCCCTCTTGGAGATGGCTGCAGCTGAAGAGTGTTTTCCCTCCACCTCATACCTATGGCCATGTGGGGGATCCATTACGACCAGGTAACAAAGAGAAAGAAGCCTAAGTTCATAGATGGGTGGGTTTGGATGTACATGAGTGTGTGCGTGTGTGCTAAGTCATTTCAGTTGTGTCTGACTCTTTGCAACCTATGGGTTGCAGCCCATCAGGCTCCTCTGTCCATGGGAGTCTCCAGGCAAGAATACTGGAGTGGGTTGTCATGCCCTCCTCCAGGAGATCTTCCCAACGCAGGGATCGAATTCACCTCTCTTACGTCTTCAGCATTGGCAGGCAGGTTCTTTTCCACTAGCGCCGCCCAGGAAGCCCAGGTGTGGATGTGGGTCTAAGCCAAATCTGGGTGAACCTGAAGATGGTTGTGAGGGAATATCCTCTCAAAGAGCAGAGCTTGGTAGTGAATCTGGCCATCTTTGTGTGACAAGAGAAATGCTCAGAAGTTAGAATTTACGGAGAGACCCATGGGCAAGGGCAGATGGCATAGCCAGGAGATCAAAGGTGTGGGAGGAGACAGATGGGAAGGTCAGGGACAAGGAACAAGTAAGAGGGCGAGGGAGGTGGATAGACATGGAAATGAGCTGGAAACACGGAGACTCCAGTATTTCATGTTAATAACATTGGCCATGCCAGCGCCAGTACAATGCATGCATGCATGAATACAGTAATCATGGTAGGATGAAGACTGTATGGTACCAACAGCATCTCTCCCCCTTACAAAGGCTGACCTTGCCCATGCTGCTGTTGAATGTCCAACCTGCTAGGCTCAGGGACCAAGGATATGTCCCTGATATGGCACCATCCCTCAAGTGGGCCAGTCACTTGGTGGCAGGTTTATTACAATGGACCTCTGCCATCCTGGAGGGGGAAGTACTTCACTGACAATAACAGACACATACTCAGATATGGGTTTTTCTTTCCTGCCCACAGAGTCTAAGCCAACTCTACTACCAAAGTTTTATGGAGTAAGTCATCACTATACAGCAGAGAATCTGTGTGAGTGGGATTCACCTGGTTACATCAAATGCCATACAACTCAGGAGCAGCGAGGCTGATTGAATGATGGAAGATTTACCAGAGGAACAGCTGAAGTGCAAATTTGGAAATGGTACCTTGCAACGATGTGATGTCATCCTTTAGGACACAATGTATGCCCTAAATCAGTGACTCTTTTATGGTACTGTGTCCCCAGCAGATTGAATACAGTGGTGCAGGAACCAACGTCTGGAAGGAGGAAAGGTCTCATGGAAGATGACTCCCAGTGATGCACGGAGAGACTTTGTGCTCTCCTTCCTTGCTGCTCTGGGCTCTGCAGGCTTAGAGGCTCTGGAACTTTCCAGGAGGGGACACGTAAGAGAACCAGTGAGCTAGGGCTGCTGCCTGGGCATTGCATGCTCCTTCTCCCAAGAGAGCAACTGGCGAGAAAAGGAGTCGCTATTCTGGGAGAAACAACTGTCCCAGGTCATCAGGAGGAGGGCAGAGAGGAATATAATTGACATTAAGGCAACCCATTTGGTGCCTCTTGATACCCCATGCCAAATTTCAGTGGTAAAATGATGAGTGGTAACCAAGACTAAGAATTAAGGTCTGCATCATAGCTTCAGATCAGCCACTGAGACTAGCAGAGGGGATAACTGGGAGTGAAAGGAAGACTGGGTGTAGGGTATGAGGAAGATATCTGTCCCAGCTGAAACAGCAGAGACTACAGTTTGTGCCAAATGAAGTCCATCAGAATTCTGGAGAGTTTATGAAATGAATTCAGAACTTTATGAAGTGAATCCAAGCAGTGCAAGTGGTGGACTGCGGTGAAGCTATGATGTGCCCCTCAGACCCCTCTTCAGAGCTGAAGGACTATTTTCCTTTGGGTGTATAACTGGAGGTCAACCCTCTTCAGGGATTGCCTTGGCTAAGGAAAGGGACACCTCCTTCCTCCCAAGGTCACACAAGGTCACATATCCTTCTCAAGCCAGCCCACATCCAATGACTTATCAGTCATTGATGACTGAAGTGAAGTGAGGTGAAAGTCGCTCAGTCGTGTCCAACTCTTGGCAATACCATGGACTATACAATCCATGGAATTCTCCAGGCCAGAATACTGGAGTGCGTAGCCTTTCCTTTCTCCAGGGATTAATGACTGATCAGGGGTATAAAACTGAGGTCCCTTGCCCCACCTCAGAAAAACTCTGAATGGTCATCCACCCCAGCTTTAGAGCTTCTATCCTGAGGCTGCCTTGTAGCCCAGCTTTTCTTTCTGCCTAAAGCTCCTTTCTGTTCTTCCTCGTCTTTCCCTTTCCCTGGTGTTGGTTCCAAAAGTGCTCCCTAATAAACTTCCTACATGCTAATCTTCATCACAGAATTTGCTTCCTGGGAGTTCAACCTCCAGAGTTTTCCGAAGTGGCTTATCCAATTTACATTCCCTTCTGCAGTACATCAACATTCTAACTGCTCTATATCCTTCTCACACTTGGTACTGTTAGTCTTCTTAATTTTAGTCATTCTTATGCAGTAGTATCTTATTGTGATTCTCGTTTCCATTTTCCTCATGAATAACCATGTTGAACACATTTTCAAATGGTCATTGGACATTCAGATAGCCTTTTTTCTTACTGATTTATAGTTGTTTCTTATATATTCACATTTAGATATGAGACCCTTTGTCAGATAAATGTATTGCAAAAAAAAAAAAAAAATGTTCCCAGAAAGTGAAGGCTGCTCAATCATGTCTAACTCTTTGTAACCCCATGGACTACAGTCCATGGAATTCTCTAGGCCAGAATACTGGAACAGGTAGCCTTTCCTTTCTCCAGGGGATCTTCCCAATCCAGGAATTGAACCAGGGTCTCCTGCATTGCAGGCAGATTCTTTACCAACTGAGCTATGAGGCAAGCCCAAATGTGGAGCTTAAATTTCACTCTCTTAACCACAGTATGTTAGTTTTCTTTTTTTTTAAAAATTAAGCCTTCTACCTTTGAAATAATTATATATTCACAGGACACTGCATGGAGAGGTCACCCAGTTTCCCCACTGGTTACATCTGACATTCCTATAGCACAATATCAAACCCAGGAAATTGATGTTGTATAATATGTGTACAGTTCTAGGTCATTTTATCTCATGTATTGTTTTGTGCAACTACAACTGTAGCTAAGATACAGAACTATTCCATCACTATAATGCTCTCCTTTCTGCTATCCCTTTATAGTTATATACATTTCCTGTAACCTCTGGTGATCACTCATCTGTACTCCATCTCTATAATTTCGTCATTTTAAGAATGTTACATAAATGGGATTGTACAGAATACAATCTTTTGAAATTGACTTTTTTTTTCTTTTTGCTCACCATTATGCCCTTGAGATCCATCTCAACCTTTTTTACATTTAGAAAATTATGTTACTCAGGCTACTTTGCATTATTTGAGCTCTCTATTTATGTTTGGTAAGGGAAAAAACAGTTTTTGTCATTAAAAATAAGATCTTCATCTTATATATCCCACACTGGAGTGATAATTCCTTGGAGGCTATGTCCAGGCCACTCTGCCAGGCTGTATGCTCCATACACTCCTCTCCCACAAGTCTTGATTACAGCTTCCATTATTGCCTGTGGTCCATAGGGCCCCTGACTTCACAGGAGGTGTGTAGAATAAGAACATATGATGGAACCATTCGAAATTTCTCTTTTTATTGTTCAGGGATGGTGAGAAAAACAAATGATTCGTTTTGCTTCTAAAAATGATGAAACAAGTTTTTAAAATGGGGCATATTAATAACCCCCTTTAGTATGATTACTTTCAGAAGAAATTAGAATATCACCTCTGAATGCACAAGTGGTGTTTTTACCGCAGGAGACGATATTCCTCTGAAGCCTGGCGTCCCCCGCTGCCCTCCATGCACCTGCAGCTTCCTCCTTTGGGCCACCGTGTCCTCGCACCTTCTCTAAGTTGTCTGCCGTGACTCTCGAGCCTGGGTCTATGACTGTGCATGCTAATCAACAGCCTGCAAAACACCTCTGCCCTTCACTTTGAAAGGGACACACTTGGTGGTGTCTTATTTCAATTGATTCTCTACGCATTTCAACTGTATATTGCAATATCACAGAAGGTCACCAAAATAAAGTGAGAAGTAGCTGCTTCTGCCACTCCTCTCTCAGTCAGAGCCAGGAAGATGTGGGAGAAGATGGACTGAGTGGGCTTTCTAGGCTGGATGGGACGTGTGCAACGAAAAGAACATTTCTAGGTTAGCTTGCGTGAGTGTGGGGCTTGTCTGGAAGACTGCCCATTGAGCAATAACGGAAAGAGCATCTCAAGAACTTCTCAAAAGTGCCTGGGGGCCAAGCTTCCTGGATAGAGGAGCTGGAGGGCAGCATGGGGTCCCCTACAGGAGGGCTTCCTGGATCTTCATTCTGCAGCTGTCTAGTCATGCCTTAAACACACTGTGCCTCTTCTCTGCTTCTATTCTATTTTTCTCTGCATCTCTACTTCAACAACCAAGTAACTTTCTGTACTTCCTAGTTCAAATTTTGGAGGGACTTGACTGGCTGAGCTAATCATTTTTTTTTCAGGCCAGCCTATGGGTCAGCTGTTCTTAGGTTAGGTGTCTTCCCTTGGTCCAATCAGATGTAACTGGAAGAAGTTGGGTTATAGTAGAATGCTGCCTAAGTCTGTCTCTCTGCCAGTGGCCGCAATGCATTTTGTTCTACATGGGTGTGGCAGTCATCAGGGCTGACAAGTCTAATACAAAAGAAAAAAGGGAAAGGATGGATATGCAGTTGGTTTTTCTCTCCTTCCAATAGTAGTTTCAATGTGTGGCTCCAAGAGGAAAGACACTGGATATTAACTGGGACTGCAGTGAAGTGACCTGTCCTGATCCGCAGATAGCTGTTGCCTGTCAGCTTGTTATTCTAAGATGATAACTACAATTTCCCACCACATTTGTGAATTTTCAGGTGATAGTTCCTGTGTGGATTCACCAGCTTTTTCCATAATAACACTGCATATCAACTCCAACAACCTCAGTGACTTAAACAACAAACACTTATTTCTCATTCATAGATCTGATTTGAGGCTCTGCTGGGATCAGCTGAACTCAAGTGGAGTCAGTCAGCTGTGACCCGAGGCTGGGAGTCAGAGCTGGGTCTGGTCCCTGTGTCTCGCACTTGGGGACAGGCTAAAGAGGATCCCAGGGATGTGTTCTTTTCACAGTGGGTGGAAAAAATGCATGAGACCAAGCCAAACTGCAAGCACAATTAGAGCCCCTGCTCACGTTGTATCTACCAATATTTTGGTAGCCAAAGCAGGTAACATGGCCAAACCCAGCATGGGCAGGGAAGTATACTCTTCCCATGAGCTGGGGGAAGTGTCAGGGAGAGTGAATATTTGCTGACCAATAACATATCTACTGGGCCATGCACTTCTCCTTACTGCCCTAACATGGTAGAATTGCCAGACAAGACGTGTGGTGGCACGTTTGCTGACACTGTAACCTCCCCAAATGAAGAAACCATACCTCAACTTCTTTTGTGCCTAATTTCAAAGTATCTAACCCCATGTATGACCGAGGATGAGATGGCTGGATGGCACCACAGACTCGATGGACGTGAATCTGGGGAACTCCGGGAGTTGGTGATGGACAGGGAGGCCTGGCATGCTGCGATTCATGGGGTTGAAAGAGTCAGACACAACTGAGCGACTGAACTGAACTGACTGAACCCCATGTATCAGTCTCAGGAGGTGCCCAGTAAAATTCCCTTTAGTTGACACAAATTATCAGAAGTCTAGACTAGGATCAATATCAATCCACATGTGACTATAGTCAAATAAATTCGTATTTTCTCTGCTCGAAGGACTGTATATGTAGAAGATGAAATGGCAGAATGTAGCAGTCAAGAGCATGAGATCTAAGGTCAAAACCTTGAGTTTCAATCCTAATTCACAGCTTCCTAGCTGTATGATGTGGGACAAGTTGCTTAGCTTCTCTATATGAGCTTCCTCATCTATAGAGTGAGGATGCTAACAGTAACTTCCTGATAGGGTTGTTCTGAGGTTTACATGGTGTATTCATGGAAAGACCATCCAGGAGGGCCTGACTCATGGGAATTATTTCACTGTTGTAACATGACTGGAGCAGACATGCATGCACATAAGCAAGCTAAAAAACCAAAAAAGCAATGTCTGCCTTTTAAGAGAGCTGCAACCTGGAGTTAAAAAAAAACGAAACTCGTGTTGAGTCCCAGCTCCTCTATTCACACCACCTGTGATCTTGACCGAGTCCCAGTTTCCTCACCTATGAAATAATGGCTCCCTCCCCTTTCCATGTGGGGATCAGGTGACACACGTGAAGGCACTTTGGGAAAGTGAAAACCAACAGAAAATGTGAGCTGCTTTTATCAAATTATTCCACCTTTTGCGTTGCTTATCTGATGACAGCCAATGGCCAGTCAGCAAAGTATCCACTCATTGGAAAAGATCCTGATGTTCGCAAAGATTGAGGGCAGGAGGAGAAGGGGGTGATAAACGATGAGACGGTTGGACGGCCTCACTGACTCAATGGGCCTGAGTTTGAGCAAACTCTGGGAGATGGTGAAGGACAGGGAAGTTTGGCATGCTGCAGGCAATGGGGTCATGACTGAGCAGCTGAACAGCAACAATGGCTAGTAAAGGGGTTCTCTGCTGGACACCACTGATCCCTCTTTATAGACATAAGAATTTCTCTGCAGCTCTCAGTTGGGTGAATCATCCCCTCCCTGATCTAGCAGACACCCAGCAAGCTGATCCTCACATCCAGAGACAAGAATGAGCTCCTCTTTGCTGATTGAATACTGGAACTTCTCATAGTTCCACTGCATCAACAGTGAATGCCTTGAGGCTACTCTTTGGCCTCTACCTCTCGTCTACCCTTCCTCTCCTCCCATCCCCTCATGAGCCCCCTGCACTTCCAATTTTCCACTGCAGCTGCTCTTGTCAAAGTCACTGTTGACTTCAGCACTGCCAAAGCCAGTGGTCATTGCTCAGCAAATCTGACTCAATCCATCAGCAGTTTTGATTTGATGGTTGATCACTGCCTCCCTCTTGGAATATTTTCTTCAACTGACCTCTGAGACACCACCTTCTTGCTTCCCCTCCTCCTGCCCTGGCTGCTCCTTCTCAAGCTCCCCTGATGTCATCCTCAGATCTCATCTCTATGTACACTCACTCTCGGGGTGATCTCATTCAGCCCAGTGGCCTCAAATGCCAGCTCCATGTTGACAACTCCAAAATTTAACTCTGTAGCCCAGACATCACCCCAAACTGCAGAGTCATAAATCCAACTGCCCACTTGTTAACCTCTACTTGGATGTCGAAGTGACATCTCAAATGTGATGTGTCCAAAGCTAAGCTCCTGTTGCCCTGACTTTAATCTGTTTTCCTCTAGTCTCCCACTTCTCAATAAACAAGCAATGCCTTCTTGTTGCTCAGGATAGAAACATAGGAGCCATTCCCACCTCCTCTCTCTTGTGCTCTACAGGCCATTTATCAGTTAAACTTTAGACTCTGCCTTTGAGTTACATCTGGAATCTAACACACACACCCCCTTCTTTTTAACCACCTCTACCACTGGCATCCTCACCTGAGTCAGCATCATATCCTGACTATGTCTACCCTTGTGCTACTGGCCTTCCCCCTCCCAAGAAGCATCAGTCATATTATGTCACTTCCTTGATAAATACCCTCAGTGGCTCCCTGTCTCACTCAGAATGAAACACCCAGTCCTTGCTCTGAGCTGCAGAACCTCTCAGTTCTGCCCCCCATTGTCTCTCGGACCGTCCCTCCCAGCATTCTCCTTCTTGCTGTTGGGTTACTCTGCTCCAGCTGCAGCAGCCACCTTGCTCCTCATGGGACACCCCAGCCTGCTCTCACCACACAGCCCTTTCACTTTCCATCAAGCATTGTCCCTCTTTTGAAACAACCTCATCAGACAAAGGGAGGTGTTATCAGTGTGAGTCTCCAGAGGAAGGATGTGGCAAGTTACTATTTTATCCTTTGTGCTTAAAATTTTTTCTAATTATTTTCAATGAATATTGTTTGTAATTTATTTTGTAATCAGAAAATAAATATAATTTAAATTAAAGCCAGAATCATGTTTGAAGAACTGTTGCTTAGATACCATGAAAGACGGCTGCCTCGTCTCCAGGGCAGACCCCTCACACAGCCCAGAGGCCAGATCTGCAGATGGGCCCACACTCAAAGCCCACGGGTCTCCTCCACCCCATCCTCTCTGCTTCTTCCCCTTTCCCCCCAGTTAATGAGGTTCACACCAAGATGATGATAACTGATCTCTGGATGAAAATTCTGACTCACCAGTTAAATTGCAATGAAATGCTTTTTAATTCCTAATCTAGGATAATTCTGCTCCAGCTGCAGCAGCCACCTTGCTCCTCATGGGACACCCCAGCCTGCTCTCACCACACAGCCCTTTCACTTTCCATCAAGCATTGTCCCTCTTTTGAAACAACCTCATCAGACAAAGGGAGGTGTTATCAGTGTGAGTCTCCAGAGGAAGGATGTGGCAAGTTACTATTTTATCCTTTGTGCTTAAAATTTTTTCTAATTATTTTCAATGAATATTGTTTGTAATTTATTTTGTAATCAGAAAATAAATATAATTTAAATTAAAGCCAGAATCATGTTTGAAGAACTGTTGCTTAGATACCATGAAAGACGGCTGCCTCGTCTCCAGGGCAGACCCCTCACACAGCCCAGAGGCCAGATCTGCAGATGGGCCCACACTCAAAGCCCACGGGTCTCCTCCACCCCATCCTCTCTGCTTCTTCCCCTTTCCCCCCAGTTAATGAGGTTCACACCAAGATGATGATAACTGATCTCTGGATGAAAATTCTGACTCACCAGTTAAATTGCAATGAAATGCTTTTTAATTCCTAATCTAGGATAATAAATAAATTGTTATTTTCCCCTTGTGAGTGGCATTACCTGTCATTATAAAAATTAATCTTATTTAAGAGATGCTTAAAACATGCAGCAATATTGGTTCTTGAGACCAAGCAGTTAAAGGATAATTTAATCTGTGTGAATTATGAATCTTGATATTTTTCAATGCTATTTTCCTGTAGAGCTATGAGCGACTCTCTTCTTTTCTCAGTTGTTACTGAGATTTACGTTCTGATTTTACAGAGTCCTCTCTATAAGGTAGAGAAAACACTACTGACCTACTTGAACTTAAACAACAAACATTTCTTTTGGTGTAGTTATTGATAAGGTTCAGGACCCCTTAGAGGAGGGGTCTCCCTAAGGTGTGGCAGGTGGGTGTCAAGAACATGCAAAAACAGTGACTCTTACTTCCTTTGAAAGAAAAATGACTTGATGTACCAGGCATCATAGCATCGCTAGAAGTCCTAGCTGCAATTTCATTTTTAAACTCCACATGTTCCCTGGAAGATAACTGGACAAAGAATTGTGGCAAGTGGTGAGAGATGGAGTGAGGATATCTATTCATCATGGATTTTATTATGTGTTTCAGACCTTTTGTGTATGTCTTTAAGGCCCTTCAGAAGTATTAAATTGAAATCTGCTTTTAAATGTCAACAGTCCTAACACTACTCTGCAGTTTGTTCTGTTTCTTGGAGAGGTTGGTAGAGAGGAGCAGACTTTATAGCCTTGGTTCAGCTCCAGGCCCTGTTCTGTGTTTGTATCTATGGCTGCCACCCAAGGCCTGGGAGCCTATGACATGAAGATGGAGATATTTTTGCTGGCGTTAGCATAGTCAGCTATCCTGTGCTTAGAAGTGGGACAGAAGCACACTGTGGGACTAGCCCTGTAGTTTCAACAACCCTATCAGACCTCACCTAATTGTACTGGCTCTGCTCAAGAGAAACACCAGATTTGAACTGTCTCCCTTTCTGCAGGGAGTCTGACATCTCGGCTGCTGTAGGTAGCTCAGAACCTCTACGTTCCTCTTCATAAGTGGTCTGTGCTCCTCCTTCCCTCCCATAATGCTGCCCCCGGACCGTAACGGCCTGTCAGCAGCCCAGGAACCACATTTGCCTCATATGTTATTGTAACCCAGGGCCCAGCACCGAGTTTGGCACGTGAAAATGCTCAATAAATATTTGCTGAATAAATGGATGGGTGAATTGACAAATGAATGCTGTCACACCTCCTGGGCAAGTCCCAACAAATGCATTCTCTAAGCTTCCCTCCAGGTTGCCAGCAGCTCTACGCTGTGTTCATATGCGGTCTCCTTGGAGGAGGCTGGAGCCAGCCAGACTGTCCACTCTGGCCTCTCATCACTTGGGCTTGGTCTCTGCAAGCACAAAGAGCCCTGATCCTGTCACTCCTAGCCAGGCTCAGAAACTCTGCACGGTAGTTCCCAAAGAAACGAAACAAAACCAAGGGCTTTGTAAGCATGTAAGCAATAAGCTAACCGACTACTGACTCAAAATTTACTGGACACATACTCCAGCACTGCCACCTAAGCCCTCACGGTTGCTCCTTTTAATCACCACAGGTGGTTACGATGGGGAGGCCCCTCAGCTGGTGTGAGGCAAAGGGACCCAAGAAAATTCATATCCTGGTCTATTCTGTGACCCTAGTCACCACTGGGGTCTACTCTTATCATGTGTTCCTGAATTTTTATTGCATCCTGGACACTGGTGTCTCTTCTCTAGTGCTCATTTTGCAACCAAGATTTCATTTTGAACATGATTAGAATGTGATGGAATCTCCAGCCGTCATCACACACAACAGCAGTACCCAAGAATCTCTCATCAGCAACATCCTTTATTCCATGAGTGACCCTGAGGTACTTGGGCCTGACATTGGCGGCTCACTAATTAATTTTGTCAGTCAAATACTCACTCCTATGTTAGATTCTTTGCATTGATAATTTAGAAATTTCCCTGGTGGCTCAGTCGGTGGAATCTGCCTACAATGTGGGAGACCTGGGTTCGATTCCTGGGTCAGGAAGATCCCCTGGAGAAGGATATGGCAACCCACTCCAGTGGGAGAATTCCATGGACAGAGGAGCCTGGTGGGCTACAGTTCATGGGGTCACAAAGAG
Organism: Aepyceros melampus; assembly: GCA_006408695.1. Lineage (NCBI taxonomy): Eukaryota > Metazoa > Chordata > Mammalia > Artiodactyla > Bovidae > Aepyceros > Aepyceros melampus. The sequence goes on along the minus strand of SJXQ01010218.1, from coordinate 113,486 downwards.
TCAGACACAACTCAACTGAGTGACTCATTTTCACTTTCAAGTTAGGTATATATATGAAACAACAAAACAATAACACCAATAAAAATAGCCAGTACCATGTAGAACTTAGTATGCCAGACACTGCTTTCAGTGTTTTATGTACTAACTCATGTACATCCAATAACAGTCCTAAGTGATAGGTATGATTGTAATCATTCTCATTTACAAATGAGCAAACCCAAGTACAAGGAGGTAAATAACTTGCTGAACACATCTATTATGAGGCAGAGTCGGGACATAAATGCAGACTGTCTTAGTCTGAGTCCAAGCTGAAAACTCTGCACCTTCAACACNCCAACCCCCCACTGGCTCTCTGTTTTACATATGGTAATCTATATGTTTCAGCGCTGTTCTCTCAAATCGTATGGCTTGTTTCATTTAGCATAATGCCCTCGAGGTTCATCCATGTTATAAAAAATGGCACAATGTCCTTCTTTTAAAGGTTAAATGATATTCCATTGTCTATATACCATATTTTTTTGTATCCATTTTCCTTCAGTGAACATTTGCATTATTTTAATACCTAGGCTATTGTGAACAGTGCTGCAATGAACATTGCAGTACAAATAGCTCTTTGAGACAGTGATTTTGTTTCCTTTGGATACATGCCCAAAAGTGGGATTGCTGAGTCATTATGGTAGTTCTATATTTAATTTTTGAGGAATTTCCATGCTATTTTCTGTAGTGGAAACACCAAGTCTTTAAATTAAATAAATTAAGCTTTATGAAAATATCAGTTTTTAAAAATTCACAGAAGTAACATTTTTAGCAGAAACTAAATTATAAGGTAACCACTCTGTTCAGTTCAGTTCAGTCGCTCAGTCGTGTCTGACTCTTTGCGACCCCATGAATCACAGCATGCCAGGACTCCCTGTCCATCACCAACTCCTGGAGTTCACCGAGAACCACGCCCATGCAGTCAGTGAAGCCATCCAGCCATCTCATCCTTGGTCGTCCCCTTCTCCTTCTGCCCCCAATCCCTCCCAGCATCAGAGTCTTTTCCAATGAGTCAACTCTTTGCATGAGGTGGCCAAAGTACTGGAGCTTCAGCTTCAGCATCATTCCTTCCAAAGAAATCCCAGGACTAATCGCCTTCAGAATGGATTGGTTGGATCTCCTTGCAGTCCAAGGGACTCTCAAGAGTCTTCTCCAACACCACAGTTCAAAAGCATCAATTCTTCGGCGCTCAGCCTTCTTTACAGTCCAACTCTCACATCCATACATGACTACTGGAAAAACCATAGCCTTGACTAGACAGACTTTAGACGGCAAAGTAATATCTCTGCTTTTGAATATGCTATCTAGGTTGGTCATAACTTTTCTTCCAAGGAGTAAGCATCTTTTAATTTCATGGCTGCAGTCACCATCTGCCGTGATTTTGGAGCCCAAAAAATAAAGTCTGACACTGTTTCCACTGTTTCCCCGTCTATTTCCCATGAAGTGATGGGACAGGATGCCATGATCTTCATTTTCTGAATGTTGAGCTTTAAACCAACTTTTTCACTCTCCTCTTTCACTTTAATCAAGAGGCTCTTTTGTTCCTCTTCACTTTCTGCCATAAGGGTGGTGTCATCTGCATATCTGAGGTTATTGATATTTCTCCTGGCAATCTTGATTCCAGCTTGTGCTTCTACTCTGCATAGAAGTTAAATAAGCAGGGTGACAATATACAGCCTTGACGGACTCCTTTTCCTATTTGGAACCAGTCTGTTGTTCCATGTCCAGTTCTAACTGTTACTTCCTGACCTGCATACAGATTTCTCAAGAGGTAGGTTAGGTGGTCTGGTATTCCCATCTCTCTCAGAATTTTCCACAGTTTATTGTGATCCACACAGTCAAAGGCTTTGGCAGAGTCAATAAAGCAGAAGTAGATGTTTTTCTGGAACTCTCTTGCTTTTTCGATGATCCAGTGGATGTTGGCAATTTGATCTTTGGTTCCCCTGCCTTTTCTAAAACTAGCTTGAACATCTGGAATGTACCACTCTGGTGCTGAATAATGGTTTGGAGGTACATTGGTGGCAGGAGGGCTGTCCCAGGAGGGGATTCTGGAGCTCACAGGATATCACTTGGATGGGAGTGTGGCTGGCTGTCTAAGCTAACAAGAATTTGTACAAACTTGGGATTTGATGAATCCTTCTCTTGTACCAAGCATATGTTGATTGGAAATATCAGCACAATTACCCTGCCAAGGGCAGGAAAAGTCAGATGAAAGTTGTCAAGTCTGGAGAAATTTTTATGATCTGGCAATTCAGTTGTCAGGATAATTCTGTGGTCCTCTCTAAAGATTGTAGTTTTGAGCCAAATTTAAACTGTCATTTTCAAAATATCTGTCACTGGTGTTTTATTTTTCTGTTTATAAGGAAGACCCAAAATAAGTTGCGTTCATGTTTCAAGTGCAATCCAGGTGACTTGATTGTACCAGTTAAGATTCTTTTTATAACAACAGAAACAAATGTGTTAAGTACACAAGAAAATTTTATTGACATTGGGTAGGGCCCAGAAATGACAGAAAGTCTAAAAAGCCAAGCTTGGGACAGAAATAGGAATGCAGGGATGCTGGGTAACCAGGACCACAATCAAAGTCACACCCTGGAACAGGTTGCTGGGGACTGTTGACATCAGGGTTTCAGTCCGGGCTCCCTGTGGTGCAGTGAGTTGCTGTCAGCTTTTCCAGAGTTGCTCTTTTCCAAGTCTTTCTTGCTTTGCTTCTTTTATTGTCAGATAAAGAGTTACAAATGAGGCTTTCAGACTGGCTGGATTCACACAGTTTATCACCAGAGTTCAGGGGTAAGGAAGGCACTAAGTTTTAGGAATATGGAAGGCAATGTTTGGAACTGCAGGATTCCCTCAAACACTGGAAATGGAACTAGGAAGCCAAGAGGGTGGAAATCTACACAGGACCATGGACTAAGGCCATGCTTCCATTGTACACCCAAATCTTTACGATACAAGTCCTCATCCTGCTTGTGATGCCTTTTACCAGAACCTTTGATTGCCTATCCTGAAGGAGATCAGCCCTGGGATTTCTTTGGAGGGAATGATGCTGAAGCTGAAGCTCCAGTACTTTGGCCACCTCATGCAAAGACCTGACTCATTGGAAAAGACTCTGATGCTGGGAGGAATTGGGGGCAGGAGGAGAAGGGGATGACAGAGGATGAGATGGCTGGATGGCATCACTGGCTCGATGGACGCGACTCTGAGTGAACTCCGGGAGTTGGTGATGGACAGGGAGGCCTGGCGTGCTGCGATTCATGGGGTCGCAAAGAGTCGTAGGCGACTGAGCAACTGAACTGAACTGAACTGAGAAGTCCTCAGGGCATGTGATTGGGCTCCTCAGATCTTTCAGATTGTTCCTTGCCCTCTTAGCCCATCCTCTGGCTCTGGTTCTTTGTTTCTTTCTTCAAACGATCATCTCTCACAGTGAGGCTGAGATGAGGTTATAAAATAAAAGAGATTTAACTCAATAATCAAAACTGATCAAAAGTGATTGTAATTGAGAAAACCAAAGAGAACACCAGATCCGACTGCTGTTGGAGTGAAGCCCTGTCCGTGAGCTCCTGTCTACAACTCTGTCACAGCTCCAGACAGCTGTACTATTACCAGTACCTCTGCATGTCCCTGCCCTGGAACTTGCTCCTCTTTATTTCCTAAAACCAAGTAATCTGTGAGATGAAAGTTGGTCAACAGAGAATAACAAGCTAGTACATATACAGAGATTGTCACTGTTTGGTTCTATTCTAACTTTCTTATACATCAACCCACATAATCCTCAGGCTGTTCTGTGATGAGCATTGTTATCCAGTTTTACAGATGAGAAAACAGAGGCACAAAGACATTAGTAAATTGTGAAGAAATGACACAGCTAGTAAACGGAAGAAGCTGGGTTTGAACCTGGGCAATATTAATTCCATTATCTGAATGTTTAACTGAATGTTTAACTGCTAAACTATGACTTATAGTTTCCTATAAAAGATTATTTCCTATAACAATACTGATCAGAATAACCAGCTCAGCCCTTTAGCGCACCAAGTGTGTCACCTCTATTTCAGAACAAAATCTTGCTTTAATCTTTGCATAAACAAAAAGTCCATTGAAAGGATTTTGTTAAATCATAGAAGCAGTTTGCACCCAAAGAATTGAGAACTTCCTTTGCAGAAAAGTAGAAAAACCATTTGCAGACTTAAAAAGAGCAGTTTTCTTTCAGCCAGTAATTCTTTCCCCACAAAAAAATATTCTGGGCTCAGTTGGAGTCCTATCACCCTGTTAAAAACGGCAGGCTTTTCCTGAAATGGTAAATGGAAAAACCTAAAAGATGGACAGCAGCCATTAGGCAGCAAGAAGTTGACAGAAATAAGATATGCCCTATTTCACTAAATTTTTTTATTTATTTGAAAGAAAAAAGTTGCCCTTTGTGTGTAGTACTGATTTCAGGAAGTTTGATGCTAGAGCCCATTCATGTGCTTGCATTGAAATATTGCCTTGCTTCAGGAATTTAATACATTCAGATACCAATACATGCATACAATTTATCAATTTGAAATCACCATGCTGTGTTTTGAGTGTGGCATGTTGTTCCACTGTCAAAGACTGCTAGCAAAAATGGTCTTTGAGCTGTATGAAGAAAACCAGGAAATCTGGAAGGGCAAGTCTCTCTTTTAATCTTTTTATCTTTATTCTTTGGTTAACAAACACTGAGTTGCATGTGAGGCTGTTTAAGATTCACCATCCTGTTTAAATTTTGAGAACAGGCTTTTACATTTGTTTTTAAAAGCCCTTCTTTCTTGGATGGGTTCCTTGGATCGAGCCTTGCTTTAGTGTGAATAGCGGTCCTGGCCTCTTTGAAATCCTTTGATCATGTTAATGTTCAAGAGGCCCCATAAATGAAAGGGTTTTAGAGGGCCTGGTGGCTTCTCATTAATCCCACACAGCATTCATCCCCTCTCAGCTGTCAGAGACAATTCATGGAGAGAGACTGGCATTAAGAGGGGAAATGAGCACACTTCTCACACTTGATAAAGATCTGTATTAACTGTATAAAAAATGACTAGGCACCATGGTGATGACTCTGACAACAAAGTAGCAATAAAACAGATGATTAAAAATGAAGAGGACTGGCACTCTTTAGTAATTGGGAGCAGAGCTCTTAACCTTTGTGGTCATATACATATTTGGAGATAATAAGTTGCAAGTCATTATTTGTGGATGTTTTGGGTGTCTTCGGTTTTGCTTTAAGGGGAAGCACAGAGTCTAATTCTGTATTCGGAGCTGGGTTCAATACATCCTCAAAGTTCAAAAACTGCTTGCAGATACTGCAGTTATTTAGAGGACTGTGAAGCTGGTAGAGGTGGGCAGGGCACGGGGCTACTCCTCTAGTTCTATGTTGCCAGGTGGGAGAAGTAGAAATGGCAGCTCTGAAACAGCTCATGGGTCCTGGTCTAGTACGTCCTCAGGGCTCCTGTGTCTCCTGCTTATTGTCTCACTTTTCAGAGGCAACTCCTTTACTTCCTTCTCAGCACTCTTAATTATTAATTATTTGTTCATCTTGTTTTTATTCATGCAGCAAATAGTTCGTGGATATATTTTGTAAAATTAGGCACTGTGAGTTGACCATTCCTTGATGAAGAAAACAGACATACTTCTTGTGTTCATGGAGCTTACATTTTCCCCAGTGGATGAGTCAGGACCAAAGAGGATTATTCAACCACCTGTGCCTTGGAATTGGGTAATATTGTACAGTGTTTAAGAAAAGGAGTACATCAAGGCCGTATATTATCACCCTGCTTATTTAACTTCTATGCAGAGTACATCATGAGAAAAGCTGGGCTGGAAGAGGTACCAGCTGGAATCAAGATTGCCAGGAGAAATATCAATAACCTCAGGTATGCAGATGACACCATCCTTATGGCAGAAAGTGAAGAGAGACTAAAAAGCCTCTTGATGAAAGTGAAAGAGGAGAGTGAAAAAGTTGGCTTAAAGCTCAACATTCAGAAAATGAAGATCATGGCATCCGGTCCCATCACTTCATGGCAAATAGATGGGGAAACAGTAGAAACAGTGTCAGACTTTATTTTTGGGGGGCTCCAAAATCACTGCAGATGGTGACTGCAGCCATGAAATTAAAAGACGCTTACTCCTTGGAAGAAAAGTTATGACCAAGCTAGATAGCATATTCAAAAGCAGAGACATTACTTTGCCAACAAAGATCTAGTCAAAGCTCTGGTTTTTCTAGTGGTCATGTATGGATGTAAGAGTTGGACTGTGAAGAAAGCTGAGCACTGAAGAATTGATGCATTTGAACTGTGGTGTTGGAGAAGACTCTTGAGAGTCCCTTGGACTGCAAGGTGATCCAACCAGTCCATTCTGTAGATCAACCCTGGGATTTCTTTGGAGGGAATGATGCTGAAGCTGAAGCTCCAGTACTTTGGCCATCTCATGTGAAGAGTTGACTCATTGGAAAAGACCCTGATGCTGGGAGGGATTAGGGGCAGGAGGAAAAGGGGCAGACAGAGGATGAGATGGCTGGATGGCATCACTGACTCAATGGATGTCTGAGTGAACTTCAGGAGTTGGTGATGGACAGGGAGGCCTGTCGTGCTGTGATTCATGGGGTGGCATAGAGTCGGACAAGACTGAGCAACTGAACTGAACTGAATTGTACAGTGTTTGAGCCTGGATAGTTGTCTTATATTTAGATATGTTCATAGAGATAACTGGGCTTCCCTGTGGCTCAGTGGTAAAGAATTCACCTGCTACAATGCAGGAGACTGGGGTTCAATCCCTGGGTCAGGAAGATTCCCTGGAAAAAGAAATGGCAACCCACTCCTGTATTCTTGCTCAGGAAATCCCATTAACAGAGGAGCGTGGTGGGCTACAGTTCATGGGGTTGCAAAGAGTCGGACATGACTTAGCAACTGAGCATGTGTAGAGATAATTTAGAATGTAATATAATTACTTACAGAGCTTTAATTTTTAGGTAGTTAGTAGACCACAAATGTCAGATTTCAGGTGGTAAAAAGACACTTTTTGGCTTGTTTGCCTCACATTCAAGTTCATCAAATACAAATGCTTTCTTCACTAAAAATGAGGCAGAGATTTTATGATATAATTATATTATATTAAACATTATGTTATAATGTTTCTTCACATATACACTTTCAATTCATTTCAGTTGCTCAGTCATGTCTGACTTTTTGCGATCCCATGGACTACAACACACCAGGCTTCCCTGTCTATCAGAAACTCCCAGAGCTTGCTCAAAGTCATGTCCATTGAGTCGGTAATGCCTCCAACCATCTCATCCTCTGTCATCCCCTTATCCTCTCACCTTCAATCTTTCCCAGCATTAGAGTCTTTCCCATGAGTCAGTTCTTCGCATCAGGTGGTCAAAGTATTGGAGCTTCAGCTTCAGCATCAGCCCTTTCAATGAATATTCAGGACTCATTTCCTTTAGGAGTTATTGGTTTGATCTCCTTGCTGTCCAAGGGACTCTCCAAAGCCTTCTCCATATACACTTTAGAGATTTCTTTATTGTAATACATTGGTAGTAAAATTTCTTAATTTTTATCTGTTTGATTTAGCACCTGTTATATTAATAGAATAAAATTTATTATGTTATTTGAAAATGAAGCAAGAGAGATGGGAGGGAGGTTCAGGAGGGAGAGGATATATGTATACCTGTGGCTAATTCATGTTGATGTGTGGCAGAAACCAACACAATATTGGAAAGCAATATCCTCCAATATCCTCCAATAAGAAAAGAAAAAAAATGAAGCAGAGGATAATTACAAGATAATTTGCCATCTCTGTATCAGTTCAGTTCAGTCACTCAGTTATGTCTGACTCTTTGCAACCACATGGAATGCAGCATGCCAGGCCTCCCTGTCCATCACCAACTCTCAGAGCTTGCTCAAACTCATGCCTATTGAGTGATGCCATCCAACCATCTCTTCCTCTGTTGTCCCCTTCTTTTCCCATCTTCAATCTTTCCCAGCATCAGGGTCTTTCAAATGAATCAGTTCTTCCCATCAGGTGGCAAAAGTTTTGGAGTTTCAGCTTCAACATCAGTCCTTCCAATGAATATTCAGGACTGATTTCATTTAGGATAGACTGGTTGGATCTCCTTGCAGTCCAAGGGACTCTCAAGAGTCTTCTCCAACACCATAGTTCTTTGAACATCAATTTGAGCATCAGTTCTTCTGCATTCAGGTTTCTTTATAGTCCAACTCTCACATCCATACATAACTACTGGAAAAACCATAGCCTTGGCTAGACAAAACTTTGTTGACAAAGTAATGTCCTTGCTTCTGATATGCCGTCTATGTTGGTCATAACTTTTCTTCCAAGAAGTAAGTGTCTTTTAATTTCATGGCTCCAGTAATCAACTACAGTGGTTTTGGAGCCCCCTAAAATAAAGTCTGTCACTGTTTCCCCATCTATTTACCAGGAAATGATGGACATGCCACGATCTTAGTTTTCTGAATGTCGAGCTTCAAGTCAACTTTTTCACTCTCCTCTTTTACTTTCATCGAGAGGCTCTTTAGTTCTTCTTCATTTTCTGCTGTAAGGGTGGTAAGACTGATTGGATACTGCAGTCTTCAAGTAGTTGAAGAGGAAGTGAGGGTGAACAGAAACTGGAGAAAACCCAGAAGTTAAGACTTCTTTACTCACTAGAATTCTGCCAGTTTGAGTGAGGTAATTTATAGCATTATTAAGAAATCTCAGACACGTACAATGTTACATTAAGAAACAATACCAGCTCTGGCCCATCTGATGGCCAAAACTCAAGTGGGATGAAAGAAATACTGCTTGTTTCCATCCCAGAATTTTGAAGTTGCCCCTACAATGTGTGAAAGAATCACCTGAAATATTGCCCAGCAGAGAGAAGGCAGAGGGAAACTGATGAGTTTTCCAAAGGCCTAAGGAGGAAGTGTTATGTTATCTGACTCGGATGTTCCCAGAGGAAGTTACTTTTCTCCTATGTAACTCTGCTCATCCGTTTGATCCCTTACGACACTCCACTCACTAGACTGAATTCTAGTGCCTTGTCCTAGAATGAGGTTGATCCGGAGAAGGATCCTGATTCTCGGGGAAAAGGAGAGTAAGAAGGAGAGAGTAGAAGTCTTGAGCTTTCCTTGGAGGCCAGTTTAACTAAGTTATCTAACATTGGGTGAGAATAACTACTGAATTTTAACAATTTCTTAAATGCTGTTTGGTCAGTTGTAGAACTACTTGATTTGCTACTGACAAAGAGAAAATGGAACCTTTCTGATGCCCTTTGACTAGGACCAATATTTCCAGCTTGGTCATTATCTGAAATTATTTCCATTTGCTTTTTAGAAAGTTATATTAACATTCTTGAAGAAAACTTCCACCAACTACAATCAAGTACCTTATTCAGTCTCCCAAGAGTATGGGCATGGCAATGGCAGAAGTCCACTGGCTTCATCAACTAAAAATCCAAATAAAAGTCCAACACTCTCCCTCCCTCCTCTGCACTGGCCCTAGCCACTATCTTTCAGTTCAGTTCAGTTCAGTTGCTCATTCATGTCAGACTCTTTGCAACCCCACGGACTGCAGCACACCAAGCTTCCCTGTCCATCACCAACTCCCAGAGCTTGCTCAAACTCACAGCCATTGAGTCCGTGATGCCATCCTACCATCTCTTCCTCTGTTGTTCCCTTCTCCTCCTGCCTTCAATCTTTCCCAGCATCAGGGTCTTTTTCAGGGAATCACTTCTTTGCATAAGGTGGCCAAAGTATTGGAGTTTCAGCTTCAGCATCATTCCTTCCAATGAATATTCAGGACTGACTTCTTTAGGACTGACTGGTTTGATCTCCTTACTGTCCAAGGGACTCTCAAGAGTCTTTTTCAATGCCACAGTTCAAAAGCATCAATTCTTCAGTGTTCAGCTTTCTTTATAGTCCAACTCTAACATCCATGTATGACTATTGGAAAAAACATAGCTTTGACTATACAAACTTTGTTGGTAATATCTCTGCTTTTTAATATGCTACCTAGGTTTGTCATAGCTTTCCTTCCAAGGAGCAAATGTCTTTGAATTTCATGGCTGCAGTTACCATGTGCAGTGATTTTGGAGCCCAACAAAATAAAGTCTGCCACTGTTTCCATTGTTTTCCCATCTATTTGTCATGAAGTGATGGGATTGGATGTCTTGATCTTAGTTTTTTTGAATGTTGAGTTTTAAGCCAGCGTTTTCACTCTCCTCTTTCACTTTGATCAAGAGAGCCTCTTTAGTTCCTCTTCACTTTCTGCCATAAGGGTGGTGTCAACTGCATATCTGAGGTTATTGATATTTCTACTGGCAATCTTGATTCCAGCTTGTGCTTCATCAGCCTGGCATTTTGCATGATGTGCTCTGCATACAAGCTAAGTAAGCAGGGTGACAATATACAGCCTTGGCATACTCCTTTCCTATTTGGAAACAGTCTGTTGTTCCATGTCTAGTTCTAACTGTTGCTTCTAGACCTGCATACAGATTTCTCAAGAGGCAGGTCAGATGGTCTGGTATTCCCATCTCTTTAAGAACTGTCCACAGTTTGTGGTGATCCACACAATCAAAGGCTTTGGCACAGTCAATAAAGCAGAAATAGATGTTTTTATGGAACTCTCTTGCTTTTTTGATGATCCAACAGATGTTGGCAATTTGATCTCTGGTTCCTCTGCCTTTTCTAAAACCAGCTTGAACATCTGGAAGTTCACAATTCACATATTGTTGAAACCTGGCTTGGAGAATTTTGAGCATTACTTTACTAGCGTGTGAGATGAGTGCAATTGTGTGGTAGTTTGAGCATTCTTTGGCACTGCTTTTCTTAGGGATTGGAATGAAAACTGACCTTTTCCAGTCCTGTGGCCACTGCTGAGTTTTCCAAATTTGCTGGCATATTGAGTGCAGCACTTTCACAGCATCATCTTTCAGGATTTGAAATAGCTCAACTGCAATTCCATCACCTCCACTATCTTTGTTCATAGTGATGCTTTCTAAGGCCCACTTGACTTCACATTCCAGGATGTCTGGCTCTAGGTGAGTGATCACACCATCATGATTATCTTGGTCGTGAAGATCTTTTTTGTACAGTTCCTCTGTGTATTCTTGCCACCTCTTCTTAATATCTTCTGCTTCTGTTAGGTCCATACAATTTCTGTCTTTTATCGAGCCCATCTTTGCATGAAATGTTCCCTTGGTATCTCTAATTTTCTTGAAGAGATCTCTAGTCTTTCCCATTCTGTTATTTTCCTCTATTTCTTTAGAGGATCACGGATCACTGAGGAAGGCTTTCTTATCTCTCCTTGCTGTTCTTTCGAACTCTGCATTCAAATGGGTGTATCTTTCTTTTTCTCATTTGCTTTTCGCTCTCTTTTTTTCACAGCTATTTGTAAGGCCTCTCCAGACAGCCATTTTGCTTTTTTGCATTTCTTTGTTTTGGGCAATGATCTTGAATCTTGTCTCTTGTACAATGTCATGAACCTCCATCCATAGTTCATCAGGCAATCTGTCTGTCAGATCTAATCTCTTGTATTTGTTTGTCGCTTCCACTGTATAATGGTAAGGGATTTGATTTACGTCATACCTGAATGGTCTAGTGGTATTCCCTACTTTCTTCAATTTGAGTCTGAATTTGGCAATAAGAAGTTCATGATCTGAGCCACAGTCAGCTCCAGGTCTTATTTTTGCTGACACTATAGAGTTTCTTTACCTTTGGCTGCAAAGAATATAATCAATCTGAATTTGGTATTGACCATCTGGTGATGTCCATGTGTAGAATCTTCTCTTGTGTAGTTGGATGCAGGTGTTTGCTCTGACCAGTGGATTCTCTTGGCAAAACTCTGTTAACCTTTGCCCTGCTTCATTCTGCTTGAGTCATGGGTGAAATCTGGGATTAGAGGAACCTGTGCCAAGCAAGAACCAGCCTGGTTCCCTCATGAGCAGTGAAATGGAGCAGCCCTGCAGATATCAAGGGCATGTTCAGGGATGCAGCAGCCCTGGTCAATAAGAGGTGAGCAGTCCCAAATAATACTCCATGTGCTTAGGGGAACACCTCTTTTTGGGGCTTCTGAAGTTACCCTCCCACTGGGAGGACATGAGAACAGACAAGGATCTTGGTAGATTTATTCTTATAGCTGCCAAAAGAAAAATCTGAACTATTTAGAAGAAAGCAAATGCTTAGGGGAAAAATAATTCTTGGAGTAAAGAGAATAAGGAAAGAAAGAATCATGTAGCATTGACTAGGTGCTGGTAAGGGTCTGGGCTGAAGTTGAAGGAAATTGACGGGACTCCTATGAGAGATGTATTGACACGTCATCAGGAGTTGAGAGAAATGTAATCTAGCACCAACTTCTGCCATTGCTAAGACATCTTATTATTTCCATTGATTTACCTAGCCTGTGAAAATCTAAGCCCAGGGATGCCAAAACAGAAAGGGGATACAAATCTGGCCCAAGATGTTAAATTTATTCCTCTATTAAATCAGTTGAATCCAAAGCTGACTGGGCAGTACCTTTGTCTAACCTTTAGCAGGAGACCCAAGGCCTTATACTGTGATTAAAATGGAATGGCCTGAGGGCAGAGAATAAACCTCTTTAAGATTAGAGATCCTCCTCAGTTTATGATGACGTAACATCCTGTTAAATCCCTCAAAAGTTTAAAATATAATAAATTGAAAATGCATTTAATGCATCAAGCATACCCAACATTGTAGCCTAGCCAAACCTACTTCAGAATACTTACATTAACCTAAAATTAAGCAAAATCCTCTAATGTAAGAGCTATTGTGTAATAAAATATTGGATACTTTGTGTAATTTCTTGAATAATGTACTGGAAGTGAAAAACAGAATGGTGTGTGGGTACAGAATGGTTGTGAGTGTATCAGTTGTTTACCCTCATGATAGTATGAGAAACCTACACAACATATTAAAAAGCAAAGACATTACTTTGCTATGGGTCAGAGGCAAAGCTATGGGATTTTGGTAGTCATGTACAGATGTGAGTGTTGGACCATAAAGAAGGCTGAGGGCCGAAGAACTGACAACTTTGAGCTGTGGTGTTAGAGAAGACTCTTGAGAGTCCCTTGGCCTACAAGGAGATCAAACCAGTCAATCTTAAAGGAAATCAGCCCTCAATGCTCAACGGAAGGACTGATGCTCAAGCTGAATCTCCAATATTTTGGCCACCTGATGCAAAGAGCTGACTCATTGAAAAAGACCCTGATGTTGGGAAGATTGAAAGTAGGGGGAGAAGGGGATGACAGAGGACTATAGTTGGATGACATCACTGACTCAATGGACATGAGTGTGAGCAGGCTCTGGGAGATGATGAAGGATGGGGAAGCCTGGCATGCTGCAATCCACAGGGTCCCAAAGAGTCGGACACAACTGAGTGACTGAACAACAATGATTAGTGGCTGACTAGGAGCTCAGTCTCCCAGTATGCCCTGCCCAGCATTACAAGAGAGAGTATTGTACCACATATCACTAGCCTTAGAGAAAAAATTAAAATTCAAAATTACAGTTTTGAGTGCAGTTTCTACTTAATGTGTATTGCTTTAGCACCATCACAGTAAAAAAAAAAAAAAAAAAAGTAAGTCATACCATTGTAAGTCAGAGAGCATCTGTATAGGATATATATTAAAAAAAAATTTTTTTTGTTTGGCTACACCGGGCCTTGGTTCCAGCATGTGGGGTCTAGTTCCCTGACCAGGATTGATCCTGGGCCTCCTTTGTTGGGAGCATGGAGTCTTAGCCACTGGACCACGAGGGAAGTCCCTTTATTGGGTACTGATACAAGGCTATATATTGTCACCCTACTTATTGACTTTTGTACATCATGAGAAACGCTGGGCTGGAGGAAGCACAAGCGGGAATCAAGATTGCTGGGAGAAATATCAATAACCTCAGATATGCAGATGATACCACTCATTGGAAGGGCTGATGTTGAAGCTGAAACTTCAATACTTTGGCCACCTCATGCGAAGAGCTGACTCATTACAAAAGACCCTTATGCTGGGAAAGATAGAGGGAAGGAGGAGAAGGGGATCACAGAGGATGAGGTGATTGGAAGGCATCACCAACTCAATAGACATGAGTATGAGAGGGCTCCAGTAGTTGCTGATAGACAGGGAGGCCTGGCGTGCTGCGGTTCATGGGGTCACGAAGAGTTGGACACGACTGAGTGACTGACTGAACTGAACTGATACATGATGGTCTGTAAATAAATCTGGAAAGAAATAAGGCAATATTTGGAACCAAAGGTGAAACTTGCTGGGAGCATAGTGATACCAAGGTAGAAGTGCTGAGATCACAGTAAAACATCATGTAGGAAAAGGAGAATGCATGAAATGTGCTATAGTGGCATCATCTGTATCTGGATGTTTAAGGCGAGTGGTTGTTATCTATGAATGGAGAGCCATGTTATTACCAGCTACAGTCAAATATAGGGCAAAGCATGTATCAACTCTCTATGTCTCAAGGGAACCGTGTAACCTTAGGGATACCAAGATCTAGCAGGAGCATTCCTCTGTCCCTCCAAAACATTTCTCTCATTGATCCAGTGAGTCTATAAATCCCACTTCCACAAATTAATTCCTTTAGTGCCAAGAACAAAGACTTGCCCTTAAGAAGGGCTCAATAAATACTCACTGACTTCTGTTAAAGAATGGTATCTGGAAAGCTTGCCAAATAATACTGAGAGCCTCTATCACTCATTTACATCTTTGGGCAAGTGTCTGTATCAGTTAGGAATAGATTATTCCTATAAGCAGCAAAATAAGCAGGGTGACAATATACAGCCTTGATGGACTCCTTTTCCTATTTGGAACCAGTCTGTTGTTCCATGTCCAGTTCTAACTGTTGCTTCCTGACCTGCATATAGGTTTCTCAAGAGGCAGGTGAGGTGGGCTGGTATTCCCATCTCTTTCAGAATTATCCACAGTTTATTGTCATCCACACAGTCAAAGGCTTTGGCATAGTCAATAAAGTACAAGTAGATGTTTTTATGGAACTCTCTTGCTTTTTCCATGATCCAGTGGATGTTGGCAATTTGATCTCTGGTTCCTCTGCCTTTTCTAAAACCAGCTTGAACATCAGGGAGTTCACAGTTCACGTTTTGCTGAAGCCTGGCTTGGAGAATTTTGAGCATTACTTTACTAGTGTGTGAGATGAGTGCAATTGTGTGGTAGTTTGAGCATTCTTTGGCATTGCCTTTCTTTGGGATTGGAATGAAAACTGACATTTTCCAGTCCTGTGGCCACTGCTGAGTTTTCCAAATTTGCTGACATATTGAGTGCAGCACTTTCACAGCATCATCTTTCAGGATTTGAAACAGCTCAACTGCAATTCCATCACCTCCACTATCTTTGTTCATAGTGATGCTTTCTAAGGCCCACTTGACTTCACATTCCAGGATGTCTGGCTCTAGGTGAGTGATCACACCATCATGATTATCTTTCCAAATTTGCTGGCCAATTGAGTGCAGCACTTTCACAGCATCATCTTTCAGGATTTGAAACAGCTCAACTGGAATTCCATCACCTCCACTAGCTTTGTTCATAGTGATGCTTTCTAAGGCCCACTTGACTTCACATTCCAGGATGTCTGGCTCTAGGTGAGTGATCACACCATCATGATTATCTGGGTCATGAAGCTCTTTTTTGTACAGTTCTTCTGTGTATTCTTGCCACCTCTTCTTAATATCTTTTGTTTCTGTTAGGTTCATACCATTTCTGTCCTTTATCGAGCATATCTTTGCATGAAATGTTCCCTTGGTATCTCTAATTTTCTTGAAGAGATCTCTGCTGCTGCTCCTGCTAAGTCGCTTCAGTCGTGTCTGACTCTGTGCAACCCCATAGATGGTAGCACACCAGGCTCCCCCATCCCTGGGATACTCCAGGCAAGAACACTGGAGTGGGTTGCCATTTCCTTCTCCAGTGCATGAAAGAGAGAAGTGAAAGTGAAGTCACTCAGTCGTGTCCTACTCTTAGCAACCCCATGGACTGCAGCCTACCAGGCTCCTCTGCCCATGGGATTTTCCAGGCAAGAGTACTGGAGTGGAGTGTCATTGTCTTCTCCGTGAAGAGATCTCTAGTCTTTCCCATCCTATTGTTTTTCTCTATTTCTTTGCATTGATCGCTGAGGAAGGCTTTCTTATCTCTCCTTTCTATTCTTTGGAACTCTGCATTCAGATGCTTATATCTTTCTTTTCCTCCCCACGTGAGCAATCCCACATCCAAGGTCAGGGGCGGCAGTGGAGAAGAACAACCCCACATCTGAGGAGCAGTGGCTGCACGGGTGCAGGAGGGCATAGAGGAGATACTCCACGTTCAAGGTTAGGAGGGGCGACCTTGTCCAAGGTAAGGAGCAGTGGCTGCACTTTGCTGGAGCAGCCGTGAAGAGATACCCCACATCCAAGGTAAGAGAAACCCAAGTAAGACAGCAGGTGTTGCAAGAGAGGCATCAGAGGGCAGACACACTGAAACCAAAATCACAGAAAACTAGCCAATCTGTTCACACGGACCACAGCCTTGTCTAACTCAATGAAACTAAGCCATGCCCTGTGGGGCCACCCAAGACAGGAGGGTCATGATGGAGAGGTCTGACAGAGTGTGGTCCACTGGAGAAGGGAATGGCAAGCCACTTCAATATTCTTGCCTTGAGAACCCCGTGAACAGTATGAAAAGGCAAAATGATAGGCTACTGAAAGAGGACTCCCCAGGCCAGTAGGTACCCAATGTGCTACAGGAGATCAGTGGAGAAATAACACCAGAAAGAATGAAGGGATGGAGCCAAAGCAAAAACAATATCCAGTTGTGGATGTGACTAGTGATAGAAGCAAGGTCTGATGCTGTAAAGAGCAATATTGCATAGGAACTTGGAATATTAGGTCCATGAATCAAGGCATATTAGAAGTGGTCAAGCAGGAGATAGCAAGAGTGAACGTCGACATTCTAGGAATCAGTGAACTAAAATGGACTGGAATGGGTGAATTTAACTCAGATGACCATTATATATACTGCTGTAGGCAGGAATCCCGTAGAAGAAATGGAGTAGCCATCATGGTCAACAAAAGAGTATGAAACACAGTACTTGAATGCAATCTCAAAAACGACAGAATGATCTCTGTTCATTTCCAAGGCAAATCATTCAATATCACGGTAATCCAAGCCTATGCCCCAACCAGTAATGCTGAAGAAGCTGAAGTTGAACGGTTCTATGAAGACCTACAAGACCTTGTAGAACTAACACCCAAAAAAAGATTTCCTTTTCATTATAGGGGACTGGAATGCAAAAGTAGGAAGTCAAGAAACACCTGGAGTAACAGGGAAATTTGGCCTTGGAGTATGGAATGAAGTGGGACAAAGGCTAATAGAGTTTTACCAAGAGAACGCACTGGTCATAACAAACACCCTCTTCCAACAACACAAGAGAAGACTCTACACATGGACATCACCAGATGGTCAACACCGAAATCAGATTGATTATATTCTTTGCAGCCAAAGATGGAGAAGCTCTATACAGTCAGCAAAAACAAGACTGGTAGCTGACTATGGCTCAGATCATGAACTCCTTATTGCCAAATTCATACTTCAATTGAAGAAAGTAGGGAAAACCACTAGACCATTCAGATATGAACTAAATCGAATACCTTATGATTATACAGTGGAAAGGAGAAATAGATTTAAGGGGCTAGATCTGATAGACAGATTTCCTGATGAACTATGGACGGAGGTCATGACATTGTACAGGAGACAGGGATCAAGACCATCCCCATGGAAAAGTAATGTAAAAAAGGAAAATGGCTGTCTGAAATCTTACAAGACAGGTATTATTGTCCTCACTTTACAGATAAGGAAATAGAGTGTAAACAAGTTAATCTTCTTGGGTCACAGAGAGAGAAAAAGAGTGACAGAACCAAGACATAAACCAAATTTTTCTAGTTCAAGAAACACTGTCAGCCACTGAGCTGGACATTAGCTGCTTCTCTTCAGAGACTTCTCCTAAACTCCACCACCTTTGACTTTGCTACTTTGGGAATCATTTATAGGAAACTAGAGAACTAGATTTTCTCATGTTCTCAGATCCCCTCTCTTTATATACTTTTCCCTCTTGGTTAATTCTTGCCGAACCTTTAATGATCAACTCGAGCTTCACCTCCTCATGCAATCACTCCCTAAACTTCAGACTGAAAAGAATATGTTTTACCTGCTGTTTTCCCATCCTGTGCTATCAATGTGTTCAAAAAGCTGTTAAACCACCTAAGTATCTCTCAGCCAACAAGTCCTCAATAACAGGAAATCTAAATAGCCCTCATACTAGGCCCAGTGCCAGTAATATTTAGCATACATTAGGCCCTCAGTCACAATATGCTGCATTCAAGCCAAGGACAAATACAGACAAAGAACTTAAGGATGTTAGAACTAATTCAGGATTTCCAACCCTGGCTGCATACAGTAACTTAAGGAGCTTTTAAAATAGGTTATCTAGCTTTGTCCATCCAGACTTCCCTGGTGGCTCAGAGGTTAAAGCGTCTGCCTCCAATGCGGGAGACCAGGGTCCGATCCCTGGGTCAGGAAGATCCCCTGGAGAAGGAAATGGCAACCCACTCCAGTATTCTTGCTTGGAGAATCTCATGGACTGAGGAGCCTGGTGGGCTGCAGTCCATGGAGTCACGAAGAGTCGCACACGACTGAGTGACTTTACTTACTTACTTACTTACTTACTTAGCTTTGTCCAAGAACTAATCAGAGTGGCATGGTTGGAACTACACATTCTATATTGTTTAGAAGGCTTTCCAAGTGGTGCCAAGTTTGAGAATTCTATTCTACATGTCTCACTTCATGAAATATGGAGACTGAGACCTAAAGACATTAAACTACTGGTCAAATTTACACTGACAGATGTGAAGATAGGACTTGAACCCTAGTTTCTTGACTTACAGCTGCTTTACTTGATCACTCAAAACTATTAGTTAAATGTCTTTTATATGAAAAGCATTTTGCTAGGCCCTGTAGATACAGTGGTGGGTAAACTAAGAGCTTGCATTGTAATAGGAAAAATAGGATTAAACACATTCACATATAATTTAATTGCTTAACCCTGGGTGGGGAAGATCCCCTAGAGAAGGAAATGGCAATCCACTACAGTATTCTTTCCTGGAGAATCCCATGGACAGAAGAGCCTGGTGGGCAACAGTCCATGAGGTCACAAAGAGTCGGATCACAGCTGAAGCAACTTAGCAGCAGATTGTATTAAAAGAGAATCTGGTGGTACATACCCAAATAACTGGGGGTTTTAGTTTGGGGGGAGTTGAGGGTTGTCGCATAAATCTTACTTGAGTTAAGAGTATACATACAGAACTAATTAGACTTGTGGTTTTCAACATTAGATATTCTTGAGCCCATAGGTCCTCTGGAAGACTTTGTTTAATTTCCTATTTTCATTTTGACGACAACCTTAAAGAGTAATAGAAACATTTTCCAGGAGTTCCCTGGTGGCGAAGCGTTAGGATATGGAGCTTTCACTGCCATGGTTAGTGTTCATTCCCTGGTGGGGAAACTAAGATCCCATTAGCCATATGGAATGGCAAAAAAAGAAAAAAGAAACATTTTCTGCATTTTTTTTAAATGACTGAGTTCTGCCCAAAGCTTCAAAACCCATTTGAACATGTGGTTTTTGATTGAGTTGGCCAAAAGTAGAAAATCCCATAGACGGAGGAGCCTGGTGGGCTGCAGTCCATGGGTTCTTTAAGGGTCGGACACAACTGAGTGACTTCATTTCACTTTTCACTTCCATGCATTGGAGAAGGAAATGGCAACCCACTCCAGTGTTCTTGCCTGGAGAATCCCAGGGACGGGGGAGCCTGGTGGGCTGCCATCTATGGGGTCGCACAGAGTCGGACACGACTGAAGCAACTTAGCAGCAGCAGCAGTAGCTGTACTACTCTAATTTTCTCAGGCTTATATAAAAAGAGCAGACTGACTTAATGTGTCTGTACTGCATTCCCGCCAAATGAAGATCAAATGCCTACCACAAACACTACAAGAATGAAGGTTTCACGGTAGTTCACATACCACAGGGCAGCGGTGGCTGAAATGGGTCATGGCACAGTACCTGAGCATCGGTCAATCTCAACTCAAAAAAACCTGGACCATGGGACTCAGATGCTGGTGCTGTGCAAATAGGATTTCCACAACTATCATCTACCCCACTAAGTTAGTAATGTGAATTGTTATTTGAAAAAGAATGTAACAACTCTGTAAAAATAAGCTCAGACTAAATACCCTATATATCTCTGGAGATACATAAATACATATATATTGGGAAGTGAACTGCAAGGCTGAGACAATGGGTAGGAAGGAGAATTATTTTTTAATACTTTATTTAGTTTTCATTCCTGGCTGTGCTGGGTCTTTGTTGCTGCTCGAGATTTCCTCTGGTTGCCGAGAGCAAGGGCTACTCGCTAGTTGCAGCGCCCTGACTTCTCAGCGCAGTGGCTTTTCTTGTTGAGGAGTTCAGGCTCCAGGCGCTGGGGCTTCAGAGTTGCAGCAGGTGGGCTCAGTAGTTATGGCTCGGGGGCTCTAGAGCACAGGCTCAGTAGTCATGGTGTTCATGTTTAATTGCTCTGCAGCACATGGCCCAGATCAGGGATTGTACCTGTGTCTCTTGGATTGGCAGGCAGATTCTTTACTGCCGAGCCACCAGGGAAGCCCAAAAATTATTTTTTATTACATTTTTTGTATGTTTTAAGCAATTATTAATATCTTTCTGTTTAGTTTTTATTTTAGATGTGATGTTCATATGACATAAAGAGTTACAGTTGTGTGTGTGTGTGCTGAGTGGTATCTAACTCTTTATGACCCCCATGGACTGTACCCGCCAGGCTCCTCTGTCCATAGGATCTTCCAAGCAAGAATACTGGAATGGGTTGCCATTTCCTTCTCCAGGGGTCCTCTCGAACCAGAGATTGAACCGGTGTCTCTTGCCTCCCCTGCAATAGTAGGTGGATTTTTTTACCACTGAGCCACCTGGGAAGCCCTTCCCTCAAAGCTCAGTTGGTAAAGAATCTGCCCACAATGCGGAGACCTAGGTTGGATCCCTGGGTTGGGAAGATCCCCTGGAAAAGGGAAAGGCTACCCACTCCAGTATTCTGGTCTGGAGAGTTTCAATGGGATCACAAAGAGTCAGACATGACTGAGTGACTTTCACTGGGAAGCCCAGTTTATCTAATTTTAAGTGTGCACCATTTTATATTATAATAAAATCATTTAAACTGATAGCTGGACACCAGAAGACATAGTTGTTTTTTTTTTTCCTTTGAAGTGACTTGTTACTTTATTCATAAGGAAAGGAGGGAGTGTGCGTGCATGTTGGGGGTCAGTGAGAAGCTGTAGCACCCGCCTGTGAGCTGAGCAGGCTCACAGAAGAGAAAGTTGCCACAGGAGAACTCATAGGCAGCCATGAGCAAGGCGGACGCAGAACCAGCAGGGGGCAGGCCAGGCAGACCAGTCCCTGAAGCAAGTCAAGCAGTAAGGAATTTAGTCTTTTCTCTAATAATGAGAATCCCTTGCTCTTTCCACCACATTAAATATTTTTAGAAATCTTTTTTTGTTGCAGACATTTGAAATTCTAAAACCACATTAATTTAAATACTATTTCCTTCCCTCCAAATTCATCCAAAATATTTTGCAATGGAATTCAAGGTATTACTTGAAGAGAGTGAAAAAAACTGACAAGTTTATAGATTAATATGTATAGACCTACTCTTTCCAATACAGTAGCTACCAGCCCCATGCAGCTTACGGGTTACTTGAATTGGGGTAGTCCCAGCTGAGGTATTCTGTAAGCATGAAATGCACATCAAATGTCAAGGAATTAATACCAAAAAAGACTATACATTATCATATTAAAATATGTTTATATTGACTCCATGTTGAAATATTGTTTTGGAGATATTAGGGTAAATGAAATACATTACTAAAACCCTTCCATTTGTTTCTGTTTGTTTTTTTTTTTTAATCTTGCTACTAGAAAATTAAAATTACCTATGTGGATCACTTCATATTTCTATTTGGGCAACAATGACATACTTCATACTAGAATACACATAATTTTTCAAATCGTAAAATTCACAGTGTATGTCTGGTACCCTTGTGGTTTCATGTGTGTTAGTGCATTTAATTCTCATATGAATCTGATAAGTTAAGCACTGTTATTACCCCATTTTGCAGATTATTATTCAGTTTATTAACTGAAGCACAGATGCTGCACAGAACACTTTTGTAAGCGTACACAAGAAACTGACAACAGTAGGGGTCTCCTGGGGAGGAATTAGAGGTTGAGATATGGAAATAAACTTCTAGGCCTGAGATGGCACCACTCCTGCCCCAGGTTAGCAAACCAAAATTTAGATAATATTTGTGTACTATAAATGCTCTGCTTTACCAGAAATAAATGTAATCAGCCAACCCCCAAACACCAAACCAACTCTTATTTACCTACTTCCTTGCTCCTTATTCTTTTCCTGTAAAAGCTTCCTACCTTTTACCCAACTTGGCCATTCTCTGGACCCTCAGGAACACAGCCTGCATGCTTTCTGTAGTGTCAAAGTGTTTGCATCACCTAAATTGTCTTTAACCATTTTTAACTAGGGTCAGGGATGAAAAGGAGATTATTTCTCATTGTACAGACTGAATTTATTACAATGTGAATATGTCATCTGTTAACCACTTTGGTATAACTATGAAAATAATAGAGACAAACTGCAAAGCCACAGTGTTAAGAGCACAAACTCAAGTACATTAAGTATAATTGAGCACTCACTCAATTAAAAGTAATTGAGAAAGACCAACTAGAAATGACAGCAATATAAAAACATTAAAAAATTTGAACCTTCCAATCTAATCACAGACATGTCTTTCTTGCTTATTACCTGTAATTTGCCAAAGTGACTGTTTCCTGAGTATCCAGTTGGTCTAAGAGCCAAAGCTTGCACACCAAGGAGCGAGGCTCAGCAGTCATTTTCCAGGACTATGGTTCTCACTGAGACAAAAGGCCTGAAAAATACAAAAGCATATTGCTTCAGTTTATGCCTGCAGTCTTTTATTTAAAAAATAAGCTATGCACTTTTCTTCCTTAATGCAAATGTGGATTTAACTTCTTTTTCCTAAAAACAGATTAGAAGTCCCATGAGCCAAGGTTAGGCTCACTATGGTGCTGTTTCAACCACACTTCTACTATATTATCAGCATTATCAGTGAAACTCAGATTAAGATCTCTTCAATAACTGCTTGTAGTTACTGAAAATTCCTGCCCCCGCCCCCCATAGTCCTACCCTTTGTTTGCACTTTGTGTGTATATTCCTCTGTGTGGTAGGCTCATTTTGGGGGCTGAGAATGTAGCAGTGGTGGCCCAGACAGACAGCAGGTCTTTCTCTCACGGCTACTATTCTTGAAGAGGTGGAGAGAAAAGCAGGAACGAAGACCTTGAAAGGAGAGGTCAGATGTGGGAGGAGCTGCAAAAGCAACTGCGCCCTAGAGCAGCTGGACCTAGCTGAGTCAGGAGACTGGGGAGAGTCCAGGGACTGAATCCTTGCCACCGCATTAAATACTTGTAAGCCAGAGTCCCACGTTTAGAATTTACTCTAAATTTAATGGGATTTTCAAGATTTCTATTTTAAAAGGTCTGGCACTCAAATACTGAGCACTGGTTTAATGATGGACCATCAAGTCACAGCACAGAATCAGCCCGTATCCCCCTCCCAGTGTGGGTAACTCCCCAGGACTGCGCTAAAAATGCCCTACTCCTGTCAGGCCCTGCCCTAGACTGGATCCTGCGTGATTGCTAAGTCGCTCAGTTGTGTCCGCTCCTTGCGACCCTATGGACTGTAGTCCACCAGACTCCTCTATCCAAAGGATTCTCCAGGCAAGAATAATGGAGTGGGTTGCCATGCCCTCCTCCAGGGCATCTTCCCTACCCAGGACTGAACCTGTGTCTCTTGTGTCTCCTGCATTGGCAGGTGGGTTCTTCACCTCTAGCAGCACTTGGAAAGCATTTCCATAAGCTCCCCAGGCTCCCTTGTCTTCCCTGGTAGCTCAGCTGGTAAAGAATCTGCCTGTACTGCAGGAGACCTGGGTTCTGTCTTTGGGTTGGGAAGATCCCCTGGAGAAGGGAATGGTTACCCACTCCAGTATTCTTGGGCTTCCCTTGTGGCTTAGCTGGTAAAGAATTCGCCTTTAATATGGGAGACCTTGGCTCGAACCCTGGTTTGGGAAGAAACTGTAGAAAAGGGAAGGGCAACTCACTGCAGTATTCTGGCCTGGAGAATTACATGGTCTGTATGGTCCACGGTGGTCACAAAGTCAGACGCTTCTGTGTGACTTTCACTTCTAGGGGATTCATGAGCAGATTAAACCTGGAGTAGTGCTTTCTAAGCTAGGGATCTCAGCTTTGACTGTATTCTGGAATCACCTGGTGGGGATATAAGAAACTGTTGGCACCCTCTTTCCAGAGAGGCCATTGTAATTGATGTGAGCTGCAACCAAGGCATTGCAAACTTTGGAAACCACTCATCTTTCCAAGGTTGAAAATTACTGCCCAGAAGTCGCAGTGAGTGACCAGCAGCTGTTTTTCATGCTCAGCTGATTTCCTCCGCTCCTTTTTTCTTTTTTCTCCTAGCAGTCCCTGGGGCTCCTCTTGTTTCTCTGTGTTTTGTCACCAGTAAAAGTAATTCTCTCCCTGGGGATTTTCAACTGCCCACGCTGAGGAGAGCAGTCTAGCTAACCCCAAGACAGACACACTGGCTTTTAATGTTAAGGATCAATTTCTTTCTCTACTAGGCCACAGACTGTCAAATAAAACAATCCTGAACGAGATACAAAACTCAAATGTTCCTACAAATGTGATCCTTAGACCAAAGTGCCAGTAGAAACCCTCAGTCTCTCAGTCGTGTCTGACTCTGCAACCCTATGCACTGCAGCGCACCAGGCTCCTCTGTCCATGGGCTTTTCCAGGCAAGAATACTGGAGTTGGTTGCCATGTCCTCCTCCAAGGGATCTTCTCAACCCAGAGATTGAACCCATGTCTCCTGCATTTTCAGGCATTCTTTACCACTGAGCCAGCAGGGAAGCCCATATTCATTGTACTGTTGTTTAGTTGCTCAGCAGTGTCCAACAGTTTGCATGCCATGGACTGCACAATGCCACACTTCCCTGTCTTTCAACATCTTCTGGAGTTTGCTCAAACTCATATCCATTGAGTCAGTGATGCCATCCAACCATCTCATCCTCTGTCTTCCTCTTCTCCTGCCTTCAGTTTTTTTCCAGCATTAGGGTCTTTTTCAATGAGTCGCCTTTTTGCAACAGGTGGCCAAAATACTGGAGCTTCACCTTCAGCATCAGTCCTTCCAATGAATTTTCATGCTTGATTTCCTTTAGGATTGCCTGGTTTGATCTCCTTGCAGTCCAAGGGACCCTCAAGAGTCTTCTCCAATTCCACAGTTCAAAAGCATCAATTCTTCATCGCTCAGCCTACTTTATGGTCCAACTCTCACACCTGTACATGTCTACTGCAAAAACCATAGCTTTGACTAGACAGACCTTTCATGGCAAAGTAATGTCTCTACTTTTTAATACATTGTCTAGGTTTGTCATAGCTTTTCTCCCAGGGAGCAAGCATCTTTTAATTTCATTGATGCAGTCACTGTCTGCAGAGACTTTTGGAGCCCAAGAAAAGAAAATTTGTCACTGTTTCCCATATTTCCCTATCTAATTTCTATGAAGTGATGTGATCAGATGTCATGATCTTAGTTTTTTTAATATTGAGTTTTGAACCAGCTTTTTCACTCTCCCCTTTCACTTTCATCAAGAGGCTCTTTAGTTCCTCTTTGCTTTCTGCCATAAGGGTGGTGTATCTGCATATCTGAGGTTATTGGTATTTTTTCCTGGCAGTTTTGATTTCAGGTTGTGATTCATCCAGCCCAGCATTTCACATGATGTACTCTGCATATAAGTTAAATAAGCAGGGTGACAAAGTACAGCCTTGATGTACTCCTTTCCCAATTTTGAACCAGTCCATTGTTCCATGCCAGGTTCTAACTGTTGCTTACTGTACACTGTATATAAGGGACTTGAGCAGTCAAGGATTTTGATATCTGCAGGCTCTCCTGAAACCAACTCTCCCTCCCCTCCTATAACTGAGTATCTCTGAGGAGTTGGTTCTTCCCAAATCCTACCCAGCACAGGAATGAGCCCCCCAGGCATTTTTGGCCAGCCTTTTGCTGTCACTTTTGTGGTTGACTTCTGGAGCCAACAAGTAGGGTCCCATAACCCCTAAGTGACAGCAAAAGGCCTACAACATCTCTCCCTTCTTTAATAAAGTGGTTTCTTTTCACATTAGACTCCTCATGTTGGGCAAGATGAGTGTAAGGAAAAGAGAAAACGGACACTCTGATTTTTCACACAACGGTTTAGCCTCAGGGCTTCAATATAGGGCTTCAAATGGTTTAGCTTAAATCACCTTTATAAAGGACCATTACATAAGAGGAAACTGCCAAGAGAGCATCTCATTCTCTTTAGGTTTTCTAAACTTTCCGCCTCAACAAGTAGTTATTATTTAAATGTACTACTTGACAACTTGTTAGCAAAAGCATTGAAACTACCAACGATGAATCAGATTAGAAAGACAACTTTATGAAAATGCAAACTTCACTCAAAACTAATCTAAAATAATTAATGAGAAAGGGAATGGAAATTTTAGACACATTGTCCTTACTAATGATGATTAAGAATATTTACTGACCAATACTGTTACCTGAAAAAGTGAGTTCACCTCTTGGTAGGTGTCAAAAAACACAGTGAAAGACACAATCAAGTCAAAGATCAGGTCTTATTACTTAACAGCAAGTAAGGCGGAGCCTGGTGGGCTGCCGTCTTGGGGTCGCACAGAGTCGGACACGACTGAAGCAACTTAGCAGAAGGAGACTATTGGGGAATCTTTCCCAAAGCAATGTTTCTCCAGCAGCAAAATTGGAGAAGTTTTAAGCTAAGGGTGCATG
Source organism: Aepyceros melampus (assembly GCA_006408695.1). Classification (NCBI taxonomy): domain Eukaryota; kingdom Metazoa; phylum Chordata; class Mammalia; order Artiodactyla; family Bovidae; genus Aepyceros; species Aepyceros melampus. Next base: position 86,387 of record SJXQ01010218.1, on the reverse strand, counting down.
AATATTCATGAAGGGACTGCAGCAGAAAAGAATTCAGCATAGAATTGGGCAAAGGTTGCCAAGGTCCAACCTTTAGTTGATTGAACTCTTGAGGATTAGAAAAGGTCAACATCAGCATATCTTAGGTTTAGACCTGTGCGAGGTCTCAGGTTGCAGTTACGACCCTTCACCTGCTGAACACCAAAAAATTGATGCTTTTGAACTGTGATGTTGGAGAAGACTCTTGAGAGTCCCTTGAAATGCAAGGAGATCAAACCAGTCAGTCCTAAAGGAGGAAATCAACCCTGTATATTCACTGGAAGGACTGATACTGAAGCTGAAGCTCTGATGAGAAGAGCTGACTCATTGGAAAAGACTCTGATGATGGGAAAGATTGAAGGCAGGAGGAGAAAGGGACTAGAGAGAATGAGATGGTTGGATGGTATCAATGAGTTGAGCAAGCTCAAGGAGACGGTGAAGGACAGGAAAGCCTGGTGTGCTGCAGTCCATGGGTTGCAACTGAACATGTCTAACTCAGCAACAGCAACACCTCAGCGGAGGCATTAGGTCCTGCAGAACTCAAAGATACATATCAGATTGTTATGTATATCCCTTAAAGAGGAATTAGAACTCTCTTTTATTGCTGAACTATTATCTATTGATTACTTTTCCTTTATTGGCTTTCCTGGTGGCTCATAGGTAAAGAATCTGTCTGCCAAGCAAGAGATTAGAGTTTGGTCCCTAGGTCAGGAAGTTCTCCTGGAGGAGGAAATGGCAACCCACTCAGTATTCTTGCCTGGGAAACCCCATGGACAGAGGAGCCTGGCAGGCTACAGTCCATGAAGTCACAGAGCCATGAGTAAACAAATTTTTCCTTTGTTCCTTCATCCACTTAAGGTCATTAATTATTGAGACCTGTTCAGGGAAAGCACTGTGGCCAGGCTTAGATAACAAAATTGCTTAGGCCAAGAATATTTTCTCTTATGTCAAGAAAGTCATTCCAGGTTCTCTTTTTCTGGGGACCCCCTAGTCTATCTGCTTATAATATTTGCGAGGGAACTAAAAGATACTTCGTGAAATATTTTTGCAGTGCTTTTTCAGGACTGCTTAAAGTGAGAAGGGAGTTGTTATGAGTCATTGCCTTTGTAATAGTGATGTTATAGTCTGCCTTCTTCCTAATGCTCCATCAGTGAAAAAATATTCTACTCTTTGAGTCCATTTGGATGGTGTTCTTATGTTGACTTTGAGTCTAGGCCAAAAATAATTGGAATTAATTCAGAAATTAAGTTTACTTATTCTGTAACATCTGGGCCTTTGTCAACTCGCCTTGCTTATTCTTGCAGTCACATTGCAGTCATCAGCACCACTCTTGGATACTTTGAATTTAATTGCTCTCAGAACTAGTTTTTCTACTATTAGTACTGTCAGTTTAAGCATATGTAACACAATCAGTGACTTCTTTCAGTTCAGTTCAGTCGCTCAGTTGTGTCCAACTCTTTGCAACTCCATGGACTGCAGCACGCCAGGCTTCCCTGTCCATCACCAACTCCCAGAGCTTGCTCAAACTCATGTCCATCAAGTCAATGATGCCATCCAACCATCTTATCCTCTGTTGTCCCCTTCTCCTGCCTTCAATATTTCCCAGCACCAGGATCCTTTCTAATGAGCCAGTTATTTGAATCAGGTGGCCAAAGTATTGGAGCTTCAGCCTCAGCAGCAGTCCTCCCAATGACTTCATTACACGTGCACTATGTTTTCCATGTTTTGTCCCTCATCAAGATGATTTCGGCCCTAGAGCCTTAGCATGAGCTCTGTCCTCTGCCTAGAATGTTCTTGCCTCTCAGGTCTTTGTATAACTGGTTGCTTGTTATTTAATTCTCTGTTATATGTGACCTCATCAGAGAGCCTTTGCCTGACTCCTCAATCTAAAGTAGTCCCCAGAACTCTTTATCACATCACCATATGCTATTCTCCCCTGTGCTAGGCAGAGTCTGAAATGGTTTTGGCTTACTGGTTGGTCTCTCCTTTCCCTAAAATCTGTGTGGATCACAACAAACTGTGGAAAATTCTTAAAGAGATAGGAATACCAGACAACCTTACCTGCTTCCTGAGAAATCTGTATTTAGGTCAAGAATCAACAGTTAGAACTGGACATGGAACAACAGACTGGATTCCAAATGGGAAAAGGAATATGTCAAGGCTGTATATTGTTGCTGCTGCTGCTAAGTTGCTTCAGTCATGTCCGACTCTGTGCGACCCCATAGATGGCAGCCCACCAGGCTCCTCTGTCCCTGGGATTCTCCAGGCGAGAACACTGGAGTGGGTTGCCATTTCCTTCTCCAGTGCATGAAAGTGAAAAGTCAAAGTGAAGTTGCTCAGTCGTGTCCAACTCTTAGCGAACCCATGGACTGCAGCCTAGCAGGCTCCTCCGCCCATGGGATTTTCCAGGCAAGAGTACTAGAGTGGGGTACCATTACCTTCTCCTGTATATTGTTACCATGCTTATTTAACTTATTTGCAGAGTACATCATTCGAATATTGGGCTGGATGACGCACAAGCTGAAATCAAGATTGCTGGGAGAAATATCAATAACCTCAGAAACGCAGATGACACCAGCCTTACAGCAGAAGAGAAGAACTAAAGAACCTCCTGATGAAAGTGAAAGAGGAGAGTGAAAAAACTGGCTTAAAACTAAACATTCAGAAAACTAAGATCATGGCATCTGGTCCCATCACTTCATGGCAAATAGATGGGGAAAGAGTAGAAACAGTGGCAGATTTTATTGGGGGGCTCCAAAATCACCACAGATGGTAACTGCAGACATGAAATTAAAAGACACTTGATCCTTGGAAGAAAAGCTATGACCAACCTAGACAGCACATTAAAGACCAGAGACATTACTTTGCCAACAAAGGTCCACCTAGTCAAAGCTATGGTTTTTCCAATAGTCGTGTATGTATGTGGAGTTGAACTATACACAAAGCTGAATGCCAAATAATTGATGCTTTTGAACTGTGGTGTTGGAGAAGACTCTTGAGAGTCCCTTGGACTGAAAGGAGATCCAACCAGTCAATCCTAAAGGAGATCAGTCCTGAGTGTTCATTAGAAGGACTGATGCTGAGGCTGAAGCTCCAGTATTTGGGTCACTGGATATGGAGAAATGACTCATTGGAAAAGACCCTGATGCTGGGAAAGATTGAAGATATGAGGAGAAGGGGACAACAGAGGATGAGATGGTTGGATGGCATCACTGACTCAATGGACATGAATTTGAGCCAGCTCTGGGCATTGAAGAAGGGCAGGAAAGCCTGGCGTGCTGCAGTCCATGTGGCTGCAAAGAGCTGGACACGGCTGAGCGACTGAACTGAAATGAACTTCCCTAAAATGAAGCTTCCTATGCGTGGGATCCATGTCTGTCTTCTTCTTCTTTTCTTAAATTTATTTGGCTGCCCCAGGTCTTAATTGTATCATGCAGGGTCTCTGATCTTTGTTACAGCATGTGGGTTCTAGTTCCCTGACCAGGGATCAAACCCAAGTCCCCTGCACCAGGAGCACAGAGCCCTAGCCACTGGACCCCCAGGGAGGTCTCCTGTCTCTCTTTTTACAGCTTTATCCCCAGCCCCTAGAATTTGTTTCAGACACCATGGGTGCTCAGTACATACTGCCATCTTTCAGCAAGATGGTGTGGATTTGCTGTCATCTCATCCAGTTATGGTAATTGGAATGAAACATTAGAAATATTTACTTTTAATGCATCAGAAAGACAACAAAGTTTTCACTATAGTATTGCTCTTTAGAAGACCTGAAAATTACAGTTCTTCAATAATGAAACATTGAATTACAGAAGTAGATTTGCAAACCTGAGGAATTTTCTCCCCTCAAAGTCAGAGGATAACAAAAAGAGATTGTACTCTTGCCTAGAAAATCCCATGGATGGTGGAGCCTGGTGTCCATGGGGAGCGACAAAAAAACAAACAAACAAACAACAAAAAGAGATTGGATCTTTGATGCCAGTTTAATTTCTGTCGCTGTGACTAAAACTCCAATTGGATTCACTGCCTCAGAAAGATATCCTGGGCCATAGTGATATAAAATATAGAGAGAATCAAGAAGAGAAATCTTGGCAAGAAAGGCATCTTAATATTATTGATAACTCACAGAGCATCTCATAAGTAAACTTACCTCAAAGAAAAGTTGTATTACAGTTGTGGGTCTGTAACTCATTACCAATATATATTTTGTTCCCCCTCCCCCCCAAAAAAGTTTATATATGCTTTGCCTTGTAAGCGCTGCTGATAATCTGATAAACCATAGCAATTTTAGGAGGAAGACAAATTTGCTATATTTTATACTGTAAGTCACTCCCAGAGTTACTACACCACTTAGATTTTCTATAAACTACCTTCTTCTTATATTTCTTACTGTTTTAATTCTAGCTGTGTATTCCACATATATTTAAAGGAGAATTTCTTCTTTAACTGTATCTCTGTTTTTCAGACATAACATGACTTACATGGGGCTGTTACATTCCCAAGAAACAAAAAGAAATCATCTGCTACTTGGACATTTGTTTAGCTTGTTAGGTGTTTAACTTGACTCTAATGTACCAGATGTTATCCAGTTGGCAAAATAGTGCTTTCTCACCCATCTGTGTGTGCTCATTTTTCCACTTAATTCTCCAGCTGTATTGCTCTTTGCCTCCTTGTATAAAAAACAGTATTGAAATATTTCCCAAGAAACATGCCACTTTTTCTTAGCTTTTATTTCCTTATCCACAAAGCACTTGGGAGTCATCTGCACTCACCTCCCAGTACCCTCTGGATGCCTTCTCATGGTTCCAAAAGCATCACAGGTACAGTATTGTTACCCCATCAGTAAGCACAAGAGAGTTCTGAAGCTGATTCAATCAGCTGGGATTGTAGCCTACTTCTAAATTCAGCTAGGCTTCATGAAAAGCTTTAGCAAAGATGTTTACCTTTCCTGAAGAATGCACATAGATTATTTCTGAAACTAAGAGCAAGTCATGCTGTACAAGCATCAGTGAATGATGAAAGTAGGTTTAAAATCATTTTCCCAAGCCCCAAAGCTTGGGAATAATAATGATGATATTTTAATATCATTAACAAATATTATATATCTAAATAATCTACTAAGTTTATAAATCAGCTATATCAGTAGAGCTCATTACTATAAAATTCAGTATTAGACAATATCCTTCCTGTTAGTTAATATCTGCTCCACAAATGCTCAAACTGAGAAGAAAGTAACCCCTGACTCACCAGAAGAATAAGGAAGAAAAATAATTATTTATATAATAATAGTAATAACTAATGTTAATTGAATGGTTACTATGTATCAGACCCTGTGGAGAGCGATTTACATCCATTACCTTTTTTTTTTTTTTTTGGTCACCCTGCAGAGCTTGTGAGATTTTAGTTCTGTGACAAGGGATTGAACCTGGGCCCTTGGCAATGATAGTACGGACTCCTAACCACTGGGCTACTAGAGAATTCCTTACAGAAGCCTGGTGGGCTGCCGTCTGTGGAGTCACTCAGGGTCAGACATGACTGAAGTGACTTATCAGCAGCAGTAGCAGATAGCATATTGAAAAGCAGAGATATTACTTTGCCAACAAAGGTCCGTCTAGTCAAGGCTATGGTTTTTCCGGTGATCATGTATGGATGTGAGAGTTGGACTGTGAGGAAAGCTGAGCACAGAAGAATTGATGCTTTTGAACTATGATGTTGGATAAGGCTGTTGAGAGTCCCTTGGACTGCAAGGAGATCCAACCAGTCCATTCTGAAGGAGATCAGTCCTGGGTGTTCTTTGGAAGGAATGATGCTATAGCTGAAACTCCAATACTTTGGCCACCTCATGCAAAGAGTTGACTAATTGGAAAAGACTCTGATGCTGGGAGGGATTGGGGGCAAGAAGAGAAGGGGATAACAGAGGATGAGATGGCTGGATGGCATCACCAACTCAATGGACGTGAGTCTGAGTTAACTCCAGGAGCTGGTAATGGACAGGGAGCCTGGCGTGCTGCGATTCGTGGGGTCGAAAAGAGTCGGACACGACTGAGCAACTTAACTGAACTGATTATCTTTTTAAACCTCATATGGATCCTAAGATTGGTAATATTATTACTGCCATTTAACAAAAATGGAACTTGATAATTACTTTGCCCAAGGTCACATGGTGGATGGATAAGCCACGCAGGCAAGATTCTAAATGGAATATATAAAAAAAAATTACTTTGAATTTTTGAAATTTCATAAATTAAGGTTAAGAGAGGAAAAGCTATGGATGCTGGATTTCTCTTTCCATTTTTATTTTGACAGCTTTTAAATGAACACAAATTAGTTGTTGTTGCCTTTTAGTTACTAAATTATGTCAAACTCTTATGACCTCATATACTATAGCCTGGCAGGGCTCCTCTGTTCATGGGATCTCCCAGGCAAGAATATTGGAGTGGGTTGCCATTTCCTTCTCCAGAGGATCTTCTCAACCCAGGGATCAAACCTGAGTCTCCTGCTTGGCAGGCAGATTCCTTACCACTGAGCCACCAGGGAAGGTCACACAAAGTAGAGAGAACATGAGCATGCACTTCTGTGAGCCAAATATATCTTACTGTCACTTTCCTTCATCTATCCTTTTTTTTTCCTCTTTGTAACCCTATTTTAAAACAGATCCAGGGACTTCCCTGGTGGTCCAGTGGCTAAGACTCCATGCTACCAATGCAGAGGGGCCCAGGTTGGATCCCTGGTCAGGGAGTTAGATCCACATGCCACAACTAAAACCAGTGCAGTCAAATAGATAAGTACTTTAAAGAAACAAATCAATAAATAAACAGATCCTAGGTATCATACTATTTTGTATCAACATATTTTAGCATGCATCCCTTTAAAATGTGGCCATTTTCTTACTCAACATTCAAAAAAATACTGGATGGGCATCCAGTCCCATCACTCACTTCATGGCAAAGAGATGGGGAAACAATGGAAACAGTGACAGACTTTATTTTCTTGGGCTCCCAAATCACTGCAGATGGTGATGCAGCCATGAAATTAAGACACTTGCTCCTTGGAAGAAAAGCTATGACCAACCTAGATAGCATATCAAAAAGCAAAGACATTACTTTGCTGACAAAGGTCCCTCTAGTCAAAGCTAGGGTTTTTGCAGTAGTCATGTATGAATGTGAAAGTTGGACCATAAAGAAGGCTGAGGGCCAAGGAATTGATGCTTTTGAACCGTGGTGTTGAAGAAGACTCTTGAGAGTCCCTTGGACTGCAAGGAGATCCAACCAGTCAATCCTAAAGGAAATCAGTCCTGAATATTCATCAGAAGTACTAATGCTGAAGCTGAAACTCCAGTACTTTGGCCACCTGATGTGAAGAACTGACTCATCTGAAAAGGCCCTGATGCTGGGAAAGATTGAAGACAGGAGGAGAAGGGGAAGACAGGGGACGAGATGGTTGGATGGCATTACTGACTCAATGGACACGAGTATGAGCAAGCTCCAGGAGTTGGTGAAGGACAGGGGAGCCTGGCGTGCAGCAGTCCATGGGGTCGCAAAGAGTTGGACAGGACTGAGCAACTGAACAACAATTTTCTTTCTGATTTAAATGTCAAAATCAACCAAACGAAATTAAGAATCCTCTTTGCTGTTTACTAACACCCAGGCTGGTGGTAAAGAATCCCACTTCCCAAGGCAGTGGTAAAGAATCTACCTGCCAGTGCAGGGGACACAGGTTCAATCCCTGGGCTGGGAAGATTCCACATGCTGCAGAGCAAGTAAGCCTGTGAGCCACAGCTACTGAAGCCTGCACCCTCTAGGGCCTGCAAGCCATGACTAATGAGCTTGCATGCTGCAACTACCGAAGCCCATGCCCCTACAGCCTGTGCTCTACAATCAGAGAAGCCACTGCAATGAGAAGCCCGTGCACTCAATGGAGAGCAGCCCCCACTCTCCACAACTAGAGAAAGTCCTCACATGGCCACAAAGACTCAGGGCCACCAAATAAATAAATAAAAATAAATAAATTATTAAAAAATTCCTTCTTGCATTTAGCTTGTCAAAACAAAATCTATATAAGACCCACAGGGCCCATTTGCTAATTATGACTCTTAAGTCTCTCTGAATCTAAAGTAGACTGCTCCAACTTTCCCTTGTGTCTTTAATTTGTCAGGTAGAATATGCCATATTCTGGATGTGTCTGTTTCATTCCCTGTGCAATCACTTAACTGTTTCTTTCCCACATGGTTTTTGTAAATGAAAGTGTGCCCCAGAATCTTGATTAGATTCAATTTCACTGTTTGGGGCAATGAGACTTAGTGTGTGGGTTAAGAACCACAGGGTCTGATTGTTTCTCTATATTTCTGTAGGTAAATCGGTGTATTTGTGCAGTAACTACTGAATCCCTCCATTGTAAAGATAACCACCCGCCTCTCACCTCCTGATTTCATCCAATGATGTTGCTTGATATTACATTAAGTAAGTAAAGTCACTCAGTTGTGTCCGACTCTTTGTGACCCCATGGACTGCAGCCCACCAGGCTCCTCAGTCCATGAGATTCTCCAAGCAAGAATACTGGAGTGGGTTGCCATTTCCTTCTCCAGGGGATCTTCCCAACCCAGGGATCGAACCCGGGGGTCCCGCATTGGAGGCAGACGTTTTAACCTCTGAGCCACCAGGGAAGTCAAGGAGCTGCAAAACACGGACTTTCTAATTCTATCATTCCTTCTATTTTCTCTACCTATAACTTCTGCAGAGGAGAACTTTCTGATACTTACTGGGACTATTTCTTAACTTTGTCAGGCAATCAAATCTCAGTCTTAACACTGTAGGAAGAAAGTATAATTCTTTTTATCTAATTGTCAAATTTAAGATAAAAGGCTGATGTTTTAGCAAGTTCTAATGCTGTCCCATGAGTTAAAGAGGATGGGGTTGGTGGGGACTGAGAGAGAGGCTCTCTTTCCCTCCCATTTGTTCCATTATGAATTTATCCTTCTCTATTAATAACTATACATTAATATCATTGATTTCAGAAGTGTCTAGTGTTCCACTGTTTGCCTAGATTAATGGTTCTCAAAATGTGTCACTGGACCAGCATCATCAGCATTCCTTGGGAACTTATTAAAAATGCAAATACTTCAGCTTCACTCCAGACCTACTGAATCAGAAACTCTGTGGGTGAAGTCCAGAAAGATATGTTTCAACAAACCCTCAGGGTGGTTCTGATACCCACCAAAGTTTGAGAGTCAGTAGGCTAAATCATATTGAAATTAAGCACTCATTTATTGTTGCTATTATAACCTGCTTTACTTTAGAATGACAAGCTTATTTTATATCCTTTTCTGGTGAGGCCATAATTATGTAGTGGCTTTTTTTTGATGTTGGGGAGGAGGTGTGGGGACTTTGCTATTTTGTTATTGCCTACGATTTCAATGTGCTCATCTCAGAGTTTGGCAAATATTGTTTTAGTTTTGTTTTTTTTTTTTTCTTGTATGACTTTAAAGTAGAAACAGTATTCATATGAATCATAAAAACAAGTATCCAATTTTCATGTTAGAGAATGTAATATATTTATTTCTCAAACAAACAATGATAAGGGTGAAGGAAATTAGAGTTCATTTGTAACTGCTGCTTTGTTTGGCAGTGGCTGGAAAAAAATTGCTTCCCAAAGCAAGCTCAGTTTTTTGAAAAACATGTACATTTAAAGTCTGTTTTTTAACCATTATATTACTTGAGATCATCATCAAATCCAACAGATACTATGTACCAGAATCACTGAGAAAGACACTTGCCTTAAAACATTAAATACTACCATTGTAACTTGGCTGAATCTTATGGACAATTATCAAGATGCCATTAAATTAAAGGAAAGTAAATGTGGATCTTACAACTAGTAAAGCTCTAATGTTAATTTTTACTAAATCTGAAACATTCTCCCTATGAAATAGAAGATTGTTGAAAAGATTTTTAGGTATGATAGATTTTATTATGCATTTTTTGAAGTAAGAGAAAATCTTTCAAAAAGAAATCATGCAGTATAAGATAAATATGGAGTATCATATTGTACTGTAAAGTAAGAAGGTTAGCAAAGATTAACTGGGCATGCAACTTGAGCCATTAAAGAATGGTATATTTCCCATGGATGGAATACTTTGCACTCCAGGACTTGCTCTTTGTATTTTGTATCCCCATACTTAACGCAGTTCCTGGTACCTATTACCTATTTAAGACTTAAGAAAAGGAATCAAAATTTGATCAGAATAATATAAGGGCGTTAAAAATAAATATACCTATATCTTCTATCCTGTTTTCCCTATGCTCATCACCACGATACCCTCCCCTAAGTTCATACAACCACCACCATCACCAACGTAACTTACTAACCAAGGACCTGACTAGTCACACATACTATACATCAATACTAACTGGAGAGCAATTTGAGCCAATGTCGGGATTCCCATGGCCAGACACCCAAACATAGTCTCAGTAGCAATGAGAAGGACTAAACCAAGCCCTGGAAAATTTGTTTGCTCATCCATTCAGTCATTTATTCATTACTTAGCCAATATTTGTGTACAAGGCTCTTAGACGAAGGCTGACTAATACAAAGTTAAATAACGCAGAGTCCTTGTAATCTAGGAAATCCTAATCTAGCAAATCGTTATACTATAGAATAAGAGTCCTGTAAAATCTGCAGAAGGCAAGGAGGGAAGAATTAAATGGGGTGAAGCAATTTGTCAGATAATTAACTAGGACATTTTTATCAAGCTGGTTTTAATTTGGACCACTAAATGGACTCCAAAATTCTCACTTCTCTTTAACAAAGAAAGATACATTATGATTCTACCCTCTGTGCTGTCTTCGGAATCTTAACCAAAGCCTGATAGATACTTGATTACATACCTTTGGATTTATTATATATCAGGTGGGTCATGGCAGGAAATAACACCTATCAATGGTTGCTAAGGGCTACAATCTACTTATTTATTTATTTGGCTGCACTCAGTCTTAGTTGAAGCATGTGGGATCCAGTTCCCAAAGCAGGGATTGAACCCAGGCCCCTTGCATTGAGACTGAGGAGTCTTAGCTGCTGAACTATGAGGGAAGTCCCTGTGCTTCAATCTTTAAGTCCATGACACACCCCCCTTCTATGTTCTCTTTGGTTCAAACGTGGTATTAATCATACCATCGTTTTCCTGGTATCATATTTAAACCTCACTTTTATAAATAATTTTAGTCTTCCAATATTCCACAATATTCAATCTCCCAATATTTTTATAACTAATTTCAATCCCCCAATAAATTCCAAAATCACTGCAGATGGTGGTTGCAGCCATGAAATTAAAAGACGCTTACTCTTTGGAAGAAAAGTTATGACCAACCTAGATAGCATATTCAAAAGCAGAGACATTACTTTGCCAACAAAGATCCATCTAGTCAAGGCTATGGTATTTCCGATGGTCATGTATGGATGTGAGAGTTGGACTGTGAAGAAAGCTGAGCACCAAAGAATTGATGCTTTTAAACTGTGGTGTTGGAGAAGACTCTTGAGAGTCCCTTGGACTACAAGGAGAGCCAACCAGTCCATCCTAAAGGAGATCAGTCCTGGGTGTTCATTGTAAGGACTGACGCTAAAGCTGAAACTCCAGTACTTTGGCCACCTCATGCGAAGAGTTGACTCATTGGAAAAGACTCTGATGCTGGGAGGGATTGGGGGCAGGAGGAGAAGGGGACAACAGAGGATGATGTGGCTGGATGGCATCACCGACTCGATGGACATGAGTTTGAGTGAACTCCGGGAGTTGGTGATGGACAGGGAGGCCTGGTGTGCTGTGATTCACGGGGTCGCCAAGAATTGGACATGACTGAGCAACTGAATTGAACTGAACCGAACTGAATAAGTTCCCATGGGACTTTATCTCATCATGCTTCACATAATCTTCCTTGTCTCTCCAGTTCCACCAACAACCACTTCATTCTGGTCTTCATGGTCCCTGTAAAAATTCCACAGTCCTTCCTTACCAGAATAATTTTCATACAGCACAATTCCCATCATACCTCTCTAAGAAACACAGCTGTGCTCATCATTAAATTCCCATCAGTGCTGACCCATAAGCAGTCAACAAATGTTTGTTAGAATTGACCCCTGCTTCACTAATGAATTTACCGAAGTAAGCAGGAGGGATTTAATATTCACAATATCTGCTTCACTGTAGTATCAAGAATGTTTATGTCCAGTAGCTGGAGTTTCTCTCTCCTTTGGACAATTGTAAATAAATTGAAGAACTGAATATTCTTTTTCTCTACCCACATGACCACACTGCCTCTCTGCATTTATATCCATTTCAAATCAGGTTATTATTTTGAAGTTTACAGACTTTTAAACATTTTTCTGAATTTCAATTTGGCTACTCTCTAATGGTTTAAGGGGCTAATATTTGTCTGAAAATTGCCTTTGAATCATATCAAATGAGTTATCATACCCATATGTTCTTGCATGCTTTAAAAATAAAAGGTATATTCCACAAGAATTTTTGTATCCTTTTACCAAACTCATATCTAGGTCATCTTGATTGTGAATCAGAATGTTTTTCACTGTCTGTATAGAATATTCAATCTGTACAAACAAGCTAATCACATTTGGTATTGTGTGGACTAATATAAGGGTCATGTGGGTTGAATGCTGTCAACTAATTTTTTTACAACTAACTCAAGGGACTTCACTGGTGGTACAGTAGATAAGAATCTGCCCACCAATGCAGGGGACCTGGGTTCAATCCCTGAGCAGGAAGGATTCCACGTGCTTCGGGCAATTAAACCTTGTGAGCCATAACTACTGTGCCCACAAGCCACACCTAATGAGTCCACAAGCTGCAACTACTGAAGCCCATGCGCCTAGAGCCCGTGCTCTGCAAAAAGAGAAGTCACAGCAATAAAACACCTGTGCAGCACAACGAAGAGTAACCCCTGTTCACAGAAACTAGAGAAAGCCCACTGCAACAATGCAACACAACCAAAAATAAAGTGAAATGAATTAACAAACAAAACTAACCCTAAGAACTGATGCTTTTGAACTGTGGTGTTGGAGAAGACTCTTGAGCGTCCCTTGGACTGCAAGGAGATCCAACCAGTCCATTCTGAGGGAGATCAGTCCTGGGATTTCTTTGGAAGAATGATGCTAAAGCTGAAGTTCCAGTACTTTGGCCACCTCATGCCAAGAGCTGACTCATTGGAAAAGCCTCTGATACTAGGAGGGATTGGGGGCAGGAGGAGAAGGGGACGACCGAGGGTGAGATGGCTGGATGCCATCATGGACTTGATGGACGTGAGTCTGAGTGAACTCCAGGAGATGGTGATGGACAGGGAGGCCTGGCGTGCTGCGATTCATGGGGTTGCAAAGAGTCGGACACGACTGAGCAACTGAACTGAACTGAACTGAACACATAGGCAATGTGGAAAACTTCCTGGATACATCCTACACAAGGCTGCACTTACTCCAGTGTATTTCTACCACTATTCTGCTGTGATTGTTGCTAACTGACTGTATTAGTACAGCTCCTTAGAGCTGAGGAGCTAGAAATGAACCATAAGATGGGATCAGTTCAGTTCAGTTCAGTTGCTCAATTGCATCCGACTCTTTGTGACCCCACGGACTGCACCATGCCAGGCCTCCCTGTCCATCACCAACTCCCAGAGTTTACTCAAACTCATGTCTATTGAGTTGGTGATGCCATCCAGCCATCTCATCCTCTGTCGTCCCCTTATCCTCTTGCCTTCAATCTTTCCCAGCATCAAGGTCTTTTCAAATGAGTCAATTCTTCACATCAGGTGGCCAAAGTATTGGAGTTTCAGCTTCAACATCAGTCCTTCCAATAAATTCAGGACTGATTTCCTTTAAGATTTACTGGTTGGATCTCCTTGCAGTCTAAGGGACTCTCAAGAGTCTTCTCCAATACCACAGTTCAAAAGCATCAATTCTTTGGCACTCAGCTTTCTTTATAGTTCAACTCTCCTATCCATACATGACTACTGGAAAAACCATAGCTTTGACTAGACAGACCTTTGTCAGCAAAGTAATGTCTCTGCTTTTTGATATGCTATGTTGGTCATAGCTTTTCTTCCAAGGAGCAAGCATCTTTTAATTTCATGGCTGCAGTCACCATCTGCAGTGATTTGGGAGCCTAAGAAAATAAGTCAGCCACTGTTTCTGCTGTTTCCCCATCTATTTGCCATGAAATGATGGGACCAGATGCCATGATCTTGATTTTCTGAATGCTCATCTAGAGGCTTTTTAGGTTTTCCTCACTTTCTGCCAGAAGGGTGGTGTCATCCACATATCTGAGGTTATTGATATTTTTCCTGGAAATCTTGATTCCAGCTTATGCTTCATCCAGCCCAGCATTTCCCATGATATACTCTGCCTATAAGTTAAATAAGCAGGGTGACAATATACAGCCTTGATGTACTCTTCTCCGGTTTGGAACCAGTCTGTTGTTCCATGTCCAGTTCTAACTGTTGCTTCCTGACCTGCATACAGCTTTCTCAGGAGACAGGTCAGGTGGTCTGGCATTCCCATCTCTTTCAGAATTTTCCAGTTTATTGTGATCCACACAGTCAAAGGCTTTGGCATAGTCCATAAAGCAGAAATAGATATTTTTCTGGAACTCTCTTGCTTTTTCAGTGATTGAATGGATGCTGGCAATTTCATCTCTGATTCCTCTGCCTTTTCTAAAACCAGCTTGAACATCTGGAAGCTCACAAATCATGTACTGTTGAAGCCTGGCTTGGAGAATTTTGAGCATTACTTTACTAGCATGTGAGATGAGTGAGATTATGTGGTAGTTTAAGCACTGTTTGGCACATCCTTTCTTTGGAATTGGAATGAAAATTGACCTTTTCCAGTCCTGTGGCCACTGCTGAGTTTTCCATATTTGCTGGCATATTGAGCGCAGCACTTTCACAGCATCATCTTTTAGGAACTGAAATAGCTCAACTGGAATTCCATCACCTCCACCAGCTTTGTTTGTAGTGATGCTTCCTAAGGCCCATTTGACTTCGAATTCCAGGATGTCTGGCTCTAGGTGAGTGATCACACCATAATGCTTATCTGGGTCATGAAGACCTTTTCTTGCCACCTCTTCTTACTATCTTCTGCTTCTGTTAGGTCCATACCATTTATATCCTTTATTGTGCCCATGGCTAGTATTTACTTTATGAACACTATATTGTATAAAGTGGCTTCCCAGGTGGCCCAGTCCACCTGCAATGCTGGAGACTCGAGTTTGATCCCTGGGAAGCTCCCCTGCAGGAGGAAATAGCAACCCACTCCAATATTCTTGCCTGGAGAATACCATGAACTGAGGAGCCTGGTAGGCTCCAGCCCATAAGGTCGCAAAGAGTTGGACAGGACTGAAGTGTCTGAGCATGCATACATGCAAATTTTTGCAGCCATTTCCAAGCATAGGGGAGTGAGGGTGCAGGTGGAATTGTTTCCCACGTCAACAAGTGTTCCCTGAAACCAGCTGGGGTGTCCTACAACTCAACTCAGTTCTGACACTATGTTACCAGAGAGAGTTTCAGATCCCACAGTCCCTCATGACTCCCCCAACCCCTACTTCAGATGCCAATCACAAGGTCAGGTTATCACCCATACTTCTGACCAGCCAGCTAGAGATTGGAGGTTACAGCAATCACCTCCTTGAGTTCCATTAATGTATGAGAGCAGCTCACAGGACTGAGAAACATTTTACTTACTAGATCACTGGTTTATTATAAAAGGATATAACTCAGGAACAGCCAGATGGAAGAGGGGTTTAGAGCAAGGTATGGGGAGAAGGTACAAGTTTCCATGTCCTCACCAAGGGCATCACTCCCCAAGCGCCGCACAAGTCCACCAACCCCGAAGCTCTCTGAACCCTACACTTTCGGGGGTTTTATTGAGGCTTCATTAGGCACACTTGATTAAATCAGTGGCTATTGGTGAAAAATTCAATCTCCACTCCCTTTCCCCTCCCCAGAAGTCAGGTGAGAGTGGAGGGAGATACAGGAAGTTTCAATCCTCTAAATCTCCAGTTGGTTCCCTTGGCAACCAACCCCCACCCCTAAGTACTTTCCAAAAGTCACCTCCTTAACATAAGAAAAGATGCCTTTACTGCTCTACCAATTCAGAAATTTCAGCAGTTTTAGAAGCTCTGGATTAAAAAAAAAGGAGAATGAAGACCAAATACACACAACTGATTATTTTCTTTTACTACAGATAGTAAGTCTCTGGCTAATTGGATAGCCTCTTTCAGAGATCTTTCAAACATCTAAATGTGAGGCTCTTTGAGAATGCAAAAGCTGGATCTCTTGGTTTTCTTTATGGTGGCCACAAAAAAATCAGTGGAGCCAAAAAGAAGATTATAACCTGGGGGCAGCCCCAAAGAAATCTCTAAGAACTGTCCCACTCTAGAGGCCAAAGCACAATTATGTAAGTTTTTGAGACAGATGGCTGTAATTTAAATAATGCATTATTGACAGCTTGCACAATCCAGATCTACACATACAAACCAGTAGTGGGTCATGTGTCATTGTGGCCCTTTCCAAGATTAAGAAGGAAGGTTATCGCCTAAGGATCTGTGACCCTTGATGAGATTAAGAAGGAATGTTATCTCCTAAGAGATTTGGTGAATGTGGATGCATGGTATACACTAAAGGTGAGGAAGGAGGTCTGAACAGACAGACAAAAATGTTATGCTTAAGTCTTTTCCATATTGCCATAAAATATGAATTTTATTTCATTAATGGTAACACCTGGTCTTTCATCATGAACATTTTGATTATTTGAGGAAAAATATACGTTTATTTTTGCTTATATTATTTTTTCTATGAGTGATTAACCTTCAAAAATGTTCTTGTTTTTTAAAAATTTATTTAGAGATTTAGAGTCTTGCTGCTTAACTTCTATTTTGTCAGGAATCAAAAATGAATTCACATATAGACAGGTACTGTTCATGACTGTGTGGAGCACAATAAATTCTGGAAATTTCTTAAAGAGATGGGAATATCAGACTACCTTACAGAAAAGCCTGTACGCAGGTAAAGAAGCAACAGTTAGAACTGGACATGGAACAACAGACTGGTTCCAAATTGGGAAAGGAGTACATCAAGGCTGTATATTGTCACCCTGCTTATTTAGCTTATATGCAGAGTACATCATGTGAAATTCTAGGCTGGATGGAGCACAAGCTGGAATCAAGACTGCTAGGAGAAATATCAATACATCAGATATGCAGGTGATACCATCCTAATTGCAGAAAGCGAAGAGAAACTAAAGAGCCTCTTGATGAAGGTGAAAGAGGAGGGTGAAAAAGCTGCTTAAAACTCAACATTCAAAAAATGAAGATCATGGCATCCAGTCCCATCATTTCAAGGCAAATAGATGGGGAAGAAATGGAAACAGTGACAGACTTTATTTTCTTGGGCTCCCAAAATACTGCAGATGATGACTGAAGCCATGAAATTAAAAGATGCTTGCTCCTTGGAGAAAAGCTGTATGACCAACCTAGACAGCATATCAAAAAGTAGAGACATCACTTTGCTGACAAAGGTCCATATAGTCAAAGCTATGGTTTTTCCAGTAGTCAAATACGGATGTGAAAATTGGACCAAAAAAGAAGGGTGAGCACCAAGGAATTGATGCTTTTGAACTGTGGTGCTGGAGAAGACTCTTGAGAGTCCCTTGGGCTGCAAGATCAAACCAGTCAATCATAATGGAAATCAACCCTCAATATTCATTGAAAGGACTGATGCTGATGCTGAAACTCCAGTACTTTGGTCACCTGATGCAAAGAGCGAACTCATTTTAAAAGACCTTGATGCTGGGAAAGATTGAAGGGAGGAGAAGTGGGCAGCAAGCAGATAAGACAGTTGGATGGCATCACAGACTCAATGGACAAGAGTTTGAGCAAAATTTGGGAGATGGTGGGGGACAAGGAGGCCTGGCACACTGCTGTCCATGGGGTTGCAAAGAGCCAGACATGACCGAGCAACTACACAGCAACAATAGACATGTACTGGGCTTTCCCAGTGGCTCATCCATAAAGAATCTGCCTAGAGTGCAGGAGATACAGATGACTTAGGTTCGATCCCTGTGTTGGGAAGATCCCTGGAGGAGGGTATGGCAACCCACTTCAGTATTCTTGCCTGGGAAATCCCATGGACAGAGGAGCCTGGTGGGCTACACAGTACATAGGTTCATAAACAGCTGGACATGATTGAAGTGACTGAGCATAGTCAGGTATATATGAACATTTTCAAGTTACCAAAAATAATACAAAGTTACAAACTCACAAAAGAAAGTGTATAAAGAGGATCAGTTGCAATGTACTTCTGGAAATGTCTAGATCTACTATCAGTATGCAAAAAGCTCTTGGTAGTTCAGTTCAGGGATCTAATAGGCATAATTTCCATCTATGCCACTGAGCACATCCTGTAAATCTTTTGCCCCTGCAGAGTGAACAGGCCAGCTCTCCTATGAGTTCTTGAAGTGTTAGCATTGTGATTAAATAGATTCTGGGGAGCAAAAAAAATGTTTTATGTCCATCTTCATCTATTTTTCCATTGGAAATTTAGAAGAGCTCAGAAAAATGTCCATCCATCATTTCTCATTATGTTTTTCTCCATGATAGAAATGCTTCAATGCAGCAAAGGCAGGTAGTGCTCCATCGATATCTTCACACCTCAGGGTTGATGTTAGAGGGGGAGAAGAAAGAAACCTGTGTTCAAAACCAATACACACTGAATTCTAGAAATGCTTCAACTCAGTATCATATTTGAGAGGGGAAACACTCAGGAGTAAGGAAATTGAATAGTTGTAATTTTCAACCGTAACACAGCATCAGCTACCCGCCTTCCTTTGAGATACTTAGATGAGAGGCAGGCTTGTCTGAATGCAAAATGTTATTGCCTATCTTCTCTTTTAGGTTGCAGTTATTTAGTAATCATTCTCATTTAAGTTACTCTTCCTGTTCTATGCGTGATTATGCTTTTAGCTCAGGAGGAAAGCAATTCTTGTAAAAGCCACCGTATTTCAGAGCTGGGTAACATTTAAAGTCAAAGAGAGGGAATTATACTTAAAAGTAGTTAAGCCTTCTGAGAAAAAATGCATACATGCCACAGAATTAAATTAAGTCTGCTTTTATACAAAATATCACTCCTAAATTCCTTGGGATGGTCACCTACGTTAAAAAAAAAAAAATTAATGTATTCATGCTTCCTATTCCCTGTGTCACTAGAACTCTAGAACTGAAAGGACTCCAGGGGCACCATTCAGGCCTATGTCTCCTGGAGGTGGGCAGCGCAGCCTTCTATAGTAAGCCTGTGTGGAGGATGGTTTAGAAAAGGGAGACTGAATAAAGATGAGGAGAGCAAAAAGGAGGCTATACAGTGCTTCAGGGGAGAAGAAAGGAAATCCTGAGCACAATGGTAGCTGGGAGGATGAAGATGAGGAGTAACAGCACTGTGAAACTTTGAGGATATGGACCCAACAGGACTTGGTGGGGAATGACCAGGAGGAATAGGAATTTGTCTCTCATACCGGAAACTGGAGGAATGGTCTCATTACGGAGTCCAAGTTCATGCTACTCACCACACAACACACCAATAAATTGAGAGACAAGTTGTTGGGACAAGGAATAGTGACATTATTTGAAAAGTCAGCAGACTGAGAAGCTGGTGAATTCCTGCTCCAAAGAACTTTCTTGCCTGAGTTAGGCTTCCGGGTGTTTCCTGGCAGTCCAGTAGTTAAGACTCTACACTTCCACTGCAGGAGGTATGGGTTTGATCCCTGGTCTGGGAACTAAGATCCCTCAAACCTCACAGTGTGAATTCCGGTCTCTTTTACTCTAAAACGGGAGGGAGTGAAGTCAGCCATTACCTGTTCAGAGGGGATGTGTTAATTTCTGCCTCTCTGCATTCATTCATTGGTGGGCCTGTTTAGGATGTTTCCTATGAGCTTAAACAAAGGTATTTTAGCTTAAGGGTCATTACCTAGAGCTGGGTCCCCAGAAATGTGCCATCATGTATAATTTAAGCTTATGGGCAGCATCCTTTTAGTGACTAATTTGTAGTAGACTACAATAGGTTCTTCCCTATCATAGTTTTAGTTACCATATCTGGTCCAAATCTTTGTACTCTCCTCCCTTTGCTTTGAAGAAGGTCACTGTTATCTAAGTGAGTTTGTATGATCACAAAGACTAGTAGGAACCAAGTATTACCCTGCTTTCAGTTGAAATTGGTTCAGCAAGGCCTGCAGGCTCACAGTTGCCACTCTTCCCCAATAACATCAAAGACTTGGTAAATCAACACTCATCAATCTACAAACACTATCAGCTGGCTTGGTGAAGAGCAACCTTTGGGAAACATTAGTATACTCCACAGCACTGATGAATCTCTAGAGTATTGATGGATAAAATTTATTTTGGCCTCAAAAACCATTTGAAGATGTCCTCAATGACGTATTTTAAATAAACCAGGGGGACTTTCCTGGCTGTCCATTTAGTTAAGAACCTACGCTTCCACTATAGGGGGCACAGGTTCCATCCTTGGTCAGGGAACTAAGATCCCATATGCCACACAGTGTGGGAAAAAAAGAAAAGAAATAACCAGGTACACAGAACTGCCAGGGTAAAAGAACATAGTACAGGCTGTGACCCTCACACAGGAACTACACAGAAAGAATGAATTGAAGCTGGCATAAAGCTCAGGGGCCTCTTGCCAAGCCCTGTGGCCTCACTCAGAGCTGCATCAGCCTGGAGAAAGGGACAACTTTTTTCCCAATTGGCCCACCTGCTGCTGCTGCTGCTGCTGCTGCTGCTGCTACTGCTAAATCGCTTCAGTCGTGTCCGACTCTGTGTGACGCCATAGACGGCAGACCACCAGGCTCCCCCATCCCTGGGATTCTCCAGGCAAGAATACTGGAGTGGGCTGCCATTTCCTTCTCCAATGCATAAAAGTGAAAAGTGAAAGTGAAGTCTCTCAGTCGTGTCCGACTCTTAGCGACCCCATGGACTGCAGCCTCCCAGACTCCTCTGCCCATGGGATTTTCCAGGCTAGAGTACTGGAGTGGGGTGCCATTTCCCTGAGTGGCCGCTTTTTTGCAATTTGTCAACCCCAAAGTGTTACCAGTTTCAGGTGTATACTAAATTTCAAAATTTAGACTTCCCTGGTAGCTCAGATGGTAAAGCGTCTGTCTACAATACAGGAGACCTGGGTTCGATCCCTGGGTCAGGAAGATCCCCTGGAGAAGGAAATGGCAATCCACTCCAGTATCATTGCCTGGAAAATCCCATGGACAGAGGAGCCTCGTGGCTACAGTCCATGGGGTCGCAAAGAGTTGGACACGACTGAGCGATTTCACCTTCACTTTCACCAAATTTCAAAGTAATTTCACAATGACTTTGGCACTTAGTATCTACAGAAAGATCAGAAGCTAGAAACCTAATAAGCAAGTAATGATTCTCCTGGAGCAGTTAACTGGAAGGAGAGAAGGGAAACTGGGAAGGGGAAGCAAAGGAGAACACAATAGATGTGATTGTCAAGAATGCTATTGTTTTGTGCAAACATTTCAGAATTTGTGAATCACCTAAAACTTGTACAACTGTGGAGTTCCCTCTTTAAGAAAAATAAAATAAAATTATGAATGCACAACTGCTAGAGCCTTCACAGGAATTGGGATGAGCCAGTGCAAGTCAAGTACCTAGAACTTAAATTTTAGTGGCTTCATGGTAACTCTGCCCCGATTAGCATGTCTTGTCCTTTAAAGTGGATGTCAAAGGAAACTAGGTATGTAATTCATACCACTATATCTGTTCATGTTTTGGGAACTTCTGTGAAGAAAGAATCGTAACTACTTTCTTATTCAGTTCAGTTCAGTTCAGTTTGGTCGCTCAGTCATGTCTGACTCTTTGTGACCCTGTAAATCGCAGCATGCCAGGCCTCCCTGTACATCACCAACTCCCAGAGTTTACCCAAACTCATGTCCATTGAGTCGGTGATGCCATCTAACCATCTCATCCTCTGTCGTCTCCTTCTCCTCCTGCCTTCAGTACTTCCCAACATCACGGTCTTTTCAAATGAGTCAGCTCTTCACATCAGGTAGCCAAAATACTGGAGTTTTAGCTTTAACATCAGTCCTTCCAGTGAACACCCAGGACCGATTTTTGGAGATCCAACCAGTCCATTCTGAAGGAGATCAACCCTGGAATTTCTTTGGAAGGAATGATGCTAAAGCTGAAGCTCCAGTACTTTGGCCACCTCATGCAAAGAGTTGACTCATTAGAAAAGACCCTGATGCTGGAAGGGATTGGGGGCAGGAGAAGGGGACGACCAGGATAAGATGGCAGGATGGCATCACAGACTCGATGGACGTGAGTCTGAGTGAACTCCAGGAGTTGGTGATGGACAGGGAGGCCTGGCGTGCTGTGATTCATGGGGTCACAAAGAGTTGGACACAACTGAGTGACTGAACTGAACTGAACTGGACTGGTTGGATCTCCTTGCAGTCCAAGGGACTCTCAAGAGTCTTCTCCAACACCTCAGTTCAAAAGCATCAATTCTTCTCCACTGAGCCCTCTTTATAGTCCAACTCTCACATCCATACATGACCACTGGAAAAACCATAGCCTTGACTAGACAGACCTTTGTTGACAAAGTAATGTCTGTGCTTTTTAATATGCTGTCTAGGTTGGTCCAGAGAAGGCAATGGCACCCCACTCCAGTACACTTGCCTGGAAACTCCCATGGATGGAGGAGCCTGGTGGGCTGCAGTCCATGGGGTCACTAAAAGTCGGACACGACTGAGAGACTTCACTTTCGATTTTCACTTTCATGCATTGGAGAAGGAAATGGCAGCCCACCCCAGTGTTCTTGCCTGGAGAATCCCAGGGATGGGGAGCCTGGTGGGCTGCCATCTATGGGGTTTCACAGAGTCGAACATGACTGAAGTGACTTAGCAGCAGCAGCAACAGCAGCAGCTAGGTTGGTCATAACTTTTCTTGTGCCTAATAAATGAAGGAAGGAAGACAGGGAGGAAGGAAGTTGGAATGGAAATTATAAAGAGACAGATTGGTTTTTTTTTCCACTTCATGATATCAGCTCTACTAGCTACCTCCAATTTTTTCCTTAAAAAAGAATTATTTACTTTTGTCTCTGCTCCATCTTCATTTTTGCACACAGGCTTTCTCTAGTTGTGGTGAGTGGGGGCAACTCTTTGTTGTGGCGCACGGGCTTCTGATTGTGGTGGCTTCTCTTCTTGTGGTTCTAGGCAAGGGCTCAGTAGTTGTGGCTCAGAGACTTAGCTGCATCGTGGCATGTGGAATCTTCCTGGACCAGAGATGAAACCAGTGTCCCCTCAATTGCAGGAGGATTTCTGTCTCCTGTACCACCAGGAAGGTCCCCTGTTTTTCCCTTTTTTAACCAAAGTTACTAACAAACCTGATGGCTTACTTTACTGTCTAGATTTAATTCTAAATGACTAGCCTGTTTCTTAAAATAAAATAACCCCATAAAGAGCAATAATTTCCCACTATGAGAGAAACTATTTAAAAGGTAGATTGTCATAAATTGTGTTATAATTGGATAATTAAACTGGTAAAAATCATTCTGGATATGAACTGAATTATATATAAATTTTAAATGAGGCTTCCCTGTGGCTCAGCAGTAAAGAATCCACCTGCCAAGCAGGAGATTCAGGTTCGATTCCTGGGTCAGGAAGATCTCCTGGAGAATAGAATGGCAACCTGTTCCAGTATTCTTGCCTGGGAAATCCCATGGAGAAAGGAATCCTGCAGGCTACAGCCAACAGTGTCCCAAAGAGTGAAACACGACTTAATGACTTAACAACAACAATAAATCTTAAATAAGCCTAACTTTGAACAGAGCATTTCTATGAATACACAGTGCAGAGAGATTCAAACAAGTTCTCCAACCAGCCTCCACAGTCACACCTCCTACAAAATCTCTGTCTCATCAAATATGAAATGGTGGTTGTGTATGATATAATCCTGTTTTGTCTTCTGTATATGCAGATTAATGACTGTTTAAGATTCATTGCCTCCAGGTAAACGACTATAGGCTTCATTAACTCAGCTTACTTTATTCAATCAAACTTTGGGGAGGAAGAAAAAATACAAAAACAAAGAGAAAAGAAAACCTGGCAGAAATACTTATGTCTCTCTAATCTGTCTTCCATTTCAACACATCTCAGCTTCTTTCTCCTCACTGCAGTTGAGAGATCGTTCTTTTATTTTTTTTAATTTAATTAAATTAAATTAAAAAAAATTTTTTGGCTGCACCAGGTCTTTGTTGCTTGTTGTTTGCACTTTCTCTGGTTGTAGTGAGCAGGAGCTCCCCTCTAGTCACAGAGCACAGGCTTTCTTATTGCAGTGCATAGCCTCTAGAGTAGGGGCTGAATAGTTGTGTTTCACAGGCTTACTTCCCCTGTGGCAGGTGGAATCTTCCTGGACAGGGGATTGAATCTGTGTCCTTTGTATTGATGGGCAGAGTCTTATCCACTATACAACCAGGGATGTCCTAGAGAGATTTTTAAAATAATGCTCATCAGAGTCCACCCACTCCCATTCATCCCCACCACCATCTTTAATTTTTCATTAACTTTCTATTGCTTTTAGCCTACAGATGAAAAGGCCACACTGTCCAGACTCAGTTTACACTTTTCTCTTCAGAACAGGGTTGGGCTGGTCCCGCCCCACCTTCCTCTATTCAGTTAGATAAGCACACCTGGTCCTTCAGATCTACTTTCCTGAGTTCCTTAATGAAGTCTAAACCCCATCACAGGCTGCCAAATGCTCCTCCTTTTCAAGCATCGTAATTGAATGTCTATTTGCTTGGATTATATATATGTAACATATATACTGTGTATATAATATATATTAATATGAGAAAGTTATTTGGCTTTTTGCTTCATTCAATAATTCAGTAGTATTAATTTTAATTATGCTCAAAAATTTTAACTTATTCTAATCCTCCTTATTGTAGGACATAAGCTATTTCTTTTTTTTTTTTTTTTCAGTGGTTGGTGAATTCTTTCAGAATTGTGTTTCCCCAAATGGTGGTTGGCCTAAGAATTTCTAAATTATAATCTCACCACCCATTCCATTTATTAACACACAAATTACAGACTGTACCTTGCCCAGGATTAGGTATCTCTTTAGAACTCAGAAACATTGCCTTCAGTTACACTGGGAAAATGAAGATGATTCAATCAAGTACTTCAGAGTTACTCACTCAGTTGTATCTGACTCTTTGCAACCCCATGGACTATAGTCCACCAGGCTCCTCTGTCCATGGGATTTTCCAGGCAAGAATGCTGGAGTGGGTTGCCATTTCCTTCTCTAGGGGATCTTCCCCACCCAGGTATGGAAACTCGGGTCTCCGCATTGCAGGCACATTCTTTACCATCTGAGCCACCAGGGAAGCTCACTTTAAGTATAAACCTTAAATAGTAAATGTATACTGTTGTTTAGCAGCTAGTGAAGTAAGTGAAGTCTCTCAGTCATGTCCCACTCTTTGTGGCCCTGTGGACTATAGCCCACCAGGCTCCTCTGTCCATCGGATTCTCCAGGCAAGAATACTGGAGTGGGTTACCCATTTCCTTCTCCAGGGGATCTTCCCGACCCAGGGATCGAACCCGGGTCTCCCTCATTGGAGGTGAGGTGAAGTCGCTCAGTCGTGTCCGACTCTTTGCGACCCCGTGGACTGTAATGTACTAGGCTTCTCCGTCCATGGGATTCTCCAGGCAAGAATACTGGAGTGGATTGCCATTTCCTTCTCCAGGGGATCTTCCCGACCCTGGGATTGAACCCGGGTCTCCCGCATTGGAGGCAGACGCTTTAACCTCTGAGCCACCAGGGAAATTTCTGCCTCCAATTTCTCCCGCATTGGAGGCAGACGCTTTAACCTCTGAGCCGTGTCCAACTCCTAGAGTTGGAATTCTAAGTATTCCCTTGGAATTTCTCTGAAGGAGCTTTCAACTTCCCAAAGTCTCTGTAACCACACCCTCAATGATAATGTTAAAAAACTCACAGGAAAGGGCCTCGAATGTTTTCATTCATACAACAGTCATTCGTGAATAAGAAAGCAGGCAAGCTTAGCTTTCACATGTTATGGGGGAGGGACAGAGGGGAGGAGAAAAAGGAAAGTGCTTATGGGTGGCGGAAGGAGGAGGAGACTTTTAAAAGAGCAATCTTGGGCCGGAGCCATTTTAGAAATAAGGAGAGTCTTCATTTTATCAACCTTGACCTTTCTGAGCATGGAGAGCACAAACAAGGAGGTAAGTACAATCTGAATGAGTTTGCTTTTGTTGTCTTTGTGATCATTGTCGGGCACACTTAATCTCTCTTTTGAGGAGAAAAGAAGGTGCCTTAAGAATTGGAATTCTAAGAGTTCCCTTAGAATTCCTCACTTCTTTTTGAGGAGAAAAAAATGGTGCCTTGATTCTTAAATTAAGAATTTCCTTCTCTTGTTAAAAAAAAAAAAAAAAAACTCCTTGATATGATCGTTGCCTGATATATTGGATGAGATCCTTTAGTTTCCCTGCTATAGACACAGGTTCGAAACCAAAGTCGCTGGATCTGCATTCATTGTTTCCTTGAGTCATTAGGGCCAAGAAATAATCAGAAACCAGACGTACAGAGGAGCACTGCAGACAGCAATTAAATCTGGAGAGGCTGTGGGGCTTGTCTAGAAAAACTGAGCTACTCTGCCAGAGAAAGGAGCATTCTCCAGATCTCTTTACCAGAACCAGGTCATTTTTGCCCTCTCACTTTTAATTAAGACTTTTGTAAGTGGGTAATTTTCTGGCGGTCCAGTGGTTAAGACTCAGCATCCTTCTTGGGGCCAGGGTTGATCCTTGGTTGGGGAACTAAGATCCCACTAGCCTCTGGGTGTGGCCAAAAAAAACCCTTTTGTGTAGCCCCAAAGTTAGTAATTTGTGTAAGGGCTATGCAAATGTGAGATTTGAGTATGAATGTAAACCTGCTATAGAGATGTAAAGATGCCATACAAATGTTAATTTGTCCCATACTTCCATCTTGGAGGTGACAGGTTTAGATTTGGGAACAAAACTGGGATTTTAAATAATGATTTGTGGTTTAATTTCTATCTTAAATGCTTACCTGTGTGCCCTTAGTTATGTAACCTCTGAGCCTCAACTTCTGCATCTGAGAATTGAAAGAAAGAAAAGGAGTGTTGTCCTTTGGAACAATACCTGAGGGAAGGTATAAACTCAACAGATGTTAGTTCCTTTGTATCAAACAGTTTTATCCCTGCTGTTCTCTTGTTTCTTTTGAGTTAACCAGTATTTCTTACAACAAAAGGGAAATGAATTCTACTCTGCTAATCAAGTGGAGTCATAGGTATGGATCAAATCACACAAGCAAATATAAACCTACATCAAGTGAGAAGAATGAATCAGTTGATTGTATTTGTCTATAAAGTAAAAGTTCTTAGATGAACTTAACACTTAAAGTGAGCTTCTGAAAGAGGTTTAAAGTTTAAGGATATGAATAATAAGGGATGGTGGTGTGTGTAGAGTTGAGTGATATCCCTTCCAGCAAAGTAAATAGGTTGGAAAGGAGTTTTTGTAACAGTAGCTTGGAGCAATAGTATAGGAGAGGTTTATCTGGTAAAGGTCAAGGAGGGGAATAGGAAAAAAAAACCTTCCAGGTGAGGGAGAATGGATATGATGCGAGATCTTTGGGTTTTCTCCAAAGCAGAGACTAGTTTCTTCTATGTCTTTTATCTTTTTCTTTTTGTGGGGAGGGAGCTGTGCTGATTGGCTTGTAGAATCTTAGTTCCCCCACTCCCTAACCAGGGATTGATCTTGGACCCTTGGCAGTGAAAGCAGAGTCCTAACCACTGGACAGCCATGGAATTCCCCTTTTCTCATACTTTCAAATCAGCATTCCACTTCCCCATCATTGCTCCCCTTTCTTATAAACCCGAGTATTAAGATGATGTTCAGAAGGGATTCCACATTGCCAACACAGTTCAGTGATTGTCTTGGTGCCTTGGACGTGAGGTATCAGAAGTCAGGCAGTGGATGCAGTGGGTC
Organism: Aepyceros melampus; assembly: GCA_006408695.1. Lineage (NCBI taxonomy): Eukaryota > Metazoa > Chordata > Mammalia > Artiodactyla > Bovidae > Aepyceros > Aepyceros melampus. Next base: position 58,283 of record SJXQ01010218.1, on the reverse strand, counting down.
GGACCCCAAAACAATGACTGGCTGGTTCCTCTGTCCCCAGAACAACTCCACAGAGAAATCTGGAGAACATATGAGTTGCAAACTTACATCAGTAGAAGCTGAAGAGGGACAGGGAACTTCTGGTGAAGCAGAGACAGCAAAACACTCAGCACAGGGAACCAAAAGAAAAAGAGATACAAAAAATAGCACAGGTAAGAGAGCTACAGTTCCTCAAATCATGTTTCCTTGGGTCTGAGAAGGCTGAGGGATTTTTTTCTGAAAAAGTAGGAAAGAAATTTTCATCCTGTATTCTGTAAATCCTACACTTTGAAGCCTAGCTTAAGTCTCACCTCCTGTTTCTGAGCATTGTTTCTCCTACTCTGCTGCTGGGAGAAAAGGAGCTCAATGTGAGTGATCTGAGTACAGATGGGTATAAATTTGAAATCCCACCCTTGAAGCTTCACTTTATGCTAAGTTGGGTCAAGGTCAGGGTGGAGGGTCAGTTGTAATTCACTTAGAATAATTAGGTAAACCACCTACACTTAGTGTCACTATAGCTGTGACTGTTCTGGAGGTGTGTCCTTCGAATCCTTCTGGAATGGTAAGAGTCTGTGAGGTGCATCAGGAAACTGGAGTGCTGCCCTGGCTGGGGTGGGCTGCAAGAGTTATGGGTACTCGTAGTTGTGTAGCATTGCTGAGTGGTTTATTTTGTCTTGGGGTCAGAGGGCAAGGTATCACTGAGTATTTATGACCTGAGTTCTAAAAACTTCTATTATTCCCTCAGGAATTGGAAGTGCACTCTCTAGGTCAACCTCGAGAGAAGTGCAGTCTCTAGGTCAACCTCTGCAGAGTCTGTGGCTTATTGCTCTCACAAAAGAGCAAGTGTGTGTGAGTAGTGGGGAGTTTTAGGAAGTAAGAATACTGAGGGATTCAGAAATAGTGTCAGTCTTAGGCATGAGGTTCTGTCCCTTGGAGTTTGCAGCTTTCCAAGTGGCTCAGTGGTAAAGAATCTGCCTGCCAATGCAGGAGATGAGGGTTTGATCCCTGGGTCAGGAAGATCCCCTGGAGGAGGAGATGACAACCCATTCCAGTATTCTTGCCTGGGAAATCCCATGGACAGAAGACCCCGGCGAGCTACAGTCCATGGGGCCACAAAGAGTCAGACGTGGCTACACACGCACACCCTTGGAGATTAGGTAGTCTTTAGGGAATCACTGAATTGTACAGTGGGGAGTAGACTACTGAGAACTAAAAGTGATTGTACCTTTGACATTTGAAAGGTCTACATTAAATTATTGCTCATTCTATCCCATTCCCCTTCAGCTTGCGGTCCAGGAGACACATCACACCACTGTGACGGTGTGAAACCTCGGAAGGCACCGACGCAGATCCCCATCCCCCCTCTACCTGCTGTCCTGCCGCCTGTCAACCTGTCCACAGGGACGTCATTCGTGCTTGGTGCCAGCAGTTAAAACTGAGCACCAAAGGCCCGGTGAGAGTCCAGAGTGGGAGTGAGGCCCTTGGGAGGAAGACCATGAACCTTAGTCTGATTATTCACTCACTCTTCTCTTGTCTTAGAAACTAGATGGATATAAACGACTCTGTGAATATGCTTACCCTCATCAAAAAGTGAGTAATTTGTGGGGAATGTGGCTCAGTAGAAGATTTAGTTCTCATCCTAATTACTTATTTTAGCATCAAAAGGTGAGTAGAAGAATAGCCTTTCATCTTTTAAACCCTCTTTGTAGAACATTCCTGCCACAGCACAGGAGGCCAGGATCCTGTCACTATCGAAAAGGATAAAGATAGAAAAGGGGGAACTACCACTGGAATGCTCTGTTGAGAGAACGTCTTCTGAAGGGGTTGCTCCTCTTGCACGGGGGCCACCTGCCCTTGAGGGAGCTCCTCCGCCTCTCGAGGCAGTTGTATCAACTTCTGCCCCCGACTCAGAAGCTGTGTTTGCCTCCTGGAGCAGAATGGCAGCCAGGGCCGTGAAGACGGAGTCAGTACAATCACAAGAGACTTGTGGTGAGCTCATTATTAAAATATACTTATTTATATATTTCTTTGCGGTTGCACTGGGTCTTCATTGCTGAACATGGGCTTTCTCTAGTCGCAGTGACTGGGCACTACTCTAATTGCAGTGGGTGGGCTTCTCATTGCAGAGCCTTCTCTCGTGGAGCACAGGCTTCAAGGCAAGCCAGCTTCAATAGTTACAGCACTTGGACTCAGGAGTTGTGGCACCCAGGCTTGGTTGCTCCATGGCATGTAAAATCTTCCCATACCAAGGATACAACCCGTGTCCTCTGCATTGGCAGGCAGGTTCCTATCCACGGTGCCACCAGGGAAGTCCCAGTAAGCGCATTTTTAAGAACAGGTTCTGGTTCAGGGGGGAAAAGAAGCTTAATTGATATTAGCCACTGACTAACTTCAGAATATTATCAATATCACTTGAGGCATAGTGATTCCTAAGTCTCAGCCACAGATTTTTCTGATTCAGGTCTTGGTAGGGCCTGGGAACTTACATTTCCAACGATATCCCAGGCGCTGCTAATCTGGGGACCACACTTTGAGAAACACTGTTCTAAATTAAGTCATCAGAAGAAGACAGCAATCTGGCTTAATTTTTCCCCCATTTTTAAAGAATTACAAAAGTAAAAGCAGGCTCTAAAATCAACTGCCTGGGCTAAAGCCCTGTATTTCTAGTTTCCAGGTTGGTCTGGGTAAAGTAGGTTAATAATAATATACCTATTTCATGATGTTTTAGTAAGAGTTACAGAAGATAAAATTCAGTTCAGTTCAGTTGCTCAGTTATGTCCGACTCTTTGCAACTCCATGGACTGCAGCACGCCAGGCCTCCCTGACCATCACCAACCCCCGGAGTTTACTCAAACTCATGCATATTGAGTCGGTGATGCCATTCAACCATCTCATTCTCTGTTGGCCCCTTCTCCTGCCTTCAATCTTTCCCAGAATCAGGGTTTTTTCAGATGAGTCAGCTCTTAGCATCAGGTGGCCAAAAGTATTAGAGTTCAACCTCAACATCAGTCCTTCCAATGAACACCCAGGACTGATTTCCCTTAGGATGGACTGGTTGGATCTCCTTGCAATCCAAGGACTCTCAAGAGTCTTCTCCAACACCACACTTCAAAAGCATCAATTCTTTGGCACTCAGCTTTCTGTATAGTCCAACTGTCACATCCATACATGACCACTGGAAAAACCATAGTCTTGACTAGACAGACCTTTGTTGGCAAAGTAATGTCTCTGCTTTTGAATATACTATCTAGGTTGGTCATAACTTTCCTTCCAAGGAATAAGCATCTTTTAATTTCATGGCTGCAGTCACCATCTGCAGTGATTTTGGAGCCCAAAAAGTAAAGTCAGCCACTGTTTCCACTGTTTCCTCATCTATTTCCCATGAAGTGATGGGACCGGATGCCATGATCTTCGTTTTCTGAATGTTGAGCTTTAACCAACTTTTTCACTCTCCTCTTTCCCTTTCATCAGGAGGCTCTTTTATCAAGGAGATAAAATTAATGAAGACCATGTACTAGTTAGCCATTACAATGTCTGTTGAGACCCTTGTCCCCTGGTGCCCTCCCTTGGCCCTCAGGAGAAAGCCTGGGGCCATATCCTGCCCACTGTCTTGTGCACACAGTGGGGTGTTACTCCAGGACTTTGCTTCACATGTGTAAGATACCCTTCTCCATTAGACCATTGATGTTGCTAAAAAATTAAGCAAAATTTTGAAGATATGAGACCCCTGAACTGATGGCCTTCCCAGACCTAATTTGCTTAATGTTTCTATTGAAGGAAGCCAGAATGAATGCTCTTTGCCATAAAAATATTGAACTGAGGGCAATTAAGAAGCTGCAAACCCAGAGAAGGCTCTCCTTTTCTAGCCTAAAGGCAGGATATCTATGTTCTTTTTGCTGGAGACAGATTTATCCAGAGTAACCTGCAAACATACCTCATCCATTAGTTTCCTCTCATGTATTTACCTTCCCACTGTTTTGCCACCCGTGGGAGCATAAAACTGCTTCCCTTTGTCCTGTCATTTCTTTACAAATGTATTACTTTTTGTCGGAAGGTGCTATATAAGATGGAATATTCTAAGCTGCCATTTTAAGCTAGTTTTTGCTTTTTTTCCTTGAACTGTGTGTGCTGTATGAATTCATCAACTGTTTTTCCCTTGTTAATGTTTTTGTTAGAATCCCAAATGGGCAGAGGTAAGGTATGACCCCACCCCCACCCCAGAACACACTGTCATCTACCCACTTGCCTCTACACATCCAACTATATTATTTGTTTCTTTTTAAAAATTTTAACAGGAAATTTTTAATTTCTTTTAAAAAATTTAATGTTTTTACATTATTTTCTAAGAGGAACAGAGTGGACTAAGGTGTCCAGTGTTAGTATCTGAGAGCTGGCACTTGAGAAAGACAGTTGAATCAAAGGCCATGGTGCAGACTCAAACATTAGGACTGGGTCTTGCGTGCTCATACTCGCCTCTCTGTTTCTTCCCCAGAGGTCCGCTGGTGCGTGGTCCACGGGAGAAGTCTCCCAGCTAACACAGAAGGCTGGGTTCGTTTACAGTTTCATGCTGGGCAGCCATGGGTGCCTGGAAAGCGAAGGAGGGTGTCCGCATTATTCCTGGTACCTTCTGGTGATTTTCCACCCCCACACCTGGAGGACAATATGCTGTGCCCTGAGTGTGTACACAGGTAATTACCTGGTACTTTTCTACACACTGAACGTGGGCATCTGGTTTTTAGTTGGAGGGAGAAAAGAGATACATATTTATCTTAATTAGCCCTGCATTTCAAGCACAAGTTGTCAGTAAAGAGTTTCACAAAAATTCTCGCTGGGAAAATGTATTCCTAGGGAAAAGAACATTTTTATATCAAGGCTTAATGCAACTACCTGGAGACCCATAACTTTGAGGCAGTAACCACTGTATAATTCCTATATCCCAGGCATATGTACTACACAGAAATAATGACTAGCAAAAAAATCCTTCATTAAGTGGCCTACAGTATAATGGGGATAACTGGTATGTAAACAACTGTATCACCATGTGTGGACTGTGATCAAACAGGAAGTTTCTTAATTTAAAGGAAGAATTATGTAGATGTAAAGGAGGACGTAAGATCATTTTTCAGTATAGGGACCAACGCCAAGGTTGTGAAAGGACTTAGGACAAAGAAATTGCCAGTAGTGACGAATGTCATGGAAAATAAGCTTCAGACCATCCCTGGGTGATGGTCCACTGAAAAGTTTTAAGCAAGTAAATGAACTGAGGCTTACACTTCCAAGGAGGGTAGGATACAAGATCTATTCCAAAAATCATGTAGGATAATTCAGTTTCTCATGCTTAAAGGGCCTGGCACCTTCTATAGGTGCCAAAGAAGAAAACTGGCTACTAGATAATTATTTGGTAATTATACTTAAACACTAATAAGGGTAAGAGCTGCACGGGGGCTGAAGACAGCTTCAAGGAACAGCAGTGTCATATCAATGAAGCTGAAGAAGATACAGATAATATAATAGATTGGAGAAGATTGAAAGCAGGAGAGAATGTTGATGATTTGGTGTGGGTTGAATAAGGGGAGGAGAGAAGTAGAGGCTGCAATCGGAGGCATTTTCTGAAAGGCACAAATGGGGGAGTAGCAGGATGCTCAGAGGGAATTGTCATGTTTTGTGCTGAAGAGAGCTAAGTATGTTTCTGGGCTTAGCTGAGAGGGGCCTATGGAGGAGGAGGATGGAAGGAGATCCATCCTTCTGGATAGAGGGGCTGATTCCGCTCAGACTTGGTTCCCAAGGATCCATCTCCTCACCCTACAGTTGTGCAGGAAACCATTCTGGGCTTCATCCCCAAGTTCTCTGTTGGCCTGCTGGGGGCTCACGTTTGGTACCATCATGACTGAATGCCAGAGGTCTAGGGCAGTTGGAAAAATTGAAACTTCAGGTGGTGGGGTAAAGTCTCCAGCTAGACTCCCCATCCACAGCCAGAAGTGCCAGCCTTCAGGCCCTGGCACAAACACCATGTCCCACAGGAAGACCTATGTGAGTGTGCACTCATCTTTTCCCATTTCAGCTATCCTGTTTCCTGCCACAATCTTTTGTCAAGCAAGTTGAATACAATGGAGGTCACTTTGCGTAGCCTTTTAGTAACATTCTTGGGCCACTGGGCAAATGGTTTAAGTTCCCTGCGGGGCCTCTCGGCCATGAGCTGCACAGGAGAGGAACATATTAGAGAAGAATATAACTTGAATATTGTCATTTCTTGATGACATAGCCACATGCTTTCCACACATGGTCCTAAAGTTTAAGGGAGATTTTATTGGGATTTCGGGGTGGGTTTCTTGGTTCTTTTCAAGAATGCAACTTGCTATTTCCTCTCAGTTTTAAAACATTTCATTTACTTTATAGGAATAAAGTATTAACAAAAAGCCTGCAATGAGATAATACCAGTAAAAGGGTACAGCTATGATTATAATTAATGATAGAGAAGTGACTACAATCAACTCCACGGTGACTTTAGACAGCTGAACTCTGGGCCGCTCCACTCTCTCCATGCTTCCTGCTTCCAGGGTGCACAGCCTGCTTACAAGGTTACATGAAAAAAGAAAGCCTGTGAACTGATGGGAAACAGAAGCAGAAGTGACTGTCTGTCCAAAGATGCCCAGCCCTAAGGGAGCAGAGGATAAATGAGATGGGGACATTTTAAAAATACTAAGTCACTGAATGGAATTGATTTGCTTGAAAATGCCTCAAGTAAATCTCTGCATTGGACAAGATGGATCTTATAGGCAACAGTTGAAATTTGGTCATGTACACCTTAAACAGATATTCAACCTTATCATCACCAGGCATGGTACAAGCAGAAATGTGTTTCCTGACATGATACAATGTATCACTGACAATATTCTTGCCCCAAAGAATCTATTCACAGGGAAGCAATCAGTCCTGATTATGCCTCTTGTCTCAGCGTAATTAGGTGAGCTTACCTTCATTTGGGTGTCAGTTACTTAGAGTCACCCATCCATATGTAAATATTGCATTGGACAAGATGGATCTTATAGGCAACAGTTGAAATTTGGTCATGTACACCTTAAACAGATATTCAACCTTATCATCACCAGGCATGGTACAAGCAGAAATGTGTTTCCTGACATGATACAATGTATCACTGACAATATTCTTGCCCCAAAGAATCTATTCACAGGGAAGCAATCAGTCCTGATTATGCCTCTTGTCTCAGCGTAATTAGGTGAGCTTACCTTCATTTGGGTGTCAGTTACTTAGATTCACCCATCCATATGTAAATATTCACAACCTATGCACTTAAGATGTCTATATTTTATGTGTATGTGAGTTATATGTAATTTTTTAAGTGTTCCGGATTGAATGATACATTATAGTGCCTCTAGTAAAAAGGCAACTAGAAAATTTTAAACTTAAAACTTTTATTTTAAAATTCTCTAGGGCCAGAACAGGAGTGAGGTTGGACCAAGGCTGAGGCAGCCAAAGCCCCTCCTTCCCATATCAGCGGATCCTGCCCAGAGTATGGCTGGCTGCTGTTGCAGGTGAAGGGGGCGGAGTATGACTGGGCCGTGCTGGCGCTGAGACAAAGCTGTCTCCAGTACAAAGCAGGGATCGCAGCAAACACAGGCGCCACCGAAGCACTATGGCATTACTTCTCCCTTCCGCTTAGCAGCCCCCAAGGAGACTAACTGCCTACTTACACAGAAACTAGTGGAGACTCTGAAGCCCTTTGGGGTTTTTGAAGAGAAAGAGGAACTTCCATGCAGGATTTTAATTTTGGGAAAATTAACCTGGTAAAAGACTGGATACGAGAAATCAGTGAAAGCAAGAATCTTCCACAATCTGTAATTGAACATGCTGATGGGAAAATGTTTGCATCTGGATCTTACAGATTAGGAGTATATACAAAAACAACTGCCAGTATTGATGCATTGTGTGTTGCAACAAGACATGTTGATCGAAGTGACTTTTTTACCTCATTCTATGATAAGTTAAAATTTCAGGGAGAAGTAAAAGATTTAAGAGCTGTTGAAGAGGCATTTGTGCCAGTTATCCAACTGTTTGATGGGATAGAGATTGATATTTTGTTTGCAAGATTAGCACTGCAGATTATCCCAGGAAACTTGGACTTAAAACATGACAGTCTGCTTAAAAAATTTAGATATGTATAAGAAGTCTTAATGATTGCAGGGTTTTGATTTTGTTGCAAATCAATGAAATGATTTTACTAGATGTTTTACATCTAATATCAAACATTGACAACTTCAGGTTAACCCTGAGGGCTATCAAACTGTGGGCCAAATGCCGCAACATCTACTCCAGTGTATTAGGTTTCCTCAGTGGTATCTCCTGGTATATACTCACAGCAGGAACTCGTCAGCTTTGTCCAAATGTGATAGCATCAACTCTTGTACATAAATTTTTCTTGGTATTTTCTAAATGATACATGTTTAGATCATATTAAAATAAAGTTGATTATAGACATAATGACTTTCAAGGCCTTCCTAAAGTGCCTGATACCCCATGCCCCCTTTTCCATAACACTTTTAATTTATAATTTGTTTGTCTTCCCTAATAGTATAAAAAGATTTGTCAATTTTGTTTGTGTGTGTGGGTATCACAACAACCTCCTAGAACCACCAAACACGTAGTCGGTGCTCAATAAATGTTTACTCAATGAATGATGAATGAAAAGGTTTGAAGGAATTAGGAAAGGAGACAGATTGCAACTTACTTACTTAGCAATCTGTATTTTAAAATAAACCTCTGCCCTGTCTATATTCTTTTGGAAAGTAATTGCTGTGAGTTACCTCTTGGACAGGAAAAACTCTGTTGTGTTGACTCCCAGTGTTCTTCCTCCAAAATTCTTTTCATCTACAGTCCACCTACCCAAAGTGAAAAATGACACTTCTCTTTATTCAACTAATGCATAGGGTGGGAGTGGTCATTGCCTGGAAGGGGCAAAGAGAGACTTCTTTGGTGATGCAAGTATTATCTGTCTTGACTAGGGAGTTGACCACCATTTTTCAAAACTTATCAAATAGGACACTTAAGATCTGTGTATTTTACTGTAAATTTTACCTCAAAGTAAAAGAATTTGGCGATCAGAGAGGAAATGGTGTCTGTCATATGTCTGTACTCCTAGGATTTGTATACTGAGACCTCAGTATATATTATATATATATATATATAATATATTGAGGAAGTCCTCTTTTTTTCTTATGATGGATGACAAAGAAGAGGACATGAGGGAAATTTATAACACTGAGGAGGGTTATATAAGGGGCTCGAAGAGACTGGGCAGGATTTTCTCTGTCTCAGGACTCATTTGCTCTAATGAAAATTAATGTCAGACCTTCCTTCTGCTCTTCCTCAAAAGCCCTGATTAAATCTTACTTCATTGGTAACATTCTTTGATATATTCTGATTCTCAAAACTACTAAAATTATCTTTTTTATCTATCCGTTCCGTTCCGTTCAGTCGCTCAGTCTTGGCCGACTCTTTGCGACCCCATGAATCGCAGCACGCCAGGCCTCCCTGTCCATCACCAACTCCCGGAGTTCACTCAGACTCACGTTCATCGAGTCAGTGATGCCATCCAGCCATCTCATCCTCGGTTGTCCCCTTCCCCTCCTGCCCCCAATCCCTCCCAGCATCAGAGTCTTTTCCAATGAGTCAACTCTTCGCATGAGTTAGCCAAAGTACTGGAGCTTCAGCTTCAGCATATTCCTTCCAAAGAAATCCCAGGGCTGATCTCCTTCAGAATGGACTGGTTGGATCTCCTTGCAGTCCAAGGGACTCTCAAGAGTCTTCTCCAACACCACAGTTCAAAAGCATCAATTCTTTGGTGCTCAGCCTTCTTCACAGTCCAACTCTCACATCCATACATGACCACAGGAAAAACCATAGCCTTGACTAGATGGATCTTTGTCGGCAAAGTAATGTCTCTGCTTTTGAATATACCATCTAGGTTGGTCATAACTTTCCTTCCAAGGAGTAAGCGTCTTTTAATTTCATGGCTGCAGTCACCATCTGCAGTGATTTTGGAGCCCAAAAAAATAAAGTCTGACACTGTTTCTACTGTTTCTCTATTTCCCATGAAGTGATGGGGCCAGATGCCATGATCTTCGTTTTCTGAATGTTGAGCTTTAAGCCAACTTTTCCACTCTCCTCTTTCACTTTCAACAAGAGTCTTTTTAGCTCCTCTTCACTTTCTGCCATAAGGGTGGTGTCAAGACAGAAGTGGCTTTGGCTAATTTTGTGGTAACTACAACATAGCAGTGTATTAAAAAGCAAAGACATCACTTTGCTGACAAAGGTCTATATAGTCAAGGCTTTGGTCTCTCCAGTAGGCATGTACAGATGAGAGAGTTGGGCCATAAAGAAGGCAGAACACTGAAGAACTGATGCTTTCACACTGTGGTGCTGGATAAGACTCTTGAGAGTAACTTGGACTGCAAGGAGATCTATACTGGATTGAAATTCACATCTTATTGTTAAGAAACACAAGTGGGACTTACCTAGTGGTCTAGAGATTAATACCCTGAGCTCCCAATGCAGGGGGAAGGGTTTGATCCCTGGACAGGGAACTAGGTACCCACGTGCCTCACCTGAGAGTTCACATGCCACTTTGCATTTGAACTCATGTATAATTGCCAAACCAATGCTTTCATACGCTTCTACTATCACACAGCTGTCACTTTTTATAAGACATCTTCAGATTTCATTGTGGTTTTGAAATTACGTTTCTGAATAAAAAGCTCTTCCGAAAATTTGCATGTCACAACAAAGACCCAGTTCAGCCAAGTGAAATATTTAAAAATTGGAAAAACGAAAAAGAACAAAACAAGAGCTCAAGCTTTGAGGGCAGCTAGATATAAGTCAAATTTCTATCCTTAAAGCTCAGTGAAGTTAACAGCTCACCTTTGCAAGGTTGAAAAAAATTTTTTTTCAAAACCAAATTATGTTAGGAAAGTGAGAGGCACTCAGCCAAGAGTAATTGTTGTAATATCTACTATGTTTTGCCTCTATCTTCCTTTTCTACACTGAGGTGATCTGTAATTACCAAGCACTTATTAGCCATTTCAAAATTTGTTGGCTTTGAGAATTTAATCCCTCTAGCCTCAGGTTTATTGAACATACAGTTAAATTTATTACATACAGTTTTTATTTACATACAGTTAAATTTACCCATTTTAATGTATGTGTGTGCTAACTCACTTCAGTCATGGCCCACTCTTTATGAACCTATGGACCATAGCCTACTGGGTTCCTTGGTCCATGGGATTCTCTAGGCAAGAATATTGGAGTGGACTGACATGCCCTCCTCCAGGGGAATCTTCCAACCCAGGGATCAAACCCAGGTCTCTTACATCTCCTGCACTGGCAGGAGGGTTCTTTGCCACTAGCACCACCTGGGAAGCCCACTTGAGTGTACAGCAGTAGCTTAATTGTGGTGTTAATTTACCCTCCATATAGATTCATGATGGAATAGCTGTTAAAGAATTTTGCTCTTTTAGGGAGAAGGGATTATTTGTTTTCTTATTATTGATTTAAGGAACCCTTTACATATAAATTCAGAATTAGCACGTCACCTTTGGCAACAAAAATCCTGCTGGGATTTTGATGAATTTTCTGAGCCAATGTGTAATGAGAAAAGTAATGTAGTGTAGGTCTAGAGTTATGAATTAACTCTAGAAAAATATTTGGTGTTGTGTCATAATGTGGTTAATGATAGCCGTGTTTCTTGCAATAAAAATGTATTTAAATTGTTCCTCTGTAAGCAAATATCTGGCCTTAAGAAGAATGCAGTGTGTAAGGAGTTATCTAGAGTAAAAGAAGGCAGTAACGGAATGCTGGTGCTGGGGAAGACTCTTGAGAGTCCCTAGGACAGAAAGGAGATCAAACCAGTCAATCCTAAAAGAAATCAACCCTCAAGATTCATTGGAAGGACTGATGCTGAAACTGAAGCTCCAATACTTTGGCCACCTGATGCTAAGAGTTAACTCACTGGGAAAGACCCTGATACTTGGAAAGATTGAGGGCAAGAAGAGAAGGGGATGACAGAGAATGAGATGGTTGGATGGCATCACTGACTCAATGGACATGAGTTTGAGCAAACTCAGAGTGATAGTAAAAGACGGAAGCCTGGAGTGTAGCAGTTCATGGAGTCAGAAAAAGTCGGACACAGCTTAGCAACTAAACAACAACAAATGGAATGCAGGTGGGTTGTATGTAGTGTGGAGGGTATTGTGAAATGAAGATAATAATCAACTGCGTTAAATTCGAAGACTTTGTTAATATAACTCAACTAGTATCTAATGCAATGATTTGACCTGTGGATGGGGCCTAAAAATCAAAAGAGATGATACACATGTGTGTTTTGTAAAGTGTTAATAACTTGCAAAGACTAAAGAAGCAAGAAGACTAACACCTAGGTTTTTAATTTTTATTTTAATAGATGGTTGATATTATCCATTATCTAAATAGTAATGATGATGATATTTATCTCACAGGATTATAAAAATTAACAAGACATATTAATATATTAACATCTTATATAATTAATGAGAGATGTATAATATACTTCATTCATTGAAGGTCTATGCAAATGCTATTTATGACTCTTTTATTTCATTCTTTCTTAGCTTCTGTTGCCCCCAAAGAGAATATCAACTATTAAGTTGCTCTAAACAGAATATTTCCCTGGCCAACCAGTCTGCTCCTATGGATGAGCTACCTTGAGACATTTTATGTAGCTGGTGCCAACAATATAATTTGAGTAGTGATAGAAGATTTTAGTAAATTGGGAATTTGTGCTGCTTAGAACAAAGGTGGGAATGTGAATTCTTTTATTAACTTTTTATTTCTCTCTTATTCTCTGCAGGAAAGAAAAAACAATTTTGTGTAAACATACATTATTTTTTAAAGTCACTTTTTGGGAAGGCATTAGTGGTATAAATCATAATTCTTACATTGAGTCATTTTGCCTAATTTTGGCATAAAGCAAGGCAATAAGGAAAGCAGGCAGATAAAGAAGGGGAGGACATTATTCTTAGTGTCTATTCTTATATATTACTCTCTCTACACTTCATGTTGAACTATTGAAATAAATAGCATTCACTAAAAAAAAAAATTCGTAGTAGTATCTTACTTTTAGACACTGGTCATGAGAGAGACCTGTTTGCAGAATATGCTCACCTTAGCAGAAAAGGTCTAGAAACTGTCACATTTGAGAAGAGACCTGATATCATCTTGCTAAGAATGAAAGAAAAAATATATATACGTATATCAACTAAAAGAACAAAAAAAGAGAGAGTTCAGCAATGCCTCAGCAACGCCCTACATGAGGGAAGAAGATTGCAGTAGTCACTACCTTTCACATGGCTAAAAGATTTGTGATAAATACCTCAGACTAAGAGTCTGTACAGTCGTTACATTTGAGAAAAAGATTAAGATGGAAAAACCCTGTTGCAGTTGCCCTAGCTGTTGTTACTGCCACTTCTGAGTTGTGGACCCAGAAAGTCTCTGGTAAGACTGATAATAGTGCTGGTCAGAAAAGGGCAAGAAGCTTAATTTTAATTAGCTTCAAATGGAAATAAAGTGATGGAACAAGGCACTTACCAGTTAACAGTTCATAAGTTGGAGAATTGATGCTTTTGAATTGTGGTGTTGGAGAAGACTCTTGAGAGTCCCTTGGACTGCAAGGAGATCCAACCAGTCCATTTGAAGGAGATCAGCCCTGGGTGTTCTTTGGAAGGAATGATGCTAAAGCTGAAACTCCAATAGTTTGGCCACCTTATGCAAAGAGTTGCTCATTGGAAAAGACTCTGATGCTGAGAGGGGTTGAGGGCAGGAGGAGAAGGGGACGACAGAGGATGAGATGGCTGGATGGCGTCACTAACTCGATGGACATGAGTCTGAATGAACTCCAGGAGTTGGTGATGGACAGGGAGGCCTGGCATGCCGCAATTCATGGAGTTGCAAAGAGTTGGACATGACTGAGCGACTGAACTGAACTGAAGTTGGAAAATATTTTTCCATAAAGCTTCTCTCCATTGGCTGTAGCTCACTTACTACTGGCAGATGTCAATGCTTTTCCTGAATTGATTTCTAAGCCAAGTGATTTGGCCCATGTTCTTTTCTCATCATTGAGGAGTGTAGTTATAATTTCATAGAAAAGAATAAAGTGTTGATGTGCTCAGAAGAGGGGTGCCACAATCTGAGTGTATTCTATTTCTCTTCTTTCTTCAAGGGCTTCTAGTAAAGCAAGTATAGCTCTATGGTGTGACAATTGTGCAAATGTGCCTTTCAGCTGTGTACTGCAAGTCACTGGCCCCATCTTGAACACCACTGCTATAAAGTTCACACCTGCACTATAACTCCCATCTATTTCTCCCGGCCACTAAGAGTAGCAGGGATTCTAAAGCTGGGGCAGTCTTATGGCTTAGACTCAAGGACTCCTCATCAACCTTGCTGAAACATCCTTAGAATGGCCCTGTATTTCAACACTCTTCCTACCCAAACTCCCTTCCTCTCCTTCACATGAGTCAGACCTACATCATGGTCTTACAGCTCTTCTAGCCTTCTGTCTCCCTTCTTATTTTCCCTTGCAGTTGTTTTGTATAACAAATCTCTTGCACACTCAGTCCCTTCATGCCATCTGCTTCTTGAAAGACATGAACAAATACATATGGTGCCAGAGCAGTCAGAAGAAAATAAGTAATGAGATTCTGGAACTGGCTCACTGATCTTCTGGTGAACACAAAAGGACAGCATTCTGAATACTATACACAGGATAGATAGTCCCTGGCACGCAATGGTGGTCCAGTAGCTAAGCTATCACTGGAGGAGGTCTGGCAAAATGTCATGGTAGAGGGGAATGCCCTCATAAGTGCTGTAATTCAGGCATTTGGAAAATAAAGTTGTCAAAGATCCTATAAAGTTAGTGGAGTTGGCTGCTTACTGGTAAGTTGTATTAATGTCCATCAACGGGATAATGAGAAACTGAGGGCCATTAACAAGCATTGGAAGACTAAATATGAGATGTGAGAACCAAAAATCATCTAGTAATTTACAGAGGCCCACATGTCCCACTGTTAGATGAATGGACACAGCTGAACAGCAAACAGAAGCTCTAATAGCTAAAGTTGCAGAGCTACAGAGCCTTAAAATTTTAGCCAAGGCAGGTCTAATATGCTAAAGCCAGCAAACTGGGAAAAATCTTGGACCCTGAAACGTAAGGTGTGGACATTGGAATGGATACCCCTGAAAGTGTTGGTTCTGTACGGCCCTGTGAATTCTCAGGCTTTTCAGAGCCTGTCTGCAGTCCCCTAGCAAGAGCTAACACAACCTGTATGCTGGAGGGTGCTGCACAAGAGCACCCCACTCCCCAAAGGTAGTCGTGACAGATGCTTCCATCAGAAATGTCCTCCAAATTCCTCTCCCAACCACTAGGCCAATACCTGAGAATTACACTCCAGCATAACCCAGCTGAGGACGCGATGGGCCTGGCAAGGGAGGAAAGAGAACATCTACTGAAGGAGCTGCAGACATTAGCCAGCATATACAGGCAGGAGTTAGGGGGATAATTCTTTCGCTAGTTTTTAAAAGCAACTGATCAAGAGGACGGGACTGTGACATTGAAGAAGACTATGGCACCCCACTCCAGTACTCTTGCCTGGAAAATCCCATGGACGGAGGAGCCTGGTGGGCTGCCGTCCATGGGGTCGCGAAGAGTTGGACACGACTGAGCGACTTCACTTTCACTTTTCATTTTCATACATTGGAGAAGGAAATGGCAACCCACTCCAGTGTTCTTGCCTGGAGAATCCCAGGGACGGGGGAGCCTGGTGGGCGCCATCTATGGGGTCGCATAGAGTCGGACATGACTGAAGCGACTTAGCAGCAGCATGACATTAGATAAGCAAAAATTCATTGTATTGAAGGAATATTTTCTCTTTGCACAGGATTTAGGATCTTAGCAAGGATCCCATGAGATGGGGCAGATTCACTGCTAGGATGGTTCTTAGAGGTCTGAGGAGAGGGGAAAGTGACAGCCAACACCAAGCAAAGTATAAATGCCCAAGCTTCCCTGGCAGAGGGTAGAGGAGGGAATAAAGAGGTGAGCAAAGTGGACCTGCAGGGCGGGAATGTTATGTGAGGCTGGAAACCCACCAGAGGATGTTCCATGGGAGGGCCCAGCTAACCATGGCCATCAGGAATGTGATGGAGAAGGGAGAAGCAGTATTGCTGAGAAGGGCAATGGTCCTCTGCTGACCAGGCTGATGGTGGGTGAGGCTGGCACAGAACTGGGCTTGTTAATGTCATTCTTGGGGTGATGGGCCCTGAAGTCAATGAGCCAGATGGTGCCACTTAACCAGCAGAAACCAGGAGGCTACAATTACCAGGAAGGATGGAGGGCAGCCAAGGGGGCTTGATTCACAGGAGGCTGTGGAGATGGTTAATCGGTCACAGTGCCTAGAGTCAAAGTGGATGGACACCTAACAAGGATGCTTCTTCTTTTTTTTTTTTTTTTTTAATGTGGAGGTGAGCAACTACTTTTATTTTAAAAACTTCCAGTTTTACTGAGATGTAATTGGCATAAACCACTGTGCAAGTTCGAGGTGTATAACAATAATTTCAGTGTGTCTGCCCTCTGATTCCCTCCCGCAACACCCACCATCTTATTTGGGTTTCACTCACCTTGAGCGTGGGGTATCTCTTCACGACTGCTCCAGCAGAGCCACTGCACCTTACCTTTGACGAGGGGTATCTCCTCTTATGCGAAGAGTTGACTCATTGGAAAAGACCCTGATGCTGGGAGGGATTGGGGGCAGGAGGAGAAAGGGACGACCGAGGATGAGATGGCTGGATGGCACACAGACTCAATGGACGTGAGTCTGAGTGAACTCCGGGAGTTGGTGATGGACAGGGAGGCCTGGCGTACTGCGATTCATGGGGTCGCAAAGAGTCGGACACGACTGCGCGACTGAACTGACTGACTGAACAATAATTTGATACACATGCTGATGTGTACTCAGTCGTGTCTGACTCTTTGTGACCCCATGGACTATAGCCCACCAGGCTGCTCTGTCCATGGAATTCTCCAGGCAAGGATACTGGAATGGGTTGCCATTTCCTACTCCATTGATACACTTATCGCTTATTTCCCTTCATTTGAAAAAAGATGCTTCTTAGCACCTACAGTTAAAGCCAAGAATAGAGGAGCAGGAGGACTTCCCTGGAGGTCCCCAGTTGGAGAACTGGGATCCCAGAAGCCACACAGTGTAGGGAAAAAAAAAGAGGATCAGGAGGCTGAGGGCAGTCACTCTAATAAAAAAGTCACCATCTCTTGCTTAGCTCCCAGACCTGAACTGATTTTTAAGATCTAGAATCCGCTAGTTGATGAGATGGTTGGCTTCCTATGAAGGACTCTATAACCATCATAAAAAATAAAGTATATATTACTTATGTTTATTCCTTCAGTCTTTCCCCAAAGGGATATATAACCATTTAACAGTGTGACTGTACACTGGAAAAGATAAATGAGACTTTTAAAGACTATTGGACATAGGATCTGTATTGGCTGTGATCTCAAATTATCATCATGACCCTCTTCTTCTTAGCCTGGGGGCTTAAAGGAGCTCAGTAGTAGCTGAGTCCTGGCTAAAGTCTAGCTCAAGGAGGCCCATTGTTTTTTATGAAACTGGGGATTGTTTTTTCAGTCTCTGAATATAAAAACTGGAATCGATATATTTGTCACATGAAATAATTGTCATATTGGGTCCTTGGCCTGAGGAATAAGAACTATTGCAGCAGGAAGGCCAATACAAAACCTTTGAAACTGCTTCTTATCCCACCTTGTTGTGCATAGATTCTAAATTCTCTAGTCATGAAACTAGCTTGAGGTAACATATATTGGTATATCACAGCATCAAGAATGGGTTGAAAAATTCTGTAGAGCAATTATCTTTCAATTAAAAAATAAATTTTAAAAGCTATATATGCAAAAAAAGAATGGGTTGAATCTGAAAAAGAATATGTATATATGCATATGTATATATATATACAAAATCAAATCACTTCCCTGTACACTTGAAACTAACCCAACATTGTAAATCAACTGTATTTCAATTAAGAAAAAAGAATAGAAAAAAAAAAAAGAATAGGTTGGCTGAGAGGTATATTGGTCAGCAAGAAATTTCAATAAATGATTAGAGATGCTTTAGACAAGAAATAAGACAACGGCAGTAGAATTAGAGGAGAAACAATAGCAAGCAAGATATGTGTTTGACTCCATAGGACTTAAACCTATTGGAATTTAAGGAAAAGGAGTGTTTTATGTTTTCACCTTTAGATGGCTAGGTGGATGATAATATATCTCAAGGAGAAGAAATACCAAAGGTGGTAAAAATTTGGTAGGGATGTCACTGAGTTTATTTATTTTCTTTATTATTATTATGTTTTTTTTCTTTTTTACTCCACCATGCGGCATGTGGGCATGCAGAACTTCCTCGACCAGGGATAGAACCCATGTCCCCTGCAATGGAAGCATGGAGTCTTAACCACTGGATTGCTGGGCAGTCCACTGAGTTTATTTCTTACTATGTTTGAAAGGCATAAGCAGGATATGCTGCAACTTGGGTCAGTAAGGCAGGCGAAAAGACTAGGCTAGAAATATATATATAGCACTCACCAGTATGTAGATGGAAGCTGAAACTGAAAAAATGGATGAGGCTGTTCTATAGAAGCATAAAACATGATCAAGAATAGATAGACATCAATATTTTAGGAGTGGGAAAGGAGAGAGAAAAACAATTCGATGAAAGTGGAAAGGAACTAGACAGAGTAAAAAGATGTGTACAAGGCTTCCCTGGTGGGTCAGTAGTTTAGAATCTGCCTTCCAATGCAGGGGACACTGGCCAAGCCCCGGTCTAGGAAGATCCCACCTTCCATAAAGCCAACTAAGCCCATGTGCTACTACTGCTGAGCCTGTGTGCTGCAGCTACTGAAGCTCACGTGCCCTAGAGCCTGTGCTCCACAACAAGAGAAGTCACCACAACAAGAAGCCTGCAACTAGAGAGTAGCCTCCACTCTCCAGCAATGAAGATCCAGTGCAGCTAAAAGATAAAGAAAAGATATGTTCAGAAAGTTGAACTGGGAAAGAACAGAGAGAGAGAGAATAGTAATTAAATAAAATGATAGTGTTAAAAGAGCTGAGTGTTTTAAGTGGGATGAAGTTAAACATCTTTGTGTACTAGTAGGATAGAATTTGTAAAGAGTGAGAGGTGGAAAACTCAGGAGAGGACAAATGACTGATAAGGACATAGGAGGAAATAACTTCAGTTTACATTTCTTGGCCTCGTCTCCATCCTTCCTCACCCACAATCCTCATATAGTGGGAATTGCTCAGGGGTCCAAACATTTTTGGCACCAATCTTCAGCCACTTCAAGAGAACAGCATGAATTGAGCTTTGCAACTTCAACATGTCTCACAGCAGTGCCATGTGTCTCATAGGAGAGTTATCTTGATGAAAATGCAGAATGCATTCAATATGCAAAGAGGAGGGTGAGACAAGACTTGGTTTGACTGGCCAAGATCACTTGCTGGTGGGGGCTAAATTTGCAACTGTTACTGAAGAATCTATAGCCAGATTAACTCCCTGTCCATTCATCAAAAGTTGTCCTTGCTATCTCATCTCACCTGACTGCCATGCTCTGTCCTAACCACACCCTCAGAGTTATTACAGATCACAAGATAGCCCTTACTCATTTGGATTCTGAATTTAAGATTCTCCTAATTGTGACTGTTGCTTCCTGACAAAATTTTTTTTTCTGTTAGAAAAAAAGAAAGAAAAAGAAATCTGCTAATATATTCTTGATCAGAAGGTAAAGATCTGCAACTAGTGCCCTAAAGTAGAATAAAATTTCAGTAATCCTTGTAGTGGGAATTCTTGAAATGAAGAATGTAGCAAAGTTGGGAACACCTTTCAGAGTGCAAATTAATACTTTCCTCCTCAGGAAATGGAAGAACTTAGTAGCTATCCCTTCTGCCTGAGAGGGACACTGTGCCACAGTGTCCAGAACCACTGTTTCTCAGAACCACAGTGTTCTGTGAGCTGTCTTACAGGTTTTTAACTTTCAACCAGAGTTGCTCCAATTTTTTCTGTTATATATTAGAACTGCCTTGCAATGCAGGGGACAAAATTTCCTTTGACTTAAAAGAAAAAAGCTTTTGAAAAACATTTATCTAAACAAAACAATACAATGCTTTAAATATTTAACTGATGTAGTAAATAAAATATATTTGAAATAGATAATGCATTTTTAAAAGATTTTAGAAATTTATTATAATTTTATTTTTGGCTGCAGTGAGTCTCTGTTGCTGCACACCGGCTTCTTCTAGTTTGATGAGTGGGGGCTACTTGTTGTCTTCTCACTTCAGTGGCATTTTTTGTAGCAGAGTATGGGCTCTAGGCGCACAAGCTTCAATAGTTGCAGCACTTGGACTGTAGAGCACAGGCTTAATAGCTGTGGAGCACGGTCTTGGTTGCTCCCTGGGATCTTCTTGGACCTGGGGTCCAACTGGTGTCCCTTGCACTGCAGCATGGATTCATAACCACTGGACCATCAGGGAAGCCTTAGGTAGTGCATTTTATTTCATAGATCCATATACAACTGTAGTTAGAAAAAGTCCTTTTTTCCTGAATTTGTGAAAGATATGAAGTCTGGTATTTCCTTAAAAATAACGCAAGGGAGGGAGAATAGGTGGCTGCTGCTGCTGCTAAGTCGTGTCCGATTCTGTGCGACCCCATAGACAGCAGCCCACCAGGCTCCCCCATCCCTGGGATTCTCCAGGCAAGAACGCTGGAGTGGGTTGCCATTTCCTTCTCCAATGCATGAAAGTGAAAAGTGAAAATGAAGTCACTCAGTCGTGTCCCACTCTTCGGGACCCCATGGACTGCACCTACCAGGCTCCTCCATCCCTGATAGGAAAATCTCTCTGTCCATGGGATTTTCCAGGCAAGAGTACCGGAGTGGGGTGCCATCGCCTTCTCTGGAATAGGTGGCAGTTTAGATTAAATCAGGCTGCGTGCGTGCTAAATTGTATCAGTTGTGTCCAATTCTCTTCCCTGTAGCCCAGACGGCAAAGAATCTGCTTGTAATGCAGGAGACCCGGGTTTGATCCCTGGGTTGGGAAAATGCCCTGCAGAAGGGATGGCAGTCTACTCCAGCATTCTTGCCTGGAGAATCCCAAGGACAGAGGAGCCTGGAGGGCTACAGTCTGTGGAGTCACAGAGTTGGACACGACTGAGCGACTAACACTACCACGGACTGTAGCCTGCCAGGCTCCTCTGTCCATGGGATTCCTCAGTTAAGAATATTCTAGTGGGTTGCCATTTCCTTCTGCAGGGGAATTTTCCTGGGAATCCCAGGGATCCGAACTAGGGTCTCCTGCATTGTAGGCAGATACTCTACCATCTGACCTAATAAGGAAGCCTGAATCAGTTTAGCTGGAGTCAATCATCATCAAAGCTTGATGACTGATCCATGAGGACTGAAGATATTACTGTCTGTTTTTATATGTTTGAACTTTCCTATAATGTAATGTTTTCAAAAAGCAGGAGAAAGAAAGCCCAAGAAAACAAATAAGATAATTACATTGTAATAAATGCTAAGAAATACAGTAATGAATAGTCTTTCCACTCAAAGCCCTAACTTAACCTAAGGCACTGGACTCATTCTGTACTGGCTACCAGATCAACTCTCTTCTAAATCATCCAGAAAAACCCTGTCAGGTGGGACCACACCCAAGTGGGGAGATGAAGTGTTTTCTTGACTGAATCTCTATGGGCCAATTCAGTTCCCACCCTGAAAGGGAGGAGTCAGGATTCCAAGCATTGTCTGCTTAATCCAAAGCCATTTGGTCACACCCTGATCTAGCCACTGTTTATAGATTTTAGGTGCAGGAAGAACTACCCTGAGGATTGTTGAAGCACAGATTTCTGGAGCTTGTCCTGTGCTCAAGGATTTGATTTTGAGGATCTGGCTGGAGTTTCATAGTTTATTTTTCCAGCCATGCATTTGTGTGTTCTCAGTCGTGTCCAATTCTTTTCAACCCTATGGACTGTAGCCTGCCAGGCTCCACTGTCCATGGGATTCTCCAGGCAAGAATAATGGAGTGGGTTGCCATTTCCTCTTCCAGGGGATCTTTCCCACCCAGGGATTGAACCCAAATGTCCTGTATTGGCAGGCAGATTCTTTACTACTGTACTCCCCAGTTCTTAATCAAATTGAGGCAGAATCCTTGTACTTGGAATACTTGATAGCACTAAGTTAAAGTTACCTGTCAGATATGCAGATGACACCTCCCTTATGGCAGAAAGTGAAGAAGCCTCTTGAGGAAAGTGAAAGAGGAGAGTGATAAAGTTGGCTTCAAGCTCAACATTCAGAAAACTAAGACCATGGCATCTGGTCCCATCACTTCATGGCAAATAGATGGGGAAACAGTGGAAAGAGTGGCTGACTTTATTTTGGGGGGCTCCAAAATCACTGCAGATGGTGACTGCAGCCATGAAATTAAAAGACGCTTACTCCTTGGAAGGGAAGTTATGACTAACCTAGACAGCATATTAAAAAGCAGAGACATTACTTTGTCAACAAAGGTCCATCTAGTCAAGGCTATGATTTTTCCAGTAGTCATGCATGGATGTGAGAGTTGGACTATAAAGAGGGCTGAGTGCCGAAGCATTGATGCTTTTGAACTGTGGTGTTGGAGAAGACTCTTGGGAGTCCCTTGGACTGCAAGGAGATCCAACCAATCCATCCTAAAGGAGATCGATCTTGGGTGTTTATTGGAAGGACCAATGGTGAAGTTGAAACTCTAGAATTTTGGCCACCTGATGCAAAGAGCTGACTCATTTGAAAAGACCTTGATGTTGGGAAAGATTGAAGGCAGGTGGAGAAGGGCCGACAGAGGATGAGATGGTTAGCTGGCATCACCAACTCATGGACATGAGTTTGGGTAAACTGTGGGAGCTGGTGATGGACAAGGAGGCCCAGTGTGCTGCGGTTCATGGGGTCACAAAGAGTCGGACATGACTGAGCGACTGAATTGACTGAAAGTTACCCGGGGTCCCTGGGTCCTGAGACGGATGGCCTCTGGGCAGAGAAAGCCTGTTATGAGACCAGTGGATGCCAGGGCTGCCATATTGTTTGTGAAGATTTTCCTTTAGAAGCTCTGACGCATTAGAATGGCCTATGAAAACATCTATGACTTCTCCAGCCTCATCTCTTGTCACATCCTGCCCCCAACACTCTCCTCTAGCAGTTCCCAAGAACTGCAGTTGTGCAGTTCCTTCTGCATTTGTTAGCAGATCTCTTGCCTTGGTGTTTTGTCTCCTGCTGTTCTTATTCTGCATAGCCTAACCTTTCCCTTCTACTCGGCTCACCATTACTGTGGGCTTAAAATTTGTGTTTAGAGCTAGATCTTGGAGTGATCCTGTTATCCAAACACTACAATCTAAATCTAATCTCCCAGTGAGTAACACACCCTGAGCCATAAATCAGTTACAAAATACCTTTGAACAAAACATTCTTCCACAAGACATTCTTCAATCTATCATCAATATTATTTACAAATATTGTTCACTTGTTTGTAACTTAACAACTGTTTGTCATTTTTTATTTTCTGAGTCTCATCTTAAAGGAATAAAACCCCAAAATTTTTAAAAAGATCAGGAGTGATTATTAATTACCCAGTAACTTAACTCTCACCTAATAGACAAGAGTGTGTATAAAGCTGATGAAATTATCATACTGACAGATAACAAGGGAGGGTGGAAAGAGGAGGGAGGAATACAGCTCTTCTGGGAAAGAGGAAGTAGGGGACATTTGCTTACGAAAGGAAAGAGAAACTGGACTAGAAACCCTCAGGTTCAGAGGATTAAACTGCAGAGATTGAACATTGTGGCTCTGCCTTTCTCTGAGCATTACTTGAAATGGCATACTCAAATTACGAGAAGGTAAGTTGGTTTTAATTTCATTCATTTTCCCACAGATTCACTTTTTAAAGCTTTTCTAGAGCTCACTTCTATTTCTCTCTTGCCACAAGTCTTAATTTCTGGATGTGAGAAATGTCTGAGAATCTCCTCTTTGCACATGAATTATTTTCTTTCATGTGGTTGTGGTATACAGCTTGGGTGAAAGTAAAAGGGAGTAATTAAATATTTCTCTTTTTAGTTCTAAGTAAGATACTTTTTTCATTAAAAAAAAAAAACATGTTGTAGTTAGGCAAGATAAAATGGTAAAGAAATGGCCGGCTGCAGTGAAAAGAGTGAATTGACTAGTGGTTTCTTCCCTTCAGGGATAAGAAGCAACCCATTCCCAATGGCCTTGCTACAAAACAGGTTTCCTGACTTTGCTTGGATAGTCTTTAACTGCTACTGTTGCTGCTAAGTCGCTTCAGTCGTGTCCGACTCTGTGTGACCCCATAGACGGCAGCCCACCAGGTTCCCCTGTCCCTGGGATTTTCCAGGCAAGAACACTGGAGCGGGTTGCCATTTCCTTTTCCAATGCATGAAAGTGAGAGGTGAAAGTGAAGTCGCTCAGTCGTGTCCGACTCTTAGCGACCCCATGGACTGTAGCCCACCAGTCTCCTCCGTTCGTGGGATTTTCCAGGCAAGAGTACTGGAGTGGGGTGCCATTGCCTTCTCCGAGTCTTTAACTAGATGAAAATATAAACTGAGCAGGTTTCATTCACAGGAACCACTTGGAGAAGGGAATAGCAACCCACTTCAGTATTTTTCCTGGAGAATTCCATGGACAGAAGAGCTTGGTGGGCTACAGTCCACATGGTCACATAGAGTCGGACACAACTGAGACACACACACACACACGCACACACACGGGGACCACAATGTGAGTTGAAGGACAGAATTGGCCAATATTAAGTATAGAATTTATGGGCAAGTCATAAAACTGTTTACCTCTTGACTGGAATGATAGTTCCCCCAATAATGCCAATTTGTTTTTTTAAGCTGACCAGTAAAGTAGTTCCAGAATACTTTGAAAAAGTGGAGTACAAACGCAAAATCCCTAGCTACAAGCTGAAGTGTGAAAGCAAGGGGAAATTTTTGAAAAGGTTTAAATGGGGAGGGAAGCCTGGTGTGTTGCAGTCCATGGGGTTGCAAAGAGTCAGACACAACTTGATGACTGAACAAACAGAGGGAAAGGCTGTCAAATGCAGATGCATCTAGCTCTTCAGAAAAGAATGTATTACAATTGAGCTGGAATGGAGTTTATTTGCCCTTGGATTGAGAGGAAAAGTTAAGAAACTTAAGCGTATGTGACTCTATGGTATTTAATTTCTGAGCCTCAGTTACTTCCCTGGTGGCTCAGACAATAAAGAGTGCCTGCAATGCAGGAGGTCCCGGTTCTGGGTGGGGAAGATCCCCTGGAGGAGGGCATGGCAATAACCCCCTGCAGTATTCTTGCCTGGAGAATTCCCACTGACAGAGTCTGCTGCTAAGTCGCTTCAGTCGTGTCTGACTCTGTGTGACCCCGTGGATGGCAGCCCACCAGGCTCCCCCGTCCGTGGGATTTTCCAGGCAAGAGTCCTGGAGTGGGGTGCCATTGCCTTCTCCAAGTCTATAATGTCACAAAGAGTAGGATATGACTGAGCAACTAACACTTTCAGTTGCCTAATTTGTAAAATATGAAAACCAGTAAATTACTATAAGTGCGTTGTAGGATTAAGTGAGAACTATAGAAAGCTCCTAGCACAGTGCATGCGTACTGTACAAATTCCATAAATATCAGTTCCTTTCTACCTATCCACTTTATCTTTCATTCATGAAATTGTTAAAAGAACACTGAGTGTCCACTGTGTACCCTGTGTTTGCTGTGGGGAGTAAGACAGATCCATTTGCTTCCCTCAGGTCCTGGGGCTTAAACAAGGTTGCTATGGCTGAAGCTCGGAAAGCTTGAGGGTCTTAAACTGGAAAGGAAGGCAGGGGCCCTGCTGTTCAAGAATTTACAGGTTGCATGAGGGAATTTTGTCTTTAACAGAAATATTTATTTTTTAAATTATTATTTTATTAATTAAATTATTATTTACTTTTAAAAATTGGAGTATAATTGCTTTGCAATGTTGTGTTAGATTCTGCTGCTATACTGTGAATCAGCTGTGAAAAGCGAAAGTGTGAAAATGTTAGTCACTCAGTCGTGTCTGACTCTGTGACCCCATGGACTGTAGCCCACTAGGCTCCTTTGTTCAGGGATTCTCCAGGCAAGAATATCGAAGTGGATGTTTATATATAACCCCTCAGTGTTTGAGACTCCCTCCCAACTAAAGTATTTTAAATAAACAGAGCAGTCTGTAGAAAGGGGCATAGATGGATTTTGGAAAAATAGAAGATACTTTGCTCCTGCCAGTGAGAGTTGATGCTTACTTGAATCACACAATAGAAGATGAGAAGGCAGAAACACCTTCCACATAGATTTAGGAGATAAAATGAAAATATGTTTTAGCTGATGAAGAGACAGGCTATGAGGGAAATGGTTTCCCCAAACCCAAGATCTATGCTTTAATTTCTTCCTATCGGTCAGTTCAGTTCAGTTGCTCAGTCGTGTCCGACTCTTCGCAACCCCATGGACTGCAGCACGCCAGGCTTCTCTGTCCATTACCAACTTCTGGAGTTTACTCAAACTCATGTCATTGAGTTGGTGTAAATCTACTTTTGCTCCTTTCCTCATTGTTTTTCTTATCTAATAAAGGGTCTACTAGGGGCTTCCCTGGTGGCTCAGATGGTAAAGAATCCACCTGCAATTCAGGAGACCTGGGTTCAATCCCTGGGTTGGGAAGATCCCCTGAAGAAGGGAATGGCAACCCACTCCAGTATTCTGGCCTGGAGATTTCCATGGACTGTATAGTCCATGGGGTCAAAAGGAGTTGGAAATGCCTGAGCAACTTTCGCTTTCACACTTCACAATAAAGGATCTACTAATCAATACCAAATTCAGGGAATCTCAGTCTTTCCATCCAACTGCCGGCGATGGCACCCCACTCCAGTACTCCTGCCTGGAAAATCCCATGGAGGAGGAGCCTGGAAGGCTGCAGTCCATGGGGTCGCTGAGGGTCGGACACGACTCAGCGACTTCCCTTTCACTTTTCACTTTCATGCATTGGAGAAGGAAATGGCAACCCACTCCAGTGTTCTTGCCTGGAGAATCCCAGGGACGGGGGAGCCTGGTGGGCTACCGTCTATGGGGTCGCACAGAGTCGGACACGACTGAAGTGACTTAGCAGCAGCAGCCGGCTTTTCAGTTTCTTATTCATTAGTTGCGCCATGAAGTTAAACATCTCAGTGTACAGCATTAAATGAGAACAGTAATTGACACTTCCTTTTCCAGAATTTCTTTGAAGGGCCGTTAGATGAAGAAAATGTGATTCTTACACTGTATCCAGTTAATGAGGAAATTATTGAAGACCATCAAGTGGAACCAGGTGTTTCCTCAACTTCAGAAGTCAAAGAGGAGGCACTGAATGCAAATGATGAAGGTATGAAGCCCACAGGGTTAGCTCAGTTTGCGGCCCCTCCAACTCTGGGAAGCCCAGGAAAAGTAAGTTCCCCTGACGTTTAGCTATGTGACACCCAGCTTAATTCTCACCTTGATAACCTGTGGTAAGAGATTTCTCAAACTCTCATACTTCTCATTCGCTAAGCACCCTTACTGTCTTACTTGGAAAAAGACAAAATAATAGTCAGTGGAGTGCTTTGAATAGAGCACGATCTTATGCAGCAACTAGATGTGAGCTCAAATTCCCAACCCACGACACCCAGTCGTCTTTCATTTTGTGAATACACTTTTTACATACCTCTTATGGAGACCAGATCATTTTTTCTGAGTTTTTTGTTATATATAATTGACACAGAAAACGTTGTGTAATTTTAAGGTATATAATGTGATGATTGATGTGTCTATTGCAAAATGATGACCAAATAAGATTAAGAACAATAATAAGAAATTAAGACATGATGACAAAATAAGAACACATTCATCATCTCACACAATTAACTCCCTTCACTATGGTGAGAACATTTTAAGATTTAACATTTACTCTCTTAATTTTTAAGAATACATTATTGTATTAACTATAGTTATGTTGATATGCATTAGATCCCTAGAACTTACTCATCTTATAACTGAAAATTTGTACCCTTTGATCCAGGGAAACCCCATTTCCCTTGCCCTCAGTTCCTGGCAGTCACCAATATACTCTCTGTGCCTGAATTTAGCTTTTTTAGAGTCCACATATAAGATCAGATGGTATTTGGGAGGCTAAATCACTTTGAAAACATCTAATCTTTTGCTTGGTGAGTAATTACTGATAAAATATCTAGTAGACTCTTTGTATCTGTTCTTGGGACTTCATATAGAAGCATCAAAGAAGTATTTTTAGAATGATTTTATTTGGTGGGAGTAAATAACAAAGGCTTCAAGATAGAGCAGATAGTGACAAGTTAAATCTAAGCAAAGTGATGTGAGACAGGGTAACTTTTCTTTGTTGAAGAAAATGAGGCATGTGGACAGAATGGAAGACTGTTGTTGGATGGGATGGTTTTAATGATTTCTATAAGGACAGATAGTTTGTGAACCAGCATCTGGACATTTTGGAGAGCAATCCAATGTAATGTTCTATTCAGGAAGTCGGTGATGGCTGTAAAAAACGGTTTGTTGAACGTAGTATAAAAAAATTTATAATTTCAAAATGTGAATATGAGTCCTAGGTCTACCATTTTCATGGTGATGTGATCTTGGGCAAGTCCTTGAATTCTGAATCTATTACCTTATTTGTAAGATGAGGAAAAAATACTGGATATGTATATGTGCAAACTGAGTTGTGGGGAATGAGAACTTCATAAAATTAAAAACAATTTTACAAATAGATTAATGTATTGCTGTTTTGGTTCCCTTCTTTCCTCAGTTCCTCTTCCTCAAACAAATGAGCTTGAGGAAGATTGTCCAAGCTCTAGCTTTAGAAGATCAGTTTGTCCCTTGCCGACCACATTGCCTCCTATTAACAATGTGAGTCGAGACACTTTGCGGTACTGGTGCCAACAACTTAAGCTGAGTACCGCGGCCAGGTGAGTGTACTGGTGGGAATCTCTGGTGCTTGGATCAAGCATGAGAGCTCTGCCAGCTTTTAATTTTTATGAGAAGTGAAATTGCTACGTCTGTACCACTCTGTGATCCCATGGACTGTAGCCTACCAGGCTCCTCCATCTGTGGAATTTTCTAGGCAAGAGTACTAGAGCTGGTTGCCATTTCCTTCTCCAGGGGATTTTCCTGACCTTGGGATTGAATCCAGGTCTCCTGCATTGCAGGCAGACGCTTTACCCTCTGAGCCACCAGGAAAGCCCTTTAATTTTAATTTTTATTTCCCTTCTTAATTTCCTTAGAAAATAGAAGTTTATAAGAGGCTCCAGGAACATGCTTATCCTGAAAAAGATCAGGTGAGTGAGGAATGTGGTGATGTAAGTTCTGTAAATTTTCCCTCTTCTCCACCATCTCTATACCTTGTACCTCGAAGGCAAGCTTTCTCATTCAAGACAATTGGTATCTGGGACTGATTAGTTTCTTTTTCTCCTACAGGTTGTCCTGTGCATTTTAAGATGTTTAGTAGGCTAAATATCCCTGGATTCTACCCATAATATGTCAGTGACCTCCCTCCCCCTACACACAGTTTAGCAAACAAAATTTCTCCCAGCTGAGAATCACTACTTTGAGGGGACTAACATTCTTAAACCATTTCTACACTGACATACACAGGTCAATGCATGAAGAATGATAAAACCGGCACAAATGTGCTTAGGGCAGTGGCACTTCACTGTATACTCATTGTGAATTTCATTTGCAGTATATTCCTGAATCATCACGGGAGGCCCGAATGCACTCATGTTCAAGGAAACACAGCATGGTGGCCAAGAGAGGAAGTGTACAGAAAAGGAAGATGAGTGAGAGTGAGAAAAGGACTAAAATGGTTGAGGTGGTAACTTCAGCTCAGTTAGCCATGCTGGCAGCATGGTCAAGAATTGCTGCAAGGGCTGTTCAGCCAAAGACTGTGAATTTATGTGCCCTTCGTACCTCTGAATCCTTTCTCCACAAGCCTCAGGTAAGATCAACCTTAAACAGTGGTTACCATGCCAGAGAAAGAAGGCACTCTTTTTTTAAAAAATTGCTTTATTTTTTGGTTTCACTACATGGCATGTGGGATCTTAGTTCCCCACCCAGGGATTGAACCTTTGCCCCCTGCATTGAAAGTATGAAATCTTAACCACTGGACCTCCAGGGAAGTCCCAGAAGACACATACTAATGATACTTACAGTGAAAGGGTTAAAATAGCTGCAGATGCAATGTTAGCTTCACAGATGGCTTATCTTTTGATTGATAGTCAAGTTTTGCCTGAATGGCTCTGAGTCAGGTGATTGAGTTGGGGACACTTTCTCATCGCTAAGCAGAAGGTGGAAAGAAAGCATAATCTGATAATGAGGCCAGCCACAGCCAGAGATCGTCCCTTTTCTTTTGGAGAAATCCAAGGTTTCTCAGTGTAAACCCCAGTATCCTGATTTATAAAATTGAAGATTTCAACTCTTCGACGTCCTAGAATGACTGTGAAGCTTATGAGATACAACTTGGCATATTAAAAGTAGGTGATACATAATTGAAATGTTTCTTGAGAAATCTTGAGTGAGCATAACTTAGCTTCATCTTTCTTCAGTTCCTGCTTCTCTATCTGGTATTTCTGTTTTCATTTCCAGAACAACCTACCTCTGGTCAGTACAAAGTCACTGTCTTCTGTGGCTTGAATTCTTTGCCTCCCTCTACCCCATTTCCAGAGCTGTTCTGAATCCTGTTATTCAGGACTGACTTGTGTGGTGATGCGCATTGTTCACCACACAAAGAACCCAGACAAAAAAAGGGAAGACTGGGAGCTAAAATTGGCCTGTGGACTGCCCCCACCCCACCCCCAACCCCCGGGCTGTACTTTCTTCTGTGAGGAGAAATGAGCACCTTTTACTAATTTTCAAAAGCAGTATCCAGCCACAAAGCTGTCTCAGAGATAACAACCTACCTCTGGTCAGTACAAAGTCACTGTCTTCTGTGGCTTGAATTCTTTGCCTCCCTCTACCCCATTTCCAGAGCTGTTCTGAATCCTGTTATTCAGGACTGACTTGTGTGGTGATGCGCATTGTTCACCACACAAAGAACCCAGACAAAAAAAGGGAAGACTGGGAGCTAAAATTGGCCTGTGGACTGCCCCCACCCCACCCCCAACCCCCGGGCTGTACTTTCTTCTGTGAGGAGAAATGAGCACCTTTTACTAATTTTCAAAAGCAGTATCCAGCCACAAAGCTGTCTCAGAGACCTGCTTCCCCAATGATGACACCTCTTTCTAATTTTCATTAATGTGCCATATGAGCGAGTGACACCCCAGACTTCTCACCTTTTACTTCCTCTTCATCCAGCAGTTATCAAGCACCTACTAGGATACAGGAGAGTGCCTAGCCACCAAGCATATTGTGCCATAGCATCTTTACTCTTTTTAAATTTATTTCTTTAAAATATATTATATTGAAGTCATAGTTGATTTACAAAATTGTGTTAATTTATATTATATAGCAAAGTGATTCAGTTATATATACACACACATTCTTTTTCATATTATTTTCCATTATGACATCACAGGATATTGAATATAGATCCTTGTGTCCATTCTATACATAATAGATTGCATCTGTTAATCTCAAACTTCCAATCCATCCTTCCCACACCCCTCCCTCCTGGCAACCACAAGTCTTCATCCTCTGTGTCTGAATCGGTTTCCACTTTTTAGATAAGTTCATTTGTGTCCATATTTTAGATTCCATATGTAAGTGATATCATATGGTATTTGTCTTTCTCTTTCTGACTTACTTTACTTAGTATGATAATCTCCAGGTCCATCCATGTTGCTGCAAATGGCATTGTTTCATTCTTTTTTATGGCTGAGTAATGGGAATATCAGACCACCTGACCTACCTCTTGAGAAACCTGTATGCAGGTCAGGAAGCAACAGTTAGAACTAGACATGGAACAACAGACTGCTTCCAAATAGGAAAAGGAGTACGTCAAGGCTGTATATTGTCACCCTGCTTATTTAACTTATGTACATCATGAGAAACGCTGAGCTGGAAGAAGCACAAGCTGGAATCAAGATTGCCAGGAGAAATATCAATAACCTCAGATATGCAGATGACACCACCCTTATGGCAGAAAGTGAAGAGGAACTAAAAAGCCTCTTGATGAAAGTGAAAGAGGAGAGTGAAAAAGTTGGCTTAAAGCTCACATTCAGAAAATGAAGATCATGGCATCTGGTCCCATCACTTCATGGGAAATAGATGGGGAAACAATGGAAACAGTGTCAGACTTTATTTTGGGGGGGCTCTAAAATCACTACAGATAGTGACTGCAGCCATGAAATTAAAAGACACTTACTCCTTGGAAGGAAAGTTATGACCAACCTAGATATCATATTCAAAAGCAGGGACATTACTTTGCCAACAAAGGTCCGTCTAGTCAAAGTTATGGTTTTTCCAATAGTCATGTATAGATGTGAGAGTTGGACTGTGAAGAAAGCTGAGCACTGAAGAACTGATGCTTTAGAACTGTGGTGTTGGAGAAGGCTCTTGAGAGTCCCTTGGACTGCAAGGAGATCCAACCAGTCCATTCTAAAGGAGATCATTCCTTGGTGTTCTTTGGGAGGAATGATGCTAAAGCTGAAACTCCAGTACTTTGGCCACCTCATGCGAAGAGTTGACTCATTAGAAAAGACTCTGATGCTGGGAGGGATTGGGGGCAGGAGGAGAAGGGGACGACAGAGGATGAGATGGCTGGATGGCATCACCGACTCGATGGATGTGAGTTTGAGTGAACTCTGAGAGTTGGAGTTGGCGATGGACAGGGAGGCCTGGTGTGCTGCAATTCACGGGGTCACAAAGAGTCGGACATGACTGAGCAACTGAACTGAACTGAATATTCCATTGAGGCTTACCAGATGGTGCAGTGGTAAAGAATCCACTTGCCAATACAGGAGATTTGGGCTTGACCCCTGGGTCGAGAAGATTCCCTGAAGGAAATGGCAACCTGT
This sequence comes from Aepyceros melampus, assembly GCA_006408695.1. NCBI lineage: Eukaryota > Metazoa > Chordata > Mammalia > Artiodactyla > Bovidae > Aepyceros > Aepyceros melampus. The sequence continues at coordinate 25,059 of SJXQ01010218.1, read as the reverse complement.
TCCAATATTCTTGCCTGGGAAATTCTTACCTGGTGGGCTAGAGTCCATGGGGTTGCAAAGAGTTGGACATGACTGAGTGAGTGAGCACAATATTCTATTCCATTCCATTCCATCTTCTTTATTTTTTTCCCATGTTTTGGCTATTGTAAATAGTGCTGCTATGAACACTGGGGTACATGTATGTTTTTGAGTTATAGTTTTGTCTGAATATATGCCCAGGAGATGGATGGCTGGATTATATGGAAATTTCTACTTGGTGTCATGTATTATATTTAAATATTTAAGGCATTTTGAGTTAGTTTTTGTATGTGGCATAAGGATGTATTCTAACCTGATTGATTTACATGCAGTTGTAACTTTCCCAACACCATTTGCTGAAGAGACTGTCTTTTCTCCATTGTACACTCTTGCTTCCTTTGTCAAAGATTAGTTGAGCCAAGTGTGTGGGTTCATTTCTGGGCTGTCTTTTCCGTTCCATTGGCCCAAATGTCCGTTTCTGTGTCAAAACCATGCTGTTTTCATTAATGTTATCTGAAGTCTGACAGGGTTATGTTCCTACTTTGCTCTTTTTCCTCAGGATTGTTTGGTAATTCAGGCTTTTATAGTTCTATATCAATTTTAGGATTACTTGTTCTAGTTTTGTGAAAAATCTCATGGTAATTTGATAGGGATCACATTAAGTCTGTAGATTGCTTTGGGTGGTATAGCCATTTAGACAATATTAGTTCTACTACCAAGAGCATGGTAATCTCTACTCTTGTTTTATAGTGTGGGGAGATTTTATAGCTACTGAAGCCTACATTGATTGATCCTTTGTCTAAATTTCAGACACTGGATATCTACTCCCAGTAGATAGGACTTCCTCTGTTGTCTCTCAAATATCCCGTCTCCCCAATTAGATTGTTTCTTAGACTTTTAAACAAAGATCTTTCTGCCTGTTTTCTATGGTTGAGGTAGTACAATGTAGTGGTTAGGCAAATGGACCATGAGTCTAGAATACCTATATCCTTGTTTTGGTTCTGGGAAAATTATGTTCTTTTACCACTGTAAACTTCATTTACCTCACCTGTAAATTAAAGCAAATATTAATAAAGTTCTTAAGAATAAATATATTAATGCATGTAAATCACTTAGTAAAATTCTAGACTCAAAACAAGGTTTCCCAAAAGTTGATTGTTAGTGTTCCCTGTGCTATGTAGTTTGTGAATCAGATTATGGTGTCTTTTGGTTTACATATTTTATGCTTCTTATTCAGTTGATTCATCAACAGAATATAAGAGTGAAATTAAGAAGGACTCACTGAGGGATTGAATTGGGGTGCTGTTATCTGATCTTAGCAGTTTATATTTGCTTGTTCTTCCCCGTCTAGGTGTCCGGTGGTGTGTGGTCCACGGCAGACCACTCTTGGCAGACACAGAAGGTTGGGTTCGCCTGCAGTTCCAAGCAGGTCAGACGTGGGTGCCTGACACTCCCAGGAGGATGGCCTTTCTCTTCATGTTACCTGCCTGCACTTTTGCACCCCCAGACCTGGAAGATAACTTGTTATGCCCTGAATGTGCTAAGAGGTACCCCTTAAGTATATTTTTAAGTATGGCACATAGATGGCTAGATGGGTTTCTGAATAATTTGGTGGAAGAAGGCAGAGGGGAAGCATGCTGTTTCATTAATTTGCCATATAGTTTTTGCACCCCCAGACCTGGAAGATAACTTGTTATGCCCTGAATGTGCTAAGAGGTACCCCTTAAGTATATTTTTAAGTATGGCACATAGATGGCTAGATGGGTTTCTGAATAATTTGGTGGAAGAAGGCAGAGGGGAAGCATGCTGTTTCATTAATTTGCCATATAGATAAGAATCTATATGCCATATATCCAGAAAGCCATATAGAATTTGCCTGCAATGCAGGAGACCCTGGTTTGATTCCTGGGTTGGGAAGATCTGCTAGAGGAGGGACAAGCTATCCACTCCAGTATTCCTGGGCTTCCCTTGTGGCTCAGCTGATAAAGAATCCACCTGCAATGTGGGAGACCTGGGTTTGATCCCTGGGTTCAGAAGATCCCCTGGAGAAGAGAAAGGCTACCCACTCCAGTATTCTGGCCTGGAGAATTCCAGGGGCTGTATAGTCCATGGGGTCACAAAGAGTTGTACATGATTGAACAACTTTCACTTTCAGAGAAATAGGAAGCCAACATAATTTAGTGGTAGCTTAGAACTCAGATAAATATGGCTTCTTCTTAGCAACCTTAACCAAGTATCTGACAAGTTGGACCTTAACTGTCTCAATCTTAGAGAGATCTATTCTTTTTGTTGTTGTTTTTTGGTTGTGCTGGATCTTCTTTGCTGCATGTGGGCTTTCTCTAGTTGCATCGAGCAGAGTCTACCCTTCATTGCAGGTGGTGGCTTCTCTTTATTGTGGGACATAGGCTCTAGGCGCAGGCTTCAATAGTTGTGGTGCATGGGCTTAGCTGCTTCTCGATATGCAGAATCTTCTCAGACCAGGGATTGAAACCTCGTCCCCTGCATTGGCAGTTGGATTCTTATCCACTCTACCACAAGGGAAGTCTGAGAGATCTGTTTTAAGAAAGAAAAAATTAGAGTTCTTACCATATGTCAGATACTTAGCTGGGGATACAAAAATTAATAAGACAAAACGCATTTAGCATGCCAGGATGAAAATGGCTAAGAGATGCTATGAAAATATATGGGTAGTACTTATATTGGAGTGACTTAGGGACATTTTAGAAGGGATTACATGTATGAGGAAGAGCACATCAGTTAGAAATTAACAATTTGGGTATTTTGGTAGTGAAAACAGCCCATACCAATACCTGAAAGTGGAAGAATATGACCTACTTACAGACTGCAAATAGGCCAATAAATTGAAGCTTATTGATGAGTAAGTCTGTAAAGGGAAGGAGCAGGCTACTGGTTTTATATATATATTAAAGGTCTCTTATATTATCCTGCAGGTCATAGTCTCTCAGTCACTTTTGAGACATAAGACTTCTTTGAGAAAATGATAATAATGACACATCCTCCATCCAAGAAAATACATATTAGGAATACACACAAGCAGTGCTTTAGGTTTTATGTAGACACATAATTCCCAATGGTCATCCATGAGTACAAAATCCAGGTTATGGTGATAGAATTGGCTGGAGGTGATGCAAGATCGGTGTGATGGGAAATCATAGTATTTTTTCATTTTTGGATGGTAGACTGAAATCTTGCAACAGAGACTAGATTGGAAGTTAAGAGATTATTGTAATAATTGTGAAAATATGTAATTTTATGAACTGTACAAAGAACTTAAAGAGAAATGTAAGAGTTGCAGGAGTGTAGAGAACAGGATGCCATCTTATTAGAGGATAGGTATTAATAGAAATTCAGTTAGATGGCCAAAAATTATATGTGGTACATGCCTGACATGTGTTCATTGTTCAGAAAGTATGGGTTAGGGAGAAACATCTTTGGGAATTAGAAGGGACTGCAGAAGAATCTTGAAGAGAATCCGCTTATTGATGACAAGTGAGCAATGAAGACTGGAAAAGTGCAGCTAGAGGCTGGGAGAGAGGTGAGAAAGCCAAGGGTAGAGAGTTTCAGAATGGCAGTAAGACAGCCATGTAAGATGATGATTAATGCAGTGCTGTTGCAAATGTCAATTTGGGACACTACTGGTGGTCTTTTTGAGAGTCGGTTGAGAGAGTCAGGTGATAGTTGGAGTAGAGCATGTGAAGAACTAGAACAGGTCATATTGATGATCTCTACTACTTGAACTGGCAAGAGATGTCAGTTGAGGCAGTAATATCAAGGGAGCTTGTTTGTGTCTTTCTCTCCTTCCTTCCTTTTCCTGTTCTGTTTTTAAAAGGAATATCAAGAGCTTTGTGAACAGAGAGGGCATTTGGAGAGAAGCTGTGAGGAGGAAAGGGAAGGTATAAAGATAAAGGTGGCAGAACCAATTGTAGTATACAGAATAGGAGCCGTGATATTAAGTGGATAATCTTTCTTTTGTCTACCACATAAAATCTTTTAATTTTAAAATCCTTTAGGTGGTACTCAGACTCCAGAAGTATATTTCTTATTTTATTGATCATTTTCAAGGATTTGGTATGGAATAATCCATCTTATTCTAAACATTTTTCAAAATTCTTTTCTGATTTGCTTTATTAAACCTGGTTTGGATACATCAACATCATTGCTTTCAAATGGGCCACATCTTAAAACAGAATAAGTGATTACCAGAGGGGAAGGAATGGGAGGTGGGGAAATGGGTGAAGGGGGTAAATTTATGGTAATCATGGTAACTAGATTTTTGTATTATCAAATATTGAATTACTATGTTATCTATTTGTAGTGGGTGTGTGCATGTTTGTGCTCAATTGCTCAGTCGTTCGGATGTGCTTGACTCTTTGGGAACTCATGGACTTCAGTCTGCCAGGCTTTGCTGTCCATGGAATTTTCCAGGCAAGAATATTGGTGGAGGATGCCATTTCCTTCTCCAGGGGAAACTTCCTGAACCAGGGATCAAACCTGCATCTCCAGCATTGGCAGGAGGATTCTTTACCACTGTGCCAGCTGGGAAGCCCTGTACATCTGTAATGTAATGTTTTATATGGTTTTACCTCAATTTTTAAAAAGTTAGAATTCACCACTGAAGTCATCTGGTCTTAGACTTTTGCTTGATGAGAAGTTTTTGATTACTGATTCAATCTCCTTACTAGTAATCAGGGGAAAAAGGATAAATGGTGGAGAGCCCACAGTTAAAGTGATTCACATCCCAATGACGGCTACCCTCTGTTCTCACCATCCTCAGTGTGGCCTGATGCCTTAAGTAAACATGAGAATGTCTGTATTCTGTATTTAAGGTTTACCTGAAAGTGACTGTTACTAGCTATGTACTGATAGACTGTAATTTAGTTTTGTTTTAGTTAATATTTTTTTTTTAGCAGTTTTTGACATAATGCTGAATACTCCATTGTCTGGATATATCATAATATATCCAGGGGGGGCGCCTAAGATGGTGGAGGAATAGGACGGAGAGACCACTTTCTCCCGCACAAATTCATCAAAAGAACATCTCAGCGCTGGGTAAATTCTACAGGGCAGCTTCTGAATGTGAGCAGAGGACATAAGGCATCCAGAAAAGCAGAACATTGTCTTCAATTATCATAATATATCCGTTCCTATCTTGAAGGCCACCTTGGTTACTTCCAAGTTTTGGCAATTATGAATAAAGCTGCTATAAACATTTGTGTACAGGTTTTTGTGTGAACACACAGTTTTCAACTCTTTTGGGTAAATATCAAGGACCATCATTTCTGAATCTTATAAATGTTTGTTTAGTTTTGTAAGAAACTGCCAAACTGTCTTCCGAAGTGGCTCTCCTGTTTTGTATTCCCACCAGCAATGAACGAGACTTCCTTCTGCTCCACATTCTCACTAGTGTCTGGGGTTGTTTGTTAGTGCTTTGGATCTTGGCCATTCTTAAAGGTGTGCAGTAGTACAATTTTAATTTGCAATTCCCTAGTGATATATGAGTAGAACATCTTTTCATGTATTTTGTTAGATCAATTAAGAATAAGAAAATAAAAGATTTTGAGGTTATTTTATTTCTTTTCTAGAAATCTTCCTTTCTTTGGAGCTGAGTTTCTGATCTATATTACATTTTTCTAAAGCTTTTTTTAAAAAAGAACCCAGCTCTATTAAGTCAGACATGAATTTGCAAGAGGTTTGTAAAACAATGTAACTCTTCTGTCTAAATTTATTTTCAGTTCAGTTCAGTTCAGTGGCTTAGTTGTGTCCTACTCTTTGAGACCCCATGAATTGTAGCACACCAAGCCTCCCTGTCCATCACCAGCTCCTGGAGTTCACCCAAACTCTTGTCCATCGAGTCAGTGATGCCATCCAGCCATCTCATCTTCTGTTGTCCCCTTCTCCTGCCCCCAATCCCTCCCAGCATCAGANATAAAATAAAAAAATTCCAGAAATTCAGAAGTATGTAATTAATGGAATTCATTATCAAATATGGTTCATGTATGTCTATTTTTTAATAGAGAACAACTTGTAGCATGAATAATTTAAATGCAATAGTGTTTAAGTGCAAATGGAAACAACTTTGTTTACTTTAGTTGGAGTGAGAAAAAATAAGGCACAATGATGTAAATTTAAATCATACAGCATATAAGGAACATGTTGTTTCAAGGACAGCACAACAACAAGGAACAAGGCAACATGGATAAAAGATCCAAAAGATTATGTGCACAGTGTAAAATGGCCAATGGAACTTACCATTTTCTACTACTACTTCATCTGAAAAACAGAGAGAAATATTAATTTATTTAGTTGATTATTCAATCAGAATAATCAAAGGTTGTTGTCAGTGTCATATTTTCAGAAAAAAAAATATGGATAGGATTTTAGTCAAACCCAGAGTCAGGTGACTAATTGAAAATGACCTTCTCTGATGGCTTTTATAAATATTTTCATGGGAATGTAATGATTCCCAAGAATACTGGGAAAATGAATAAACTTTAGACAGGAAATATGCACTCCTCTGTCAGGAGAGTTGAAAGAATATAATGTGCACAGATAGGGACATACCAACTTAGAATTAAACAGGTTGCAAAGGAGAAAATTTTGGAGCTTTTAACCAGAAAATGACCCTTATGATTATGGCAGTGGATCCTTTAATCTGTTTCTCAACAACCTTATCATGAAGATACAGAATACTTCTGAAGCACAAAGTGAAGATAATAAGCAAAAGGAAAGAGAATGAAGGAAGGGAAGAGAAAGGAAGAAAGGGAAGAATGAATCAGAACGTGGAGTAGATCTGAAAGCAGAAATGTAGTATGACATGTTGGAAACTAAGTAGGAGTAAGAGAAAGTAAAAGGCAAAAGAAACAAAATGAAAGAGTGAAAACAAGGGAAAAAAAATGTCTCACAGGCAAATAAGCAGAGTGCTTGAAGAACAAACATTACCAGGTGGTCGCAAAAGTCGATCTGGAAAATAAAATGGAAAGCACCATATTAATGATGTGGAAACAAACAGATTAAAATCTTAAAATCTGCTTGCACAAGGGTAAAGGTGGTAAGTTGAGGGTTAAGAAGAAGAAATTAACAACCACTGACTTTTCTGTTTTCAGTAACATTAATGTCCACTGTATTACAATAACATAGCCTTATATTCCACCATGGATGGATTAGTAAGTACTATGACTTTCTAAATCCCCAAATAGCCTCAGCTGTCTTATACCTCTTTCTTATTCTTTCTTACTCTATCATTTCTGCTTAACCTTTCCTTTGACATTATTTTTTCCCTTTCCTCAGTACTTTAAATCTTTTGCCATTTTCCATATAAAAACAGCAACTTGGTAATTTGTGTCTTCTCATTTTTTATTTATTTATTTTTTTTTTATTGGAGAAGGAAATGGCAATCCACTCCAGTATTCTTGCCTGGAGAACCCCATGGACAGAGAAGCCTACTACATTACAGTCCACGGGGTCTCAAAGAGTCGGACACAACTGAGCGACTTCACCTTCACCATTTTTTTTATACTCACCAGTCTGGCTAGAGGTTGATCAACTGCATTGTTTTTTCAAAGAACAAACTTAGTTTTATTAATTTTCTCTACTGTTTTTCTGATTTTAATATCATTGATTTCTCATGTTATATTTATTATTTATCTTTTCTGAATTGCTTTGGGTTTATTTTGCTCATTTCAAAACTTTCTTAATCTGCAGTATTAGATAATTCATTGAGATAATCTTCATTTTGAATATAAGAATATAATTTAATAAATTTTCCCTAAACAATATTTCAACTTCTCCACAAACATTGATATAACACTTTTTTATTTTCAAATACATTTTTACTTCTCAGTTATTTCCTCCTTAACTCCTATTCTGTTTAGCAATGTGTTGATTAAATCCAAATACTGTGGGGGAGAGTAATCCATTTATCTTTCTGTTATTGATTTATAATTAAATTTATTTATGGTCATAGAACATAATTTCTATGACTACAGATTTGTTACAGCATGTGTTGTCACCTAGGTTTTATTTTAGGTGTACATTCTGTGAAGAATTGAAAAAAAAAGTGTGTTCTACAGTTCTGTGTAGAGTGCTTTATAAATGTCCAGTTGAGGGTCTTATTTAGATCTTCTATCAATAAATCCTATTGTTTCCTGTCTACTGAAAGAGGAATATTGGTGTATTGAAGCATTATTCTATGAAGTTTTTGCTTCATGTATTTGATGCTTTTTGTTGTAAAGTTTATATTTGTTGTGAATTTAGATTATGGTATTTTGATGAATTAACTGTTTCCTCATTAATTAATGTCCATTTCTACTCAAAATATTCTACTTTAGTTATTAGTATAAAAAAGCTTTATTTTAGTGTTTATACTGCATACCTTTTTATACTTTGTTTACTATTCATATTTTTTATTGATAATATTTTTATGTGAACTTTTAATAATGTATTAAAATCTGGTATAACAGTCTCTGCCATTTTAATTGTCATATTTTGTACATTTTGATTTACTATAGCTATTTATATGATTGGACTTAGGTTTACTACTTTATATTTGGCTTATGTTTGTACCTTATTTTCTTCTGTTTCCCCATTTTTACTTTTAAATAATTTATTCCAGTACATTTTAGCATTCCATTTAAATTTGATTATTACCCTTTGGCCATGTCTCTTTATATTCTATTTCATATATGAGTGTTCTAGAAATTTAAAAAAGTGTATACCTAAGTTTTCACATTCTGCTCAGAATGAATAGTCTACCATTTCAAGTAAAACGTAGAACTCTTACATCCATATATGTACTTTTACTTTCCTTTTTTGCATGCATCACCTCTATACATGTTGAGAACCACACAATGTTAAAATTATTTCATTTAATAGTCATATGTATTTTTGAAAATTTAAAATTGGAAAGGTGGAGGGCCTAAGATGGCAGAGGAATAGGACAGGAAGACCACTTTCTCCCCCAGAAATTCATTGAAAGATCATTTGAAAGCTGAGCAAATTCCACAAAACAACTTCTGAATGCTGGCAGAGGACACCAGACACCCAGAAAGGTAGCCCATTGTCTTCGAAAAGAGGTAGGACAAAATATAAAAGATAAAAAGAGAGGCAAAAGAGTTAGGAATGGAGACCCATCTCAGGAAAGTGAAAGTGAAAGTCGCTCAGTCGTGTCTGACTCTTTGTGACCCCATGGACTATTTTCCAGCCCATGGAATTCTCATTCTCTCCAGCTCAGAATACTGGAGTGGGTAGCCTTTCCCTTCTGCAGGGGATCTTCCCAAGCCAGGGATCAAACCCAGGTCTCCCACATGGCAGGCAGATTCTTTACCAGCTGAGCTACAAGGGGAGTCTTAAAAGAGGAGAATTTTCCAAACAGCAGGAAACCCTCCCACCGGCGGGTCTGTTCGGAGTTTTGGAATCACAGAGGACAACATAACTGGGAGGAAAAATAAATAAATAAGTAAATAAATAAACCTCACAGATTATGTGCCTAATGGCAACTCCTAGCTTAGAAGAAGCTCAGACGTTTGCATCCATCACTAGCAAGCAGGGGCTGAACAGAGAGGTGCGGGTTACATTCCTCAGGGCAGGGACTGGGCCTAAATGCCCTGAGGGCAATCTGAGGGAGCTAACATGAGATAGCATCCCAAACTGTGGGATAGCCAGAGAGAGAGACTAAAAAAGAGAGAGAGAACTTTCCCTTGAAAAGCTCTAACCTAAGGCACTGCCAGGCCCGCTCACAGAACAAAAGACTGAGCGAATACCAGAGGAGAGCTAGCTGGCTGCAGACCGGCCCATCCCCTGCCAGAGGCAGAGAGGCAGGTGGCTATAGCCAGGCCAGCAGGCAAAGGGCAATCTCAGCCCCAGAGACGGCATCCTTTACCAAACTGCGAGCAGGCTCCCAGTTGCTAACCAAGTCTTCCTGGGATCTTGGACGGTTGACATCCCCTGGGAGGGTCACAGCCAGAGATCATCTGCTTAGAGGAGACACATGGCACACCTGAGACGGTGCTCCCAATGTGCACTCAGGAAACCGAGTGGCTGGGAGGAGGAGGTGATAAGACCTACTGCTCCACCTGGGGAGAGTGCGCTTGCCAAGCACCTGGTCACTTGAGCTGCTCGGACCTGGGAAGGGCACAAAACATAGGCCCAACCGAGTCTGCACCTTTGTGGGGTACCTGAGAACCTGAACCTGAGCGGCTTAGACCTGGGAAGTGCACACAACCCAGGGCCCGCTTTAGACAGTTACCCTGCAGAGCAACCTGGAGCCTGAGCAGTGTAGACGGGGAAAGCACACACGCCATAAGTGGGGCCAAACCCAGTGTGGCCAAGACCCTGCGAGCACACTGCGAGCACTCCCCACACACGCCAGTGATATTTGTTTGCAGTGTTCCTCCTTTCCCACAGCACGACTGAACAAATGAGCCTAAAAAAGTGTCCACCACCGCCCCCTTGTGTCAGGATGGAAATTAGACACTGAAGAGACAGACAAAGCCAAAATAATCAGAGGGAACTGCTTTGAAGTGATAGGTGCAAGAGATTAAAACCCTGTAGTTATCACCGACTACATTGGAACGGGCCTATAGACCTTGAGAAGTAAAAGCTGGAACAAGGAACTATCTGAAACTGAACTGACCCCACACTGCCTGGAACAGCTCCAGAGAAATTCCTAGATATATTTTTTACTATTATCATTAAACAAATTCTTAAGTCCTTTATTACGCCTTCAATTTTCATTTTTATAGCTTTGCAAAAAAGAAAAGATCGTACTTTTAAAGCAAATTCCATATTTTTTTAAAATAATTTTTTGATTTTTTTTAATATTGTATTTTTGAGAGTTTAACCTCTACTCTACTGGCTAAGGTCCATCTAGTCAAGGCTATGGTTTTTCCAGTAGTCATGTATGAATGTGAGAGTTGGACTGTGAAGAAGGCTGAGCACCGAAGAACTGATGCATTTGAACTGTGGTGTTGGAGAAGACTCTTGAGAGTCCCTTGGACTGCAAGGAGATCCAACCAGTCAATTCTGAAGGAGATCAACCCTGAGATTTCTTTGAAAGGAATGATGCTAAAGCTGAAACTCCAGTACTTTGGCCACCTCATGCGAAGAGCTGACTCATTGGAAAAGACTTTGATGCTGGGAGGGATTGGGGGCAGGAGGAGAAAGGGACGACCAAGGATGAGATGGCTGGATGGCATCACTGACTCGATGGATGTGAGTCTGAGTGAACTCAGAGACAGACAAAGCCAAAATAATCAGAGGGAACTGCTTTGAAGTGATAGGTGCAAGAGATTAAAACCCTGTAGTATCACCGACTACATTGGAACGGGCCTATAGACCTTGAGAAGTAAAAGCTGGAACAAGGAACTATCTGAAACTGAACTGACCCCACACTGCCTGGAACAGCTCCAGAGAAATTCCTAGATATATTTTTTACTATTATCATTAAACAAATTCTTAAGTCCTTTATTACGCCTTCAATTTTCATTTTTATAGCTTTGCAAAAAAGAAAAGATCGTACTTTTAAAGCAAATTCCATATTTTTTTAAAATAATTTTTTGATTTTTTTTAATATTGTATTTTTGAGAGTTTAACCTCTACTCTACTGGCTAAGGTCCATCTAGTCAAGGCTATGGTTTTTCCAGTAGTCATGTATGAATGTGAGAGTTGGACTGTGAAGAAGGCTGAGCACCGAAGAACTGATGCATTTGAACTGTGGTGTTGGAGAAGACTCTTGAGAGTCCCTTGGACTGCAAGGAGATCCAACCAGTCAATTCTGAAGGAGATCAACCCTGAGATTTCTTTGAAAGGAATGATGCTAAAGCTGAAACTCCAGTACTTTGGCCACCTCATGCGAAGAGCTGACTCATTGGAAAAGACTTTGATGCTGGGAGGGATTGGGGGCAGGAGGAGAAAGGGACGACCAAGGATGAGATGGCTGGATGGCATCACTGACTCGATGGATGTGAGTCTGAGTGAACTCTGGGAGTTTGTGATGGACAAGGAGGCCTGGTGTGCTGCGATTCATGGGTCGCAAAGAGTCAGACATGACTGAGTGACTGAACTGAACTGAACCGAACTGAACCTCTACTTTAGATTTTTAATCTTTGCTTTTTGGTTCTTGTTATCAATTTTGTACCTTTAAGAATGCAATCTTCAGTACCCATTTTTACTTAGGAGTGTGATTACTGGTTTGATTGCCCTCTCCCCCTTTTGACTCTCCTTTTTCTCTCCGAGGTCATCTCTATCTCTTCCCTCTCCCTTCTCTTCTCCACTCAACTCTGTGAATCTCTTTGGGTATTCCAGGCTGTGGAGAACACTTAGGAAATGATTACTGGCTAGATCTGTCTCTCCTTTTGACCTCTCTCTTCTCCTCCTGGTCACCTCTATCTACTTCCTCCCTCTTCTCTTCTCTATGTAACTCTGTGAGCCTCTCTGGGTGTTCCAGGCTGTGGAGAGCACACAGGGATTTGATTACTGGCTAGACTGCTCTCTCTCCTTTTGATTCCCCCTATTCTACTCCTGGTCACCTCTATCTCCCTCCTTCCTCTTCTCTTCTCCATGTAACTCAACGAACCTTTCTTGGTGTCCTTCATTGTGGAGACTTCTTTCTCCATTAACCTAGATGTTTTATCACTGGTGCTGTATGGATGGAGAAGTCTTGAGGCTACTGTAAGAATAAGACTGAAAACCAGAGACAGGAGGCTTAAAACTCAAACCTGAGAACACCAGAGAACTCCTGACTCCAGGGAACGTTAATCGATAAGAGCTTATTAAAACCCTCCATACCTACGCTGAAACCAAGCTCCACCCAAGAGCCAAGAAGTTCCAGAGCAAGACATACCATGCAAATTCTCCAGCAATGCAGGAACATACCCCTGAGCCTTAATATACAGGCTGCCCAAAGTCACACCAAATACATAGACATCTCAGAACTCACTACTGGACACTTCATTGCACTCCAGAGAGAAGAAATCCAGTTCCGCCCATCAAGACACCAATGCAAACTTCCCTAACCAGGAAACCTTGACAAGCCACTCGTCCAACCCCACCCACAGGGAGGAACCTCCACAATTAAGAGGAACCACAAACAGCCAGAATACAAGAAGGCCACCCCAAACAAAGCAATCTGAACAAAATGAAAAGGCAGAGAAACACTCAGCAGGTAAAGCAAAATGATAAATGCCCACCAAAGCAAACAAAAGAGGAGGAGATAGGGAGTCTGCCTGCAAAAGAATTCAGAATAATGATAGTAAAAATGATCCAAAATCTTGAAAACGAAATGAAGTTACAGGTAAATAGCCTGGAGAGAAGGATTGAGAAGATGCAAGAAATGTTTAACAAGGACCTGAAGAAATAAAAAAGAGTCAATCAATAATGAATTATGCAGTAAATGATATAAAAAACACCCTGGAGGGAACCAAAGATAGAATAACTGAGGCAGAAGATAGGATAAGTGAGGTGGAAGATAGAATGGTGGAAATAAATGAAGCAGAGAGAGAGAGAGAGAGAAAAAAAAAAAAAGAATGAAAAGAAATGAAGACAACCTCAGAGACCCAAATGCCCCAACATTCGAAACATAGGCGTCCCAGAAGAAGAAGACAAAAAGAAAGGCCAGGAGAAAATACTTGAGATAACAGTTGAAAACTTCCCTAAAATGGGGAAGGAATAGCCACCCAAGTCCAAGAAACCCAGAGAGTCCCAAACAGGATAAACCCAAGGTGAAACACCCCAAGCCACATATTAATCAAATTAATGAAGATCAAACACAAAGAACAAATATTAAAAGCAACAAGGGAAAAACAACAAATAACACACAAGGGTATTCCCACAAGGATAACAGCTGATCTTTCAATAGCAACGCTTCGGGCCAGAAGGGAATGGCAGGACATACTTAAAGTGATGAAACAGAAAAATCTACAACCCAGATTGCTGTACCCAGTAAGGATCTCATTCAAATATGAAGGAGAAACCAAAAGCTTTACAGACAAGCAAAAGCCGAGAGAATTCAGCACCACCAAACCAGCTCTTCAAAAATGCTAAAGGATCTTCTCTAGACAGGAAACACAAAAAGAGTGTATAAACTCTAACCCCAAACAACAAAGTAAATGGCAATGGGATCATACTTATCAATAATTACCTCAAATGTAAATGGGTTGAATGGCCAAACCATAAGGCAAAGCTTGGCTGAATGGATACAAAAACAATACCCCTATATATGCTGTCTACAAGAGACCCATCTCCAAACAAGGGACACATACCAACTGAGAATGAAGGGCTGGAAAAAGATATTTCATGCAAATGGAGACCAAAATAAAGCAGGAGTAGCAATACTCACATCAGATAAAACAGACTTTGAAATAAAGGCTGTGAAAGAGACAGAGAAGGAGACTACAAAATGATCAAAGGATCTATCGAAGAAGAAGATATAACAATTATAAATATATATGCACCCAACATAGGAGCACCACAATGTGTAAGGCAAATGCTGACAAGTATGAAAGGGGAAATTAACAGTCATACAATAATAGTGGGAGACTTTAGTATTCCACTCACACCTATGGATAGATCAACGAACCAAAACATTAACAAGGAAATACAAACTTTAAATGATACAATGGGCCAGTTAGACCTAATTGATATCTATAGGACATTCCACCCCCAAACAATGAATTTCACCTTTTCTCAAGTGCACACGGAACCTTCTCCAGGATAGATCACAACCTGGGCCATAAATCTAGCCTTGGTAAATTAAAAAAAAAAATTTAAATCATTCCAAGCATCTTTTCTGATAACAATGCAGTAAGATTAGATATCAACTACAGGAAAATAAACTATTAAAAAGTCCAACATATGGAAGATAAACAACATGCTTCTAAATAACAAACAAATCACAGAAGAAATGAAAAAAGAAATTAAAATATTCATGGAAATGAATGAAAATGAAAAGACAACAATCCAAAACCTATGGGACTCAGTAAAAGCAGTGCTAAGGGGAAAGTTCATAGCAATACAAGCTTATCTCAAGAAACAAGAAAAAGGTCAAATAAATAACCTAACTCTACACCTAAACCTTGGATTAAAGCTCAACTTTCAGATAACTAAGATCATGGCATCTGGTCCCATCACTTCATGGGAAATAGGGAAACAGTGGAAACAGTGTCAGACTTTATTTTTTTGGGCTCCAAAATCACTGCCGATGGTGATTGCAGCCATGAAATTAAAAGACGTTTACTTACGTCCAAGCTAAGAGAAACCCAAGTAAGATGGTAAGTGTTGCAAGAGGGCATCAGAGGGCAGACACATTGAAACCACAATCACAGAAAACTAGTCAATCTAATCACATGGACCACAGCCTGGTCTAACTCAATGAAACTAAGCCATGCCCTGTGGGGAGACCCAAGACAGGCAGGTCACAGTGGAGAGGTCTGACAGAATGTGGTCCACTGGAGAAGGGAATGGCAAACCACTTCAGTATTCTTGCCTTGAGAACCCCATGAACAGTATGAAAAGGCAAAATGATAGGATACTGAAAGAGGAACTCCCCAGGTCAGTAGGTGCCCAATATGCTACTGGAGATCAGTGGAGAAATAACTCCAGAAAGAATGGAGGGATGGAGCCAAAGCAAAAACAATACCCAGTTGTGGATGTGACTGGTGATAGAAGCAACGTCCAATGCTGTAAACAGCAATATTGCATAGGAACCTGGAATGTCGGGTCCATGAATCAACGCAAATTGGAAGCGGTCAAACAGGAGATGGCAAGAGTGTACGTTGACATTCTAGGAATCAGCGAACTAAAATGGACTGGAATGGGTGAATTTAACTCAGATGACTATTATATCTACTACTGTGGGCAGGAATCCCTTAGAAGAAATGGAGTAGCCATCATGGTCAACAAAAGAGTCCAAAATGCAGTACTTGGATGCAATCTCAAAAACAACAGAATGATCTCTGTTCGTCTCCAAGGCAAACCATTCAATATTACAGTAATCCAAGTCTATGCCCCAATCAGCAATGCTGAAGAAGCTGAGGTTGAACGGTTCTATGAAGACCTACAAGATCTTTTAGAACTAACACCCCCAAAAGATGTCCTTTTCATTATATGGGACTGGAATGCAAAAGTAGGAAGTCAAAAACACCTGGAGTAACAGGCAAATTTGGCCTTGGAGTACAGAATGAAGCAGAGCAAAGGCTAATAGAGATTTGCAAAGAGAATGCACTGGTCATAGCAAACACTCTCTTTCAACAACACAAGAGAAGACTCTACATATGGACATCACCAGATGGTCAACACCAAAATCAGATTGATTATATTCTTTGCAGCCAAAGATGGAGAAGCTCTATATAGTCAGCAAAAACAAGACCAGAAACTGACTAAGGCTCAGGTCATGAACTCCTTATTGCCAAATTCAGACTTATATTGAAGAAAGTAGGGAAAACCACTAAAACATTCAGGTATGACCTAAATCAAATCCCTTATGATTATACAGTGGAAGTGAGAAATAGATTTAAGGGACTAGATCTGATAGAGTGCCTGATGAACTATGGACGGAGGTTCATGACATTGTATGGGGACAGGGATCAAGACCATCCCCATGGAAAAGAAATGCAAAAAAGCAAAATGGCTGACGTTAAAAATGGGAGGTGTTACAAATAGCTTGAAAAGAAGAGAAGTGAAAAGCAAAGGAGAAAAGGAAAGAATTAAGCATCCGAATGCAGAGTTCCAAGGCATATCAAGAAGAAAGAAGAAAGCCTTCCTCAGCGATCAATGCAAAGAAATAGAGGAAAAGAACAGAATGGGAAAGACTAAAGATCTCTTCAAGAAAATTAGAGATACCAATGGAACATATCATGCAAAGATGGGCTCGATAAAAGACAGAAATGGTATGGACCTAACAGAAGCAGAAGATTTTAAGAAGAGGTGGCAAGAATACACAGAAGAATTGTACAAAAAAGATCTTCATGATCCAGATGATCACGATGGTGTGATAACTCACCTAGAGCCAGACATCCTGGAATGTGAAGTCAAGTGGGCCTTAGAAAGCATCACTACGAACAAAGCTAGTGGAGGTCATGGAGTGCTGGTTAAGCTATTTCAAATCATGAAAGATGATGCTGTGAAAGTGCTACACTCAATATGCCAGCAAATTTGGAAAACTCAGCAGTGGCCACTGTCTGGAAAAGGTAAGTTTTCATTCCAATCCCAAAGGCAGGCAATGCCAAAGAATGTTCAAACTACCACACAATTGGACTCATCGCACATGCTAGTAAAGTAATGCTCAAAATTCTCCAAGCCAGGCTTCAGCAGTACGTGAACCGTGAACTTCCAGGATGCTCAAGCTGGTTTTAGAAAAGGCAGATAAACCAGAGATCAAATTGCCAACATCCGCTGGATCATGGAAAAAGCAAGAGAGTTCCAGAAAAACATCTATTTCTGCTTTATTGACTATGCCAAAGCCTTTGACTGTGTGGATCACAATAAACTGTGGAAAATTCCTCAAGAGATGGGAATACCAGACCACCTGACCTGCTTCTTGAGAAATCTGTATGCAGGTCAGGAAGCAACAGTTAGAATTGGACATGGACCAACAGACTGGTTCCAAATAGGAAGAGGAGTACATCAAGGCTGTATATTGTCACTCTGCTTATTTAACTTATATTCACAGTACATCATGAGAAATGCTGGGCTGGAAGAAGCACAAGCTGGAATCAAGAAAGCAAGAGAGTTCCAGAAAAACATCTATTTCTGCTTTATTGACTATGCCAAAGCCTTTGACTGTGTGGATCACAATAAACTGTGGAAAATTCCTCAAGAGATGGGAATACCAGACCACCTGACCTGCTTCTTGAGAAATCTGTATGCAGGTCAGGAAGCAACAGTTAGAATTGGACATGGACCAACAGACTGGTTCCAAATAGGAAGAGGAGTACATCAAGGCTGTATATTGTCACTCTGCTTATTTAACTTATATTCACAGTACATCATGAGAAATGCTGGGCTGGAAGAAGCACAAGCTGGAATCAAGATTGCCGGGAGAAATATCAATAACCTCAGATATGCAGATAACATCGCCCTTATGGCATAAAGTGAAAAAGGACTAAGGAGCCTCTTGATGAACGTGAAAGAGGAGAGTGAAAAGTTGGCTTAAAATTCAACATTCAGAAAATTAAGATCATGGCATCCGGTCCCATCACTTCATGGCAAATAGATGGGGAAACAGTGGAAACAGTGACAGACTTTATTTTTTTTTGGACTCCAAAATCACTGCCAATGGTGCTTGCAGCCAGGAAATTAAAAGATGCTTGCTCCTTGGAAGGAAAGTTATGACCAACCTAGACAGCATATTGAAAAGCAGAGAGATTACTTTGCCAACTAAGGTCCATCTAGTCAAGGCTATGGTTTTTCCCATAGTCTTGTATTGATGTGAGAGTTGGGCTATAAAGAAAGCTGAGTGCTGAAGAATTGATACCTTCGAACTGTGGTGTTGCAGAAGACTCTTGAAAGTCCCTTGGACAGCAAGGAGATCCCACCAGTCCATCCTAAAGGAAATCAGTCCTGAATATTCTTTGGAAGGATAGATGTTGAAGCTGAAACTCCAATACTTTGGCCACCTGCTAGGAAGAGCTGACTGATTAAAAAAGACCCTAATGCTGGGAAAACTGAAGCGGAGAAAAGAAGGGGTTGACAATGGATGAGTTGTTTGGATGACATCACCGACTCTATGGACATGAGTTTGAGTAATTGCTCAGAGTTGGTGATGGACAAGGAAGCCTGGTGTGCTGCAGTCCATGAGGTCACAAAGTGTTGGACTCGACTGAGTGACTGAACTGAACTGAACTGTGTTGCTTCCATGTCTTGGCTATTGTAAGTAGTGCTACCATGAACGTTGGGGCACATGTAACTTTTCAAATTAGAATTTTTTTCTTTTCCAGTTATCCCAGGAATGGAGTTGCTATATCATATGACAACTCTATATTTATGTTTTTAAGGAAAATCCATACTGTTTCTATAGTGGTTGCTCCAGTTTACATTCTCACTAACAGTTCATAATGTTTCCTTTTATCCACACTCTCTCCAACATTTATTATTTGTAGACTTTTTGATGATGGCCTTTCAGACAAGTGTGAGGTGATACCTCACTGTAGCTTTTATTTGTATTTCCTTTAATAATTAGCAATATTGAGCATCTTTTCATGTGCCTCTTGGTCATTACTATATCTTCTTTGGATAAATATCTATTTAGGTCCTATGCCTACTTTTTTTTTTTCTCATTTTTTTTATTGCAGTGACCTTTTCCACCAAACTAGGAAAAAAATAATCCTAAAATGTTTATGGACCCACAAAAGACCCAGAATTGCCAAAGCAATCCTGAAGCAAAAGAACAAAGCGGAAGGCATAGGCCTTCCATACTAGAGACAATACTACAAAGCTACAGTAATCAAAATAATATGATATTGGCAGAAAAACAGACATATGGATCAATGGAAGAGAATAGAGAACCAAGAAATAAACCCATATGCCTAAGAACCCAGAAATAAACCCATGTGCCTATAGTCAGTTAATCTTTGATAAAAGAAGCAAGCATATACAATAGAGAAAAGACAGCCTTTTTGGAAAGCTGCACAGTCACATGTAAATCAGTTATGTTAGAGCATACCCTAACACCATACACAGAAAGAAATCCAAATGTCTAAAATACTTGAATATAAGACATGACACCATAAAACTCCTAGAAAAGAGCATAGGCAAAACATTCTCTGACATACATGACAGCAATATTTTCTTAGATCAGTTTCCTAAGACAAATAAATAAGGATTTTAACAATAAATGTGTACCATCAAGAGCACTGTTGTTTAGTTGCTAAGTCGTGTCTGACTCTTTTGTGACCCCATGGACTGTAGCCCACCAGTCTCCTCTGCCCATGAGACTTTCCAGGCAAGAATACTGAAGTGGGTTGCCATTTCCTTCTCCAGGGGATCTTTCCAATCCAGAGATCGAACACATTTCTCCTAACTGGTAGTTGAATTCTTTACTGCTGAGCCACAAGAAAAGCTCTAGAAGGAAATAAAAGTAAAAGTAAACAAATAGATGCATGCATGCTCAGTTGGTCAGTTATGTCTGACTCTTTGCCCTAACCCTAAAACCTGACCCTAACCCTAATCCTAAAGCCTGCATGCCTGCCTACCTGGGATTCGACCTCCTGACCTATGGACCCTAGCCTGCCTGACCTGCCTGCCTAACTGCTACACTACCGGGGCTTGTGGGTCAGGGTGCCCTTCAACCCTAACCCCCTCAGGCATGCCCTATAGGTCCTTTTCATGAGCCTTCATGGGCCCTAATGGACTATAGCCTGCCAGGCTCCTTTTTTCATAGGATTACCCCAGCAAGAATACTGGAGTAGGTTGCCATTTCCTCCTCCAAGGGATTTTCCTGACCCAGGGATCCAACCTGTATCTCCCTAATCAAAATGATAAGCTTTTGCACAGCAAAGGGAACTGTAAACAAAATGAAAAGATAACCTACAGACTGGGAGAAAATATTTGCAAATGATGCAACCTACAAGGGCTTAATTTTCCAAATATACAAACAACTCATACTGTTGAATATTTGAAAAACACAAACAATATAATCAAATTCTTAATTTACACTCTATTACAAATGTATGTCTCTTCTATATACCTGTTAAATGTCACTATTCATCAGCAGTTGACCTTATGTACATGAAATTCATTTTCTGACATTTTTATTTCTAATAGATGCACTAAATTATGGTGATTTAAAAAGAATCATCTATAGTGCTAATAGATGTATAATTGGGAGGTGCAAGAAGGAAGCTTTCTGTGTGTGTTGATGTTCTATTCCTGATCTCATTGTTGGTGACACAGGTATGTTTGTTTTGTGGCAAATCAATAATGTGCACAGTTATGATTGTTGGACACTACTGTTTCTTGATCCCAGAGTTATATTCTCCAGAATTATAAGACAATTAATTTCTGTTACTTAACCTATCCAATCTGTTATGGAGGCTTTAGCAACTAATAAGCAAATCTTCATAAACAAGCTCTAAAGGAGGAAGATGTACTCAGTTGTGTCTGACTCATTGAAACCTCAGGGACTGTAGCCCAACAGACTCCTCTGTCCATGGAATTCTCTAGGCAAGGATACTGGAGGAGGTTGCCATTCCCTTCTCCTCTCAGCCCAGGGATGGAACCCTGGTCTCCTGTGTCTCCTACATTGGCACACAGATTCTTTATCACTAGCACCAAGTTATAGTTTATAATATTATCTTATTTTTATGCTTAGGTAATTTAATTATTTCTATTGGGGGGGATTGATATTTCAATCTTACCTGAGCATCCTTGGTGAAAACCTGAAAGGGAAGGGAATCTTTCATTAGCCCTCTTAGATTGATGGGGAATAGAGAGCAGAAGCATAATATTAAATCAATATTTTATGTTATAAAATAGTCAAATGTTATAGTTTTTTTATATGATCATATAGTTGTTTAATAATTTTGAGAAAACCTATTTTCAGTCATTATGATGTGTGTAAAGCTTTTAAATCTTACCATTTTCAATTCTCATAGTTATTAAAAAATATATTCATGAATGGCTATATTAAGTAAGGCCTCCTATTTTATGGGCCTTGGCCAAATTTACAGGAAATTTAATTAGAACATCCTATAAACCTCAGAAAAGAATTATTATGGAATAAATGAGATTTTAAGTATGAATGCAAAGTTCACATCAAAAATTTAGTTAACCTTATATGACAATATATGAAGAAATTATACATCTTGAACAAGTAAGTTTTGATCAGAAAAAGAATAATTTAAAAATGAGAAAATATGATAATGTGTATTTCCAAAATAATTTTCCCCTCATTAATTAGTACCAAAGCCTCAGGTTTTTTGCCATGTCATTTCTTCACAAAGTTATTTTCTTTGTTTAAAAAGTATATAAAATCCTACTTTGATGACTTCTTAGTTTTTACACCTATGAGATCTCTGTATGGACAAAATTAATTTTTTTATCATGCTAATTTACCTATGTCAACTTAATTATTAGACTAGCTAAAAAAACAAAAGGAGAGTGGGGGAATTTTTTCCTTCCCCGGGAATCTCTCTATTTTTCTAAATAATGCAGGACAAAATTGATATTACTCTTTCCTAATTTTTATTTCCCTATTATTTTGTTGGGCTTTGGTATAATTTATTGCATTGCAGTTTTTATATCTTACCCCGTTCTTTGTGCCTTTTTATGCAACAACAGTAAAATGCAATTATTATAATGACAATTATTCCAGTTCCAAACACAATTAAAGTTATATCTTTCCATGAAAAATTTTCTGAAAAACAAAATATAGACATGTGCAGTTAGATTCAATATTCATTTTTTTGCCTCCTTTCATCCCCAGATAATCCACTTTCATTTTTCTTCTCCCATCTGTAGGAGTTTAAGAGTTGTCTCTTTGTTCAAAAAAACAAAAAACATGTTTTTTAACATCAGCTATGTTTGGCCAATGAATGGTTGGTTAATTTAATTTAGCTATAGAGGACTAAATTAGGAACGAAAACTTGCAGAGACTTTTTATGGCACCCAATCAAAACAACAAAAGTAAATAGAATTTAAAATTTGCAGAAAGCACAAAAATCTATAAAACATCTCCATATACTGTTGAGAATGATGCAGAAGTATATTTTGTGATAGAAAGAATAATGGTCTTCTAAAAATTCCCACATACTATTAATCCTTGGATTCTGAGAGTATGTTATCTTACATAGCAAAAGGGACTATGCAAATGTGATTAAGCTAAAGACATCCAGATGGGGAGGCTGTCTTTGATTCTCTTGGTGGGTCAAATGCAGTCACAAGGATCAAGTGAAAGATGGAGGTGGAATGTCAGAATCAGAGGAGGTGTGAAGAAAAAAGAAAGCAATGTGTGGAAGAAAGATCTGTTTAAAAATTGTGTAGGCTGCAAACTGAGAGACAAATTTAAATATATTTACATGCCTTCTCAGGTGACACAGTGATAAGGAATCCACTGCCAATGCAGGAGATGCGAGTTAGATCCCTGGGCCAGGAAGATTCCCGAGAGTAGGAAATGGCAACCCATTCCAGTATTCTTGCCTGGAAAATTCCAGGGACAGAGGAGCCTGGCAGGCTACAATCCATGGAGTCACAGAGAGTTGGACACGATTGAGCACATGCAAGCTTCAATCTGAGAGATAAATTTTTCCAGGTGACTCTAGTGGTAGAGAACCTGTCTGCCAATGCAGTAGACATAAGAGACATGAGTTTGAACCAAGGGTGGGGAAGATCCCCTGGAGGAGGAGATGGCAACCCACTCCAGTATTGTTGCCTGGAGAAGCCCATGGAGAGAGAGCCTGGCAGGCTACAGTCCATGGGATCTCAAACAGTCAGACATGACTGAAGCGACTTAGCAATATGCCTAGGATCATAAAGGAATGCAGTGGAAGGTGAAAGTCCAAGGGAAAAATTGAAAAGTTAACAAAAGAGCAGCAGTGAATAAGGAGATGTAAAAAAGGTAATGAAACTTACCTCCTTTTGCTTCCGAGCAATTTCTTGACAAACCTGTGCAAGAAAGACTGAATTCAATCAATAGAATTAGAAAGTAGATAAATTATTCAGTTTGGTGTTACAGGTTTCCAAAGCAAGGTCATCTGACAAATTGTAAGTGGGTACATTCAATAATGACAGAATGACAAAGGAGAAATTATAACTTTGATCTTTAGAGATGTTAATAAGATTTCTTGAGAATGTCAGTTAAAAAGGATTTCTCTAAAGTAATAGCCACCAAAAAGAAATTTATTAGCCTCTTTGTATACAGGTAGGCTCCTCAAAGATTTGGAAAATTTAAAATGAGTGCTTCAAGGAAATTCTGAATCAGAAATTGCAATAGTTATCCAAAATTTAGAATGTTTTGCAAAAGATCTACAAATAGCAGTGACTGCAGGCTCCATACATCAGTACTTCTCATCTGAAGATCTTAATGCCTCAACACCTCTCATCTCAATACCTCAAAGAATCTGATAATCATTGGGGCTCACTAAAGAAAAATGTTACTCACCTTCTCTCTCTGTACTGATCACTGAAAAACAAAAGAAAAATTGTGGATAGTGAGCAAAGTAAAAGGAAAAGAGCAATGGGGTAGATTAAAGTTGAAGAATAAAGATTAAAAAGATTAAGATAAAACAATCTACTTACCAACAAAGTTATATAAAATTGCCATTTTCTTGTAGGCACAGAGAAAAGATGACATCTAAAAATATGTATGTACAGATGGCTAACAAACACATGAAAAGATGCTCAATATCACTCATTATCAGAGAAATGCAAATCAAGACCACAATGAGGTACCATTTCACACCAGTCAGAATGGCTGTGATCCAAAAGTCTACGAACAATAAATGCTGGAGAGGGTGTGGAGAAAAGGGAGCCCTCTTACACTGTTGGTGGGAATGCAAACTAGTACAGCCACTATGGAGAACAGTGTGGAGATTCCTTAAAAAACTGGAAATAAAACTGCCTCATGACCCAGCAATCGCACTCCAGGGCATACACACCGAGGAAACCAGAACTGAAAGAGACAAATGTACCCCAATGTTCATCACAGGACTGTTTATAATATTCAGGACATGGAAGCAATCTAGATGTCCATTAGCAGATGAATGGATAAGAGAGCTGTGGTACATATACACAATGGAGTATTACTCAGCCATTAAAAACAATACATTTGAATCAGCTCTAATGAGGTGGATGAAACTGGGCTGATTATACAGAGTGAAGTAAGCTAGAAAGAAAAACACCAATACAGTATACTAACGCATATATATGGAATTTAGAAACATGGTAATGATAACCCTGTATGCGAGACAGCAAAAGAGACACAGATATAGAACAGCCTTTTGGACTCTGTGGGAGAGGGAGAGGGTGGGGTCATTTGGGAGAATGGCATTGAAACATGTATACTCTCATGCAAGAAATGAATTGCCAGTCTAG